>CM056830.1:600000-945000 GCA_029853015.1 Chelidonichthys spinosus | reverse complement strand
TTATATATCACTGAGTTGAACGATTTTACATGTACCTATACATTTTAGACCATCACATGTGGTTCCATAGGTTCAAATATTTTCATCTGTCAAGCATCCCTTCCAACAATGCAGCCTGAATGGAGAGACATCACTGTTACACAAATATACAAATAACTATATAAACTATTCACTGTTTTATATTTTGTTTTGATATGATATGTTTTAAAATTATGTTATTTGAGATTTTCGGTGGCAAATGTATATGAAGTATTCTATACTATCAAAGTAAGACTTGATTCTTCAAATTCTTTGCCAGTATGGTAATGTGCAACAAATTAATCAAATTTGATCACTTAGATGCAATGTTTACATCATGATCATACAGATGATGTACATAGTATATAAGAACAGTTAGAACAACACTTTCAATATATATCACGCTAAACTAATACATTGTAACATTTATAGTGTTGAATTATTTGTGCCATAATATGATATTGAGTTTATGGAGTAGAAATGATAACTAATCCCATCTGACTGCATTTGAAAACAACTGCATGACTAAACTAAAACAATAGGTGAACAGGATTAAGTACCCTTTCAAGTTACTGTTGATGTATTATAAACTTAGCAGAAGGAATAAATGTCTGATGTTTATATTGGCGCACTACATTATTGCCAGCTTCAAAAGCTTTTTTTGTACTGTCTCATACTGTCCATTGTGTTATCATCTGCATTAGGCATTTATAATTGGTTGTCCTGGAATTTAGCACTGAAGTAAATAGTCTTGGAGATAATATAGTTTAAGCTGTGTCATGTCTAATGTATACTTTCTGTTTTTATTGCAGATCGACAGCTCGATAATTGGAGAAATAGATGATGCTACCATGGCCTCTTACATTCCAGCCTATGGTGACAGGATTGCCACAAGGCGTTTCTGTATGGAAAAACAGAGAAGAAGTGGAGATGATTCAAAAAGACTGTCCTTATTAAAAAAACTTTTAAAAAAAATGGGCACAATGAGCAACAAAGACAGCAATCAAGGTTTTGAGGGGGAGGATGCAGTGCAACCAACAAAAACGCGTCAAAAAAATAATAAGAGAGCCTGGAAGACAACCAGAAAAATAGAATTAGGGTGGATACATGACAACAGACAAGTCAGAAAACGCAGCGTGGAGGAACAAGAGTTCTTGATATTAACAAAAATGCCACTAAAACTGAGATTCTGTCACAAGCTAAAAAACTGTTTTTCCCTAATGAAAAGTCAGTGATGGGAAAGTGGGAAGAGTTCAGTCACAATATAGTTGACTTTCAGGAAGCACAAGTTGATGAGGATGTTAGTGTGGGAGACTACTACGAGACACACAAATTGGGGTTGTTAAGATTTTATTTGTTCACAAAGACCCTGACCAGTGGAGATGACACAGAGGAAGGAGTTGATAAACAGACAGATGAACAACAAGAAAACACAACAGAATCTGGACAAGAGAAACACACAATGGAAGGGGTCGAGCAGCTGACACAGAAAAGACATAACAGTGAAAATCAAATACACACAGTCGAAGATGATGAGCTAAGCACTGCCACAATGTCAGCTGTTTTCTCTACTGCAGATGTTCAGATTATTGATCTTACATCTTTGTGTAATACATCAGAGGTCATTTTTGGTCCTTTGACAGGTGGGCTGTTTTTAGGTGATCTTGATGACACACTCATACATGAGCCAATCCTTGCAATAGAAGACTATTAAATAAACACCCCCACCTACACCTCAACTCCTATTGATGCTGAGACAGCTTCTGCTAGACCACCAAGTCCTGCCAATGAACTTTTGCATGTGACTGTGAAACTTCACAGAGTGACTCTCTTAGATGAACTGATTGCCCAATTCAAGGATGAAGCAATGATGACCTACTCTGTGAAATACAGCTTCATTGATGAAATGGGGGCAGATGCTGATGGTGTGTCCAGGGATGTATACGCTGCCTTCTGGACAGAATTCCTAGACTGTGCAGCAGAAGGTGCAGATGTGAGGGTGCCATCACTCTCCCCAAAATGGCAAGAGGAGGAATGGAAGTCTGTTGGCAGGATATTGGCCAAGGGACTGAGGGACCATGGGTATTTCCCATTTCGCCTGGCACAAGCCTTTACAGCAGCAGTCATATTTGGTGAACACTCTGTTTCACCTGATTTACTGTTTGACTCTCTGATGTTGTATCTTAGTCAGTCTGAGCGTGATCTCTTGTCCACTGCTTTGCAAGAGGCTGTTGTCGGCAATGATGAAGAAGAGCTTCTTGATCTTATGGATCGCATGGGAGTAAGAACAGTACCAACACAAAATAACTTGAGAGCCGTGCTTGTCCAGGTCGCCCACAAGCAAATTATCCAGCACCCAAAATATGCACTGGATAATATTGCAGAGGTTGCAGGACCAATACTCAGGAAGTTTTTCCCCAGTGTACAGGATATGAAGAAGCTGTATGAGGACATTAAACCAACAACACGAAAGGTGATTAAGATGATAACAGCTTCTCCAGGTACTTCAGCAGAGAACCAAAGTTTGCGATTTTTACATCAGTACATAAGGGGATTGGATGAAATAGGTCTCCGGAAGCTGATGAGATTTCTGACTGGGTCTGATGTCATCTGTGTAAAAGAAATTCAAGTCACATTCACCTCTTTGGAAGGGCTAGCGCGGCGGCCAATTGCCCATACTTGTGGCCCAACCATGGAGCTGCCATCAACTTACAACAGCTATCCTGAGCTTCGAGCTGAAATGGAGGCTATACTGTCCAGCAACACGTATGCAATGGACATTGCATAAGAGTGGCTAAGTGACTTATGAACACATACACATTTTTCTCTTCCCCATCAGTGCCAACGTTATAGGTTTAGACTGTGTGAATGTGGAATAGAGCATGTAAGGAGAAAATGTGATTAACTCAGGTGCTGTGTGATTAGTGCAAAATTATTTTTATTGCATTTCAAGATTTTGGTTTTATTGTATCAAGAAACAATAACTTACACAGACTTACTACTTACATTTTTTGTTATCAGAGCATGTAAAAAGAATATGTGACTTGCTCAGGGGCTGTGTGATAAGCACAGATTGATTTTTTTATTTTGGATATTTTTTTTCAATCATATCAAGAAACAGTTAACAATTTACTTTGATTTAAGACACTTTTGTTATCAGTCTAGGATGAGAATGTTTGGACATTAGAAATAATTTCATCATATTTTCACTGTTAAATCATAATAGAATTTGAACCTCTACCTCATGTCAGATGTTAATACTGACAGTGTTTGTGAATCTGCTTGTTACTGTACATTAAAAGGTACTTTGAGGTGTTTTTTTTACAAATACAATCACAGGTTGCTGTCTTGCTTTGTACAGCTGTCTTCAAAAAGATTGTGTCTTAACTGTTGAGTCATGATATGTTTCCACCCACAATCCTAAAAGTGGACATGTTCCTTTTGTTATGGGGTGCTTGTATTGTGAAATGTTAAAGTAATCAAATGTGTGTAAACTCAAAGAAAGATGCATGCCCTAATAAAAGACGATATGCTTCATTTGCTGAAAGTTTAATGACAACTGCATTTCACCATAAATTTATAGAGTGACGTTTCATTCAAATACATAAGAATAGTTGATCTGAACTGTTTATATGTTTGAGAGATGACATGATAATCACCAACTAATTTTAGATACATACATATTAAACCAAATTTTGTTACATGTAATTGTTTGGCTGCAAATGACATTGAGACAAATTCATGAGAGAAACATAAAACAGGAAGGTATATTTCCTAAATGCTACAATAAACAGTAACTATCAAAAGAGAAAAAGGTTTCACTGCTCGGTATTAACAGGTATTGTGTCTGTAAGAGCTACATTTGACATGCAGCACACACCATTGTGGACAAGATATTATAACCTGTTTGATTTATAATAGATAATGACTGTCCTTTTTGTAGGCTGCTCTTTTTACAATGCATCCAAGATTTTCCATTTTTTTGGTTTAATACAAATCAGTAAAAATAGACTTCCTTGGGTAAGGGAATGATTAATTCTATTTTCACATGAAACATTTACATAAGGAGTAAAAGGACGATGCAGTAATAATTAATGCGCAGTACTGTTGTATTCATCACCTACACATTAAGTCTCACAGAGGAAACCAAATATCAGTCACTGTACATACAGTATCATGTGAAACCAGCCGATCTGTGCTGCTGTGGAGGCGGGAGCTGTCTGAAGGTGACAGAAGATGCCTGAATGCTACGATGGCTGAGGTTCTGGATTTGTAGCCACTCCACTGAGGTCCACTGTCACTGCACAGCCCAGAAAGCGAGCCACATGTGGTGAGCTGGAGGAGGGTGTGTCCTGGTTTTCTCTCAGACAGCGCTCAAACTCCACAAACTCCCTGGAACAGTCCTGCCTTATCTTCTGGATCACTGGGTGTGATGATGTGCACTGTGCAACCTTCAGCTTCAGTTCATGACACTGTTGCTGCCATGTTGAGGGGTTGGAGGCCACAAATGACCCATATGCCTCCATCTCTTTATGGCAATACTTTGCCGTTATATCCATAGCAGCCTGCATGTTGCTCTTTCAGGCTTTTTCTGACACGATGAAGCTAAATAATCAAGGTTACAGCACCAGTATTCCTACATGTGAGCCATCGTGATGCAATATTTCATATGCAGCTATTGGACTGCCAGCACTTCTTTTGATGTGTCATTTTTCCATAATTAGTAGAAAGAGGATATACAAAGCACAAAGGGGAGATGTCCATCAGTAAAGAGTTCACAGTTATTTACAGTTTGAACACAATACCCTGTACAGTGAAATTCGTGGTCCATAACATTTTCTACCCTTATGTGGAGGCTTATATCTAGTCATTTTATCCAGTCGAGCAGGTTGTGATCATTAAATTTGAGCTCGTATTTAAGCACGTAAGAACTTGTAAAGCTCAATGGCTTCCTCTGGAGAGGTGGGTGGATGAAGACTGTTTTCTGCCATGGCAAGGCAGCAAATGTCAAACATTGTATCATCACAGGGATACGGTCCTCTCTGAAGGCATTCCTCTCTGCAGGCTTCTATCTTTTGTTGGGATACCTCTTTCAGGTACTCTCTGGCACCAAAAAGTTGGGGTAGGGTGTACATCATCACTGGGCGCCCACATGGAGACACAGCATTTCTGCATGGGCGAATTCTGTGAGTGTTCCAGAGGTGAACAACTTCCTGCAGTTCTCTCTAAATATAAATAAAAACAGAAATTGAGAAAATCAGTTCACACATTTGCTATACCAACTGCAGTATATATTATGATGCCATAAACTAGCCAGTAATGTAGTTTAAATCAGCTCCAACTTAAACATCTGCAATAGTAAACTGTATCATGCAATTAAAAACATCAAAACACTGATAGGGAACATTTTATTGCATTTTTATACTTTTCATACTTTAAGTATGTAATGGGAACTTTGGATGTCTGTAATTTATTATCAGAATATTTGTCAGGTCAGACGTCGATCCGCATCTCCTTTCTGACTGTTATGCTATGACGAAAATGAATGCCTGTTTGTAGATGATATGAACATGAGTGCCACATTGACATAAGATAATTTCCGGACTATGACGCCTGTGTTCTGTAAATCCTGACCTTGCCTGTACATCTTGTCTTTGTAAGATAGGACATGATCCGTCCTCTGTCCATGGTTCCTCCTCCTTAAAAGGGAGATTGTTGTTGGACTCAGGGTCGTTCCTGCTGATTCTGAACCTTTGCATCAGAAGGCAGGGGTGAACAGTACTTTCTTCTGCAGATGAGAATACTTAATGGAATAAACCTCGGAGAAAAAGCTGATCCTGGTTGTTGATCTTTATTGGGCAGATTCATTTTTCCACAACAAGTACTTTAAATATATACTGCTGATAATACTGTCCTTTTACTTTAGTAAGGTTTTGAATATAGCCTAAATGGAGTGAGCTCTTTTCACAAATATCAGTAGATGATGATATTAGATGATATTAGTACCACACTAAAACTAACCCACTACACAGGACGACGCTGAAGTTAGCCTCCGATTCGCCAGCTTCCGTTTCGGCACTTAAGGGGAAAGTTAAGGGGGAATTAACGTCACGTGCAGTGTGACTGTTTGTACACTGATTGTCTGTTTTTTGTGACACTTCTTGATGTAAAAACATTTTAGACATTTTAGGTAAGACATTAACTTTGCCTGACGCCCGCTATTGGATTTGTGAAACGTTTATTTTATTTGTGAAAATGCTAAAGGGGAGATTTCACCGTTTTTGTTTGATACCTACAGACCTCATTAGACCTGGTCCAGATCAAGAACCACTGTACCCAGACTTGTCAAATGTGGATTAGATTAATCTACAGGCCCTGAAGATTCATTCAGACACAGTTTCTGATCTGTGAAACCTTTATTCTATTTGTGAAAATTCAATAAAGGAGATTTCACCGTTTTCTCATCATATAGACCTCATTAGACCTGGTCCAGGTCAAAAACCACTGTACCCAGACTTGTCAAATCTGAATTAGATTAATCTACAGAGGCTAAACATTCATTATAACATAGTTCCTGATCTGTGAAACCTTTATCCTATTTGTGGAAATGCAATAAAGGCAGATTTCACTGTTTTCTCAGCATATAGACCACATTAGACCTGGTCCAGGTAAAAAAACACTTTACCCAGACTTCTCAAATCTGGATTAGATTATCCTACAGAGGCTAAACATTCATTATAAAACAGTTTCTGATCTGTGAAACCTTTATTTCTATTTGTGAAAATGCTTTATTTTCACAAATAGAAATAAATAGAAATCTGCCTTTATTGCATTTTCACTAATAGAATAAAGGTTTTACAGATCAGAAACTGTGTCTGAATGAATCTTCAGGGCCTGTAGATTAATCTAATCCAGATTTGACAAGTCTGGGTACAGTGGTTCTTGATCTGGACCAGGTCTAATGAGGTCTGTAGGTATCAAACAAAAACGGTGAAATCTCCCCTTTAGCATTTTCACAAATAAAATAAACGTTTCACAAATCCAATAGCGGGTGTCAGGCAAAGTTAATGTCTTACCTAAAATGTCTAAAATGTTTTTACATCAAGAAGTGTCACAAAAAACAGACAATCAGTGTACAAACAGTCGCACTGCACGTTACGTTAATTTCCCCTTAACTTTCTCCCTTAAGTGCCGAATCGGAAGCTGGTGAATCGGAGGCTAACTTCAGCGTCGTCTACAACGGGTGGTACTTCTGCTTTTGGTGAAGTAAAACATCTAAATACTTTAACCACTAAGCAGGTGTCACACTATCATTCTGACATAATATAGCACTATGGAAAAAAACAACATAAACGTATTGCAGTTCTTACCTCTATTATTTCAAGAAATGTGAACTGAATGAGACTTTTGTCTAGGAAGTCACCAGAAAAGGAGTCTGAGTCTTTTAGATCTTGGAACAGGTTCATCCAGAACTGTGCGTGTAGCCTCCTTAAAAAGCCCCACCAGTTCTCTATTCGTTGGTTGTGATTGCTCGAACCATACAGATAACATCTTTGCGAAAAGTTGTCCAGATGATCGTGCCTCAAGAACATCTGCATCTGTTCAACATAACAGTTCTCGGTTTCGAGGTGTGAACGAATTCGGGCAGCAGTTCCATTCCTTGATGACACCTCATCAATGAAGTATTGCGCGATTATCCTGGGATCACTGTTTGTAGAGTAAGCGTGTAGCCATATCATCATTCGTGAAAACCCATCTATTGCACCATTGATGCAGATCCCGTACGGTTTGAGTTTATCATATGAGTCTACATGCCATAAAAAGTTTGGGCCTGGATTCTTGTACATACGCCGCCGAAGGCGATTCCGGCGCCTCAGCTGCACACCGTGCGGATCCAATATTTTCAGCAGTCTCCTGATCGTCTCTTGAATCACAACGTAGCCAGCCTGAATGCATTTCAAATGCATCATCTTGTATCCGTGGAGCATGCCGTATCTGTCCAACTGATCTTGGAGAAACATTGCTATGTCTAGAAGATCTGAATGGGCTTTCCTTCTGAACAACCGCAAAGTCCTCAGGTGCCTGCGTAAAGTGGATACACTTATGGTAATACCATCTATATGACTCAAAGACAGGACTATCTCCCAGTGTCTTAATCCCAGATCAAAGTAGAACTTGATCAAACTAAACAAGTCGGTCATGTTGGCCTCCATTATCAAGCTTTCACAAAGGAATGAATGTGTCTATTGTTTCAAATGCTGTCTAAACTCAGAAAAAAAATTATTCAGAAAATCAGAAAAAAATTACTCTGAAAAACAGAAAGACAAAATAAATTACTCTGAAAAACAGAAAAAAAAAATTACTCCAAAAAACAGACCAAAAAAAAATTACTCAGAAAAACAGACAAAAACAATTTACTCCGAAAAACAGACCAAAAAAATTACTCCGAAAAACAGACCAAAAAATTAATTACTCCGAAAAACAGACCAAAGAAATAAATTACTCAGAAAAACAGACCAAATAAATAAATTACTCAGAAAAACAGACCAAAGAAATAAATTACTCAGAAAAACAGAAATAATTACTCCAAAAAACAAACCAAAAAAAAATTACTCAAGTGAATGCAATACGCTTCCGTAGAGGACAACGCCAAGTCTATGATTGATTTTACTGAAACGCTTCTACGGGAAAAGCTGGAGCTGCCACCGTCTCTTCACCTCCCCCCCGGATTCCCCACCGAAATCCATAGTGGTGGGATTCATGAGCTTCAGAAACAAAGAAGAGATCAAAGATTGCGTGGCAGAAAAGGTTTTGAGTACGAGGGGAGAAAGGTTTATCTTGACCATGATTACGCTTCCCGATGTACTGAAAAAACACAAATATACAGAGGCAAAAAAAAGGTTTGAGAGAGAAGAAAAATACGCTTCCAAACACCATTTCCAGCGAAGCTAAGGGTGTTCTACAAGGGAGAGACCCGCGTTTACAACACGGCTGAAGAGGCGACTACGGACATGGCGAGGAGAGGGCTTCAAGTGACGGTGGTGAAACCTACTGAGAGCGGCCTGGAGAGGATCAAGCACCTAACCTGGCAGGTCAGTCGAGCAGAGAAGAGCCAAACACCCAGGGAGATGTATCCAGGATTTAAACAGAAACTAAGAGCCTTTAGGAGGAACTAAGACAAGATGTGATGGTCAAGTGATCTCAAAAGGAGGACTGAGCAGCCTTTCTCACACTTGGACTGTTTACTTAGAAGCATTAAGGTGAGAAATGGGCCCCCTCTTCTTTAAGTTGTTTTGATTTACTTAGCTTGGGTTATTCTGACAGACCTCGATATATATTATTTAAAAAAAAAAAAGAGAAAAAAAAGTCGGGGCTACTTTTGAGTTGCATTTATTTATTTATTTTTTCTTTCCCTTTATTTGGAACTTGCTGGTCACAGTATGGGCAAAGCTGACTGCAGCACAGAGGGCCCCCTTCTCTTCGAAGGAAGAGGTCATCCCTTAGAGCAGACTTTCCATCAGGACTCATTCAGAGTCAAAATGCAGACCCCACACATGGAAGTGGTTTCTGGCATCACCAGTTTTTTGGTGAATGTTTATGTTTTTGGATTTGTTTTGTTCAAGGCAGTTTGCCATTGTTGTAGCATAAGGGGCGTGTATGGAGTGAAAGAAGGTAAATAGTGAACATGGCAACCCAGAAGAAATTACTTAAAATAGCTTCATATAATGTGAATGGGATACTTAACCCCATTAAAAGGTCCAAGATACTAGGTAAAATGAGAAGTCGGAGTTGCTCTATTGCAAGAGACGCACGAAAGAACATGAAAAAATAAAAATAAATGGGTTTAATCAAGTATTTTTTTCATCTTATAACGCAGGTCATAGAGCGAAGAAGAAGAAGAGTGGCCATTATGGTATCAGGAAAAATTACTTTTGAAAAACTTTCAGAAATTTCAGATAAACAAGGAAGATATGTACTGATTAAGGGGAGACTAGAGGGGTAATTGGTCAACATTCTTAATGTGTATGCCCCCCCAGGCTCAGACTAGGTATTTGCAGGCAACTGTTTGATAAAGTGGTATCAGAGGGGCAGAGTATTATGATTTGGGGAGGGGACCCAAATATCAGACTAAACCCAAAGCTTGACTGCTCAGCCAGTGGTACACAGAAACCAGGGATAAATAAGAAGTTTGTAAATTTAATGACAGAATTGGGTGTAATTGACGTTTGGAGAGAACTAAATCCTTAGGGGAAAGACTATACATTTTTCTCAGCACCACATCAAATATACTCCAGGATAGATTATTTTTTCATGTTCAGCAGGGACAGGTATAGGATTGAAAAGTGTGAAATTGGAATGAGAGACATATCAGATCATAGTCCAGTATATATGACTCTGGCTATGTCAAAAGAAACAAAATCAACACTTTGGAGACTAAATATAAATGTATTAAAAGGACAAATGAAGGAAGAGTATACCAAAGAAATTCAGATGTATGTAAGGGATAATTATAATGGTGAGGTGTCTCCCTCAGTGCTGTGGGACGTGTGTAAAGCTGTGATTAGAGGAAAACTAATTGCTAACGTATTTGAAAAGGCAAAAACAGGAAAAACTCAATAAATTAGAATCAGAGCTTAAAAAACTGGAAAAAGAACATAAAAAATGTGGACAAGAGAATAAACCAAGATATTAAAAGGATTAAAACAGAGATAAATGACATTTGGGCACAAGAGATTTAAAAAAAAAACTTATGGACATGAAGCAGAGATACTACGAAGCAGGAAGTAAATCTACAAAATTGCTGGCCTACAGATTAAAAAGCAAATGGCAAATAACATCTACAAAATTAGGGACTCAGCTACAAATTTACCAAAATATAAGACAGAAGAGATACATAAATGTTTTGAATCATATTATAAAAATCTATATTCTCAACCAAAAATAAATAATAAACATCAGATAGCCACATGGCTGGATTCCTTACATTTACATAAGGTGACAGAGGCCCAGAACTCAGCTTTGACAAAGAAAATCACAGCAGAAGAAATAAACTCAGCTATTTCAAAGCTGAAAACAAAAAACAAGGCCCCGGGCACAGATGGATACACCTCGGATTTTTATAAAGTGCTTAGAGAACCATTGATCCCCTTGTTAAAGAATGCATTTAATTGGGTGCTAAAAGAGGGAGAAATCCCAGTCTCTTGGAGGGAAGCTTACATTTCGGTTATCCCGAAGGAAGGGAAGGACAAAATGGAGTGCTCTAACTATAGACCAGTTAGTGTCCTTAACCAGGACTATAGATTATTCACCGCTATTTTAGCTAGAGGGTTAGAAATAATTTTACCAGTTATAATTCATCAGGATCAGACGGGCTTTATAAAGCAGAGACAGACACAAGACAATATCCAACGTACATTACATCATATTATACAAAACATTATTAAAAAACGAATAGAAGCAATAATATTAGGATTGGACGCAGAAAAAGCATTCGATTCTGTCAGGTGGGATTTTATATATGGTGCTGGAGCGATATGGTTTTCATGAAACGTTTGTCAAGACTATACAATCTCTGTATAATAAACCTACAGCCAGGATTAGAATAAATGGGAATCTTTCAAACTCTTTCGTATTAGATCGTGGGTGTCGCCAAGGCTGTTCAATTAGCCCACTCCTATTTACTCTCTATTTGGAACCCCTGAGACAATGGATAAAACAAAATGAAAATATAAAAGGTATCAACATTATTCGCGGATGACGTATAAATATACTTAACACATCCCACTGGGTCTCTTCCAGCACTCATGTCAACAGTTGAGGAATTTGGTCTATTTTCGGGCTATAAATTGAACATAAGGAAAACCCAGATTCTCACATTTAATTATGTCCCAGATAGGAAAATAAGAGAGAGTTTCAGGTTTAATTGGGACTCAAAATTCAAGTACTTGTTGGGAGTGAACTTGTCGCAATATTTGTGTCAATTGAAATCTCTAAATTATGACGCATTAATATCAAGAATCAAATCTGATATGGAAAGGTGGAATTTAATCCCCTTCACAAGTTTGGTCTGTGTGGAAGTGTGGAAACAATTAAAATGAATGTACTTCCAAGGTTACTATATGTATTCCAAAACCTACCAGTAGAGGTAACAGACAAAGATTTTACAGAATGGGACAAATTCATCTCAAGATACATTTGGCGGGGGACAAGACCCAGAATAAGATTTTAAACTCTACAACTGCCTAGAGATAAAGGGGGACTAGCCCTACCATGTCTTAAGAGCTACTATCAGGCTGCACAGTTAAAAACGTGGAATTTATGCAATCCTGCCTACAGCGCAAGATGGAAGGACATTAAATGTCTCACATCAAATGCACATGTTCCATGTTCCAATCTTCAAGAGGAATTAAATCCTTGGCTGGGGTTATCCTTAAATATATGGTTTGAGATTATATCAAAGAACAATCTGATTGAGCAAAGCAAGGTACTGCGATGGATCGCACATGATTCAGACTTCACACCAAACACAATAGATAGTAGATTCAGTAGATGGGGAGTGGGACCAAAAATATTTTGGGAGCTTTTTAAAAAGAAGTCCATCAAAAGCTTTCAGGATCTTAAAAATCAATACGGATTAGGCAACCAAGATTTATACAGATATTTACAGATGCGGCATTATATGGAACAAAATATAAAAAGAGTTAAATTTGGATGAGCTAGAGTCTGGAATTATTAAATTATTCATCTCGGCTTATGAGTCAGACCAGGGCAAGAAATGAATCACAAAATTATATAAAGAAATCGAAAGATTAAAGGGCAATAATACAACATATGGCTGGAAGAACATTGTAAGATACTTTATTACACCAGCACAATCTCGAGATACACGATGTTGGAGACTTTGTGGGGAAAATAAAGCCAATCATTTTCATGTCTTTTGGGGATGCCCCTGTATTCTACCTTATTGGCAGGAGTTACAGAAGAGTATGGAAAAAAATTCTGAAAGCCACTTACATTTGAAGTATTATATTTGGGAAAAGAGAACCAGGAGATGAAAAGGTCAGGAGAAAAATACATATTGCAAATAATGCTGGTAGCAGCTAAAAACCATCACCAGAAAATGGCTTAAAACTGATGCACCAAAAATGGAGGATTGGGTAGAGGTAATGCTCGATATTTATAGAATGGAGAAGCTGACTTTTTCAACTAGACTAAAAACAGAGACTTTTAAAAATTACTGGGAAAACTGGGTTCATTTTGTGTCTCCATTGACAGCAGACTTTGTGCAGTAAGGACACTGTGTATGGTAGATTTTTGATCCCCTCAGTTCAGGCTTGTTCATTGGTTCATAGGTTTATTATGTCTACCCTCCAACAGGAGAAAAGGGACAATGTAAGTGAGGTGTGAAAATAAGGACAGGAGTGAAAAAGTGTTTCCTTTTTTTCCTCTTCACACTTTCTTTGAGAATGTATGTCTATCCATGTCTGCTACCTGGTGATGAAGTATAGGAATGTTTTATACTGTTGGAAAATTGGGTATGTAAGATGTTGAATATTGATATGTGGAATCATTAAAAAACATTAATTAAAAAAAAGAATGGTTCTTGAACTTGTACAGAATACACATTAAAGCATGTGCAAGTGTTTTTTTTAGGACTCGTGGTCCTTTATTGCCTCTAACTTTAAGTATTTTGTCCCGATTACAAATGGGTTTGTAGTGTTTCCCACAGGATCTTTGGAGACTATGAGAACATTTTGAATAATTTCATTTTAATGCATCAATTTGATGAATTCTGAGAAACAAAATATGACATATCAATTACTGACCAATGTCTTACAAACTGCTGGTACTGATACAAATGTTGACATATTAAATGGGGTTGAGGAGTTTAAGCATTCAAGAAAAGATGAGAACAAAAATGACTAAAACATAGTGCTGAGCCTTTATACTATTAGTTTATTATTATTATTATTATTATTATTATTATTAATAATAATAATAATAATAATATAAGTGGGTTCGTCAGCCTTCCTTGGTGTTTTGGTTTTGACTAAAGACCCGTTCACATACGTCGCCACTCGCCCATCTCTGAACGACAGCTGTCAATGAATGTGAATGTGTTCGAACGGAATGTGGCCAGGACAGACGATGCGATGTGGTCGATCGGAGATAAAATAATTTTAACTTTCTGCAATGCGAGTGAAGTGAGTACCAAGCGAGTACCAAGCGAGTACCAATCACTCAGCGACTAACTAAGAAGGAAACAAAGAAACCACAACGTATTATTGCCGATAAAGTAAGAGCTTTTTTTTGGGGGGGGGGGGTCATGCTATGTAGAGTCGAGGTGAAGTCTGAACAGGTGAGTCTTGAGCCTTTTTTGGAAGATGGCAAATGACGGCAAATGTCTGTCCTGACATTGGTCGGGAGTTCGTTCCACCACGCTCGCTTCGCAACTAAACCATTGCAGCGTTCTGGATACGCTGCAATGGTTTAGTCGCAGAGGCCGGGAGTCCGGCCAGGAGAGAGTTGCAGTAGTCAAGGCGGGAGATGACCAGTGCTTGGACCAGGAGTTGCGTTGCGTCCTTTGTGAGGAAGGGGAAAACCTGCGGATATTGTAGAGGGCAAATCTGCAGGATCGGGCCACAGCAGTGATGTTGGGTTGGGGGTGCAGAATAGAGATGATTGACAGTTGACGTCAACAGAGAGTTGCCGCTTGAACTAGTGATTTTTTTTTTGCCAGCGAGTAGAATTCAGCGAGAAAGCGAGTGACGGGCAAGTAGCGACGTATGTGAACGGGGCTATACGCGCTCTGTGTTGTGTTGAATGTGTTGAATTCTCCTCTTGATTCAAGATTAAGTCCCTGTTTGGACCTTGAGCTGACTCCGATCTCCTTCTTCCAGTTCTAAATTATCGCAGAATTATTTTAACAAAACTTTGGCGCCCAACGTGGGGCCCCAATATCTCTCCCTCTCTTCGCATCAGTGGACCTGAAGACCTTGCAAGGCAGAGGAAATAGAAACCCTCCTAAAAAGACCTCAACCGCGGGGCTCCTAAAGCCTCGTTTGGCCAGGGAGGCCGCAGGTCCTCTGAAGAGGGGGACAGTGACGGGGCTAACCACAGAGGGGAAACGGACCAGCCAGGCAAACACTGAGTCAGGGACTCAAATCATCGAAAGGGTAAGAAATTTCTAATAAATAAAGCAAGTCGGGAACTTGGGGGATCGATCTCTTAGAATAGGTCAAGGACCTAAAGGTAATAAATAGAAATCAAGTCAAGGACTTGGGGGAGCAGGACTCTCTTAGATTTAGGGCAGGGACCTAAATCCAGGTAAACTGTCTTTGGAAGGACAAGGATTAAACTAATCCTGCAGGCCTGGGAAAACAAATAGACGTCAGGGAAAGGGTCAGGGACCCATAGGTAAGAGTACTCAAAAGGAAAAGAAATGAAAAGACCGGTACAGTAGAAAAAACGTTTAAATAAAAATACGTATTGAAAATAAATAAATAAATAGACAAATAAATAAATAAACAAATAAATAAACAAATTCAAAATGGGAATTTGTAATAGCTGTTTTAAATTGTTGTTGTTGTTTTTTTTAAATATTGTTGTGAACCTGACGAGGTTCAATATAAATGAGATGCAAAATTAATGAGCCAGAAAGCTCTAGATAATGTATAAAGAAGTGGGAAAAGAAGTATGGGTTAAAGGGAAAGTTGTAGGTGGAAGAATGCAGAGAATTGGTAGAAAAAATAGAGGAAAGGTTAAAGTGAGAAAAGGCAGAACAAAGAGGGATACACTCAGGCGAAAGCATGGTTCGACGAGGCAGAAGCAAGAAAGAGATGAATGTAGAAACAGAAAGTGAAAGTAAGTGAGACAATGTAAAGAAGAAATTGAGAAAAGAGAGGTTGAAGAAAGGAAAAGATTCAGTATGTAATAAACTTTATCCTGTTTTGTACTCCAACCGAGATAAACAGGATGACAAGTATGTGCCTCTGGGTCTCCACCCTCCCTCAGCCACCGCCGCCTCTTATCCAGGCCTCAGCTCCACTCCTTCGCCCTCCCTTTCTCTTCACATTTACTCTCTCCACTCCTGCACTGATAGCAACAGCCGTAGGAAGCACCTAATTGGTGTTGGAACTGCTGGGATACAAGCTACGACTGACCATGAACAGCCAAGAAAGGCGGAACAAAAAATGATGATGATGATGATGAAAATTATGCTAATTCATTTACTGATGTGTATTTCCGAGGCAATGTTAACCGTGGAGGCTGGAGAGGGAGAGGAAGAGGAGAAGGACGGGGAGGACCGAGATTTGGAGATTAGAGCTGCTACAGTTGTGGTAAATTTGGACATTGGGCTCGAGAACGTAGAGCTCCAAAGGGCAGAGGTCAAGGAGGCTGGCGGGGGAGAGGAGGAGCAGGCAGACCCAGACGAGTTGATGATTCATCATCGTGACTTCAATAAATCAGGTCATGCATGGACACACACACACACACACACACCAAGACACAGAAGATGAGGAGGAAGAAGAAGTATGGTCACTAGAAAGTGCTGAAATATTTTTAAGCATGAATCAAAAACCGATAGTCACCAGATTATTGGTTACCAATTATAAAACTTGTTTTCTATGCGATACGGGAGCATGCAGAACAATGAGAATAATCAGAAAAGAAGAAGGCGGTAGTAGACTGCCACTCCAACACAGTAAAGGCATGAAGATAGAAAATATACATACACAAGAATACCTCAAGGTTACTGTGAAAGTCCAACTATCTTTTCTATGGCCATGTCCGCAAACCTAGCAAAATTTGAACCCCCGTGTAAAAGCCCTGAAAATGTCCCTGAGACAGCAGCAGCAGCAGCAGAGAGCGTGCTGAGACCAAAACAAGTTTTTGAGATAACTTGTTCTTATTCTTAAAAATAAAAGTGTGACAATGGCGCCGCCGAAGAAAAACCACGCTGAAACTGACTCTGAATTGGACTTATTGACCGAAAGCCTGGTGGCAATGAAGGGAAGCCTGGAGGCAATGAAGGAAGAGCTGGTGAAGAATGAAGACAAGAGGACTGAAGCTGAAGAACGGCTGATGGCGGAGCTGAAAGACATGAAGAAAAAGATGGAACCTCTCCAAAAGTTGATGGCTGAAGTCAAACAACTCCGGGAGGAGGTTGCGGAGAAAGACGATTGATAAAGGAGCTGGGGAAAAGAGTGGAGGAGCTGGACCAACAGGGTAAACTGAATGAGGTGATTGTGACTGGCCTCAAAATCAGGCCTCCAACTTATGCAAAGGCGGTTGCGGCTGCAGCCTCTGAGCCAGATGAATCTGAGATTAAATCTGTGGAGATGCAGGTGGCCGAGTTCCTGACTGGCAAAGACATCGAGGTGAACTTCAACAACGTCGAGGTATGTCATCTCTTACCCCAAAGGAGAGAGTCTGCAACTCGAGCTGTTGTGCTGAAATTCACCAACAGAAAATTCAAGACTGCACTGCTGAGGCAGGGCAGGAAGCTCAAAGGCTCGGACGTCTACATCAACGAGAACCTCACCAAAAAGAACGCAGACATCGCCATAAGAGCTCGTCAACTAAGGAAGGATGGCAAGATACAACACAACTGGACGGCAAACTGCAGAATCTACATCAAAACAAATGGAGCATCAGCAGAAGACGTCAAAGTAATCCAGATCAGGAGTAAGGATGAGCTGGAGAAATACGATAACTAAGGTATGGCTCATAAACACTCCATAACTACAGCACAGCAAAGTTCAACGGTTTTTACACGGACTGAAAGACTGATGGGAATATCTGAAAGGATTGCTGAGCAGGGAAGTGTGGAGCTCACTTCAAATCGACACGTGGATTATACCTTATCTGATACCTTATCTGTCCCGAATGAAGGAATTGACCCGGACAACCATTTCTATTTCAACATGACTGAGAAATGTCAGTACTACACTGAAGTTCAATACAATGATAGCATTGAGATGGATGGGAAACTGTCTCTAATTCACTTTAATAGCAGGAGTCTATACACCAACTTTGTCCACATCAAGGAATACCTAAATCACTTCAAAAACCCTTTCACCATCATCGCAGTGTCAGAAACATGGATTAATGAAGACAAAGGCACATAATCTTGTATGCATACAGGAGGAACAAAGGCGGGGGGGAGTGGCCCTATTCATTGACAGTAACACCAAGTATGAGACAGTACAAAATATGTCTAAAGCTGTGGATCACTTGTTGGAATGTATAGAGTATACAAAAAAATTATGGGATATTCTAAATAACGTGACTAATAATAAAAGTAAAAAAACAAACTACCCTCCCTACTTCAAGGATAACAACACGTAGGAGGATAACCCAGAGGTCATGACAAATAGTTTCAACCAATTTTTCAAACCAACTTTGTAAACATCGGGCCAGAGTTAGCTAATAACATTCCTGACTCACCCCTGCACTGGAGTCATTTTGATAAGGATGGGGACAGAAATCCCAGCTCAATGTTTCTCACACCAGTGAAGGACACAGAGATTAGACACCTGGTGACACCAAAAAAAAAAAAGGGCTCCCACACCATCCCAACAAATAGTAGCTACACTGGACTTTTTTGTTCTCTGTCGATTGGACCCCCTTCACACTTTGTTACATGATGAGACTGCTGTTCACTCGTGATGAACAAATATGGACACGTGTGCAGACACACACGTAATCTGTATGCACTGGACTTCAGCTCTCTGTACCACCTACTGCTATAACATATTATGTCAAATGTCACAAGTGAAAGAAAATCTTATGTCAAAAAATGCAAAAGACAAGAAAAGATTATGATGTTGATTTTATTTTCTTTTTCCCCTCTGTGGGTAATGGGGGCGGGATTAGATAAGCCTCGGCTTCCCCCACTTTCCCTTTCGGCCATGTGTATTTTTTACTGTGTGAACAAAGATGTGTGATGATGATTGAACGGACATGCCCGAAATAATAAATAAAGTCAGATACTATTATATGTGGATGACATCTTAATAGCGTCTAAAACTGAAATAGATTGCAAAACTCACACTTTAGCTCTATAAAAATTCTTAGTTGAATAAGAATATAAGGTCAGCAAAAATAAATTACAATTGTGGCAAACAGTTGTAAAACATTTAGGTTTTAAGATTTCACAGTCAGGTAAACATCTAGACGAGAAAAGGAAAACAGCTATTGTACAAGCACCAAAACCTACAACCAAAAGACAAATTATGTCTTTCTTAGGTATGACTAATTTTTGCAGACAATGGATTGCTAATTATGCTGAAATAGCACAACCGCTCCAAAATGCTATATATGACCAACCTATGGCAGCTCAAGACAAAATAACATGGACTCAAGAAACTAATGTTTGTTCAGACTTGCGATGCAAGAACTGTTTTATGACTAGTGTTCTAACACAACCATTTGGAGGAAAACAGAGACCTATTGCATATTATTCATCAAAACTCGCTAACATCACAAAAGCTATGCCACCTTGTTTGTAGGCAGTACAGGCAGCTGCTTCTCTAGTGTTATTTCACCCACTGACACTTATGGTGTCACATGCGGTCTCAGCACTTCTAATGCAGAACAAAATAACTTTTATGTCACCAGCGCAACATCTTAGTTGTATGACTATCCTACTGTCACAGCCACATCCCACTATAGAGAGATGCACTACATTAAACCCATCAGCCCTGCTGCCAAACTAAACAGATGGATTAGCACATGATTGTGTAGGAGAAACTAGTGCTAAAGTTTCACCAAGACCAGATCTCACCGATGTACCACTTGATGCTGCTGAAATTGTGATATTTGTAGATGGCTCATGTAAAAAGAATCCTAACGGAACAAATGTCAGTGGATATGCTGTAGTAACATCTGACAAGGTTTTGAAGTCAGGCCCCCCCGTCGCATTTCTCTGCACAGGCAGCAGAACTTGTTGCACTTACAGAGGCATGCAAAATAGAAAAAATAAAAAACAAAGATACAACTGTATACACAGATAGCCAGTATGCATTCTCGACACTTCACGTGTTTGCACAACAGTGGAAAAATAGAGGCGTGGTAACATCTACAAGGAAATCTATTTCACAAGATCTCATTTTGCAGCTACTGGATAGCGTTCAACTGCCAAGAAAAGTTGCAATATGCAAGTGTGCCACACATACTACAGGTAAAGACTTTATTTCAATGGGGAATAAAAAGCGGACGAGGAAGCAAAACTAGCGGCTGCTATTTAGGAAAATGTAGATGACATTTATACCACCAAGATTACGCATACACACATGACGTTTTAAGAGACATGCAAGATAGCTCACCTGAGACTGAGAAAAACATGTGGCGAAATAAAGGAGCCACACGGACAGAAATGGGAGTTTGGGAGAGCCTAGACGGAAAGCCTATATTACCAAAAAATGTATTTAGATTTGTTGCAATATTGAGTCATGGGATTACCCATGTATCAACAGGAGGGATGGTATCCACAATAGAGAACATTTTTACTCCATATGGATTTCAAAACTACAACAACAAAAAAATTGTCCCTCATGATTGACATGCTCCAAACATAATGCTCACGGTAGACTACGTGTCAAAAACAATGAAGTACAAGAGTGTTATCTCTACAGTATCTCCTCCTACAGATCCAGCACCAACAGGAGGGCCAATAAACCCAGGAGATTGGGTGTTTATCAAAGTCCTGAGGTGGGTGATTGGTCAGCTCCCCGCTGGGAAGGGCCCTATCAAGTACTACTGTCTACACCCACAGCAGTCCGCATAGCTGAAAGACAGACGTGGATCCATCTCACACACTGCAAAAGAGCACAAATACCACTGTCAGATAAATAGAAGCATTCACCATGCCGGAATTAAAACTATGTTTAATAACTGTTTTATGTGTGACCACAATTGCATTCCTTATCTCAAATATAGCGACACAAGGCCAGGCACATGATAAAATGAGGGAAAGAGCTATAGGAATACAATCCAGGTGGGACACTAGTCGAGGTGCAGTGATAATAAAATGTACTTAAGGGATGAATTGCATTGCTCAGATTGATGCGTGTCAGGTTTTCCCCTGTTCAGGACGACACTTTTACTGTCTGGAGACAGAAAAATATATCTGTGTCACCATGGCGGCATGCACCACATATGGAAGTGTGTGGGGTAGAACCGTTCACAGGTATGGGTGTACGTGCGAGAATTGGAGTTGGGTAATTGCTAATACAGGAACATGGGATTGGGGATACAACCCGAATTCTGACTTAAAAAAAACAACTGAAAATGATCAAGATACTTGCAAAACAAGATATTTGCAGAACAAACAATTGTAATCCTGGAAACGTATGCTCTAGAAACAGGACTCAAATGTATGGCTACAATGGATTGTTCACACAGCCCGAAACAGCAAGTTATCCTCTTCCAGTTGTCTAGCATGTGCAGCAGCCAGGCAGGGGTTAGGCACAGTGCCATTTCCCCTTAATCCAGATAATGATCCAAAAGGTTTTCGTTGCATGCTAGAATTATACAAATCAGAGAATGCTGCAAACTTCACCACTTTGAAACTTCTTGGTTTACGCCGTACACCGGAAATTATACCTGCTTGACATGAAGCAAAGGTACTGTGTCAGTAGGTATTGACAACCTGCAAAACCATCATTAATGTAATTAAGGGCGAGAGCAATGTCGCTGATGGCATAGTGAGTGATCAAACGATGGCCAGAGCTGATGTATGGTGGTCCTGTGGAGGTGAGATACTCAGAGCAAAATTACCAACTGATTGGAAGGGAACTCGTGCTATGGTACAATTATCAATGCAGACATATATTTTACCATATGACACAACGACATTAGAAAAGGTGACGACGCATAATTCACGTATTACAAAGAGAAATGCACCAGCAGGAACATTTGATAACAGAGTCTATATAGATGCATTTGGTGTTCCTCGAGGTGTTCCTGATGAGTTTAAAGCCAGAAATCAGGTTGCTGCAGGATTTGAATCACTCCTGGCTTGGTAGGTAACCTTTAATAAAAATGTGGATTGGATAAATTACGTCTATTATAACCATCCATCCATCCATCCATTTTCTACCGCTTATCCAGTATTCAGGGTCGCGGGGGGGCTGGAGCCGATCCCAGCTGTCATTGGGCGAGGGCAGGGTACACCCTGGACAGGACGCCAGTCTATCGCAGGGCCGACATGTAGAGACAGACAACCATTAACACTCACATTCACACCTACGGGCAATTTAGAGTCACCAATTTACCTATCCCCATCCTGCATGTCTTTGGACTGTGGGAGGAAGCCAGAGAACCCGGAGAGAACCCACGCTTACACGGGGAGAACATGCAAACTCCACACCACCGTGCAGCTTATTATAACCAACAAAGATTTTTGAATTACACTAAGGAAGCAATTGGGGGCATACATCAACAGTTAGATAAGACTAGGTTAATGGCATGGCAGAATAGGATGGCGTTAGACATGTTGTTGGCTGAAAAAGGAGGAGTATGTAAAATGTTTGGAGATATGTGTTGTACGTTTATTCCTAACAATACAGCACCTAATAACAGCATCACTAAGGCGGTGAATGGATTAACCTCTCTGTCTGCAGAGTTAGCTGAAAACTCTGGTTTTGATGATCCTCTGACAGGATGGCTCCAGGACATTTTTGGAAAATGGGCAGGTTCTGTGAAAGCTATGTTATCTGTAACCGTAATGATTGCCATTCTAATCGTTTGTGGATGTTGTTGTATCCCCTGTTTGAGAGGACTGTTACAGAGACTCTTTGACACTGCTGTGACCAAAACAACTATGCTGTATGAAAGGATCCCCATCACCGATGATCACCGAGGGGACTACGAGAATGCAGCACAAGAAAATGTTACTTCTGATCTGACAGATGATGACTTATATGGTAATCTCTTTGATGAAGATAAGGACACCATGGACTAAGGATATGTTTATTCTTATTTATTTATTTATTTCGGGCATGTCTGTTAAATCATCATCACACATCATTGTTCACATAGTGGAAAAAAAGAAAAGAAAAAGAAATAGACATGGCCGAAAGGGAAAGCGGGAGAAGCCAAGGCTTATCTGGTCCCGCCCCCATTACCCACAGGATGAAATCGTCATCATAATCTTTTCTTATCATTGCATTTTTAACTTGACATAATTTTTCCATTTTTACTTGTGACATTTGACAACATGTTACAGCAGTAGGTGGTACAGAGAGCTGAAGTCTATTCTACTGATTATGATGAGGCTACAGAAAATCTAATTGAAGTTGTAGTTTTCTGAATTGACCAACTAGAGCCACTTAGGCGAAAAATATTCACAGCATTTGTACATATTGCAGGTGACCCCATTTCTTTTGTTCTTTTTACGTGCAATGGATAGTTTAGCTAGGTAGGGATAGGTCCGTAGCCAAGCCCGATAGGTTGACTAGCTTGGCGAGGACATTTATATTTTGTTTTTTGGGGCAACAATGTAATCAAAATGCTTTTGAATTCATGTTTATTTTTATATAATTTCTGTGCCTTGTCAAATGGAGTACCTGCGGGTGGTTGCCGGGGCAGCGGGACCGTGAGAGAGTTTCCCTTTCTAGAAGGATAATGGATAATAAAGAATGTTTTGAACTGCCCGATAGGGTTTTCACTCTCACATTTCACAAAATGTATGTTATGATTATGCTTAGAATCAGCATAAACAGGAGGGATATGTGATGGAAATTTTGTACCTCTTGATGAGAGATATCTGAACTGAAGACTTACATGAGAAGGTTTAGTGTAAATGTGACCTGTGGCCTGTGGCCATTTGTGTGTGTTTTGCGACCCATGTGTGGTTTATGACCTAGGTGTGGTTTGCGACCCATGCAAGGTCTGGATAAACATCTGAGTTTACTACTTCCATCCCTGTGAACTGAGAGTGAGAACACACCCACAAAAGATAAATACTACGTTTGTCTCACAGCACGTGGAGTCTTCACTTTGTAACGGACCAGCATGTTGCTCTGGAATTCTCCTCTTGATCAAGATTAAATCCCTGTTTGGACCTTGAGCTGACTCCGATCTCCTTCCTCCAGTTCTAAATTATCGCAGAATTATTTTAACATTATCTTATTGGCTACCCGCCAATGTGGCAGGTAGCTTGACATTTTCACCAATTTTATACCCTGTATATATCCATCCATCCATCCATTTTCTACCGCTTATCCAGTATTCAGGGTCGCGGGGGGGCTGGAGCCGATCCCAGCTGTCATTGGGCGAAGGCAGGGTACACCCTGGACAGGACGCCAGTCTATCACAGGGCCGACATGTAGAGACACCCTGTATATATATACAGTATATATATGTATATATATATTAACTATGGCATATTCTTCTATTTTCCTCTCACCTGGTGTAAGAATAGTGGTTAAACCTCAGCCCTATGAGATCAAGTATTTTATAGTATTTGTCGTGCTCGACTGGGGTGCAAAGTTCCACGACACTGGGACCGTGTTTATAATAGTTATAATAGTTTTGATGTTTATGGCGAAGGTTCAACTGAAAGCTGTCTGAGGTGCATGTAAAGTTTAGATCAGATTAGACAATGTATAAAGTCATTAGCAGGTGTGGAAAGTTTTATGACGGTTGATCTGGTGGAAAGCAGACTTTTCTCTGCCTTTCTCTCTGGCAGGGCTCTTGTAGTGTAGCCGAGTTCTCGGTCGAATTTAGAACTATAGCTGCAGATTCTGGGTGGAATGATGAAGCCTTACAGGGGATATTTGTGGGTGGGTTAAGCGAGCAACTCAAAGATGAGTTAGCAGCCCGAGATGATCCCGACAGTTTTGATTCTTTAGTTTCCCTGGCGCTTAGATTAGATAATCGCCTCTGTGAACGACGTAGGGAAAGAGCCAGCCGCCAGCCACCCATGCCCACTTCCCGTGTCACCTCTTTTCCTAGAGCAGCCCCAGCTTCCCCGCAACACTCCCACGTCCCCGAAGGAAGAACCCATGCAGCTGGGTCAGACCCATCTCTCTCCAGAGGAACGCCACCGCAGGATGAGAGCCGGGGAGTGCGTCCACTGCGGTCAGACCGGCCACTTCCTCATTTCCTGTCCCCTACGACCAAAAGAGCGGGCTCGCCAGTAGCTTTGGGGGTTCTGGCGAGCCGGTTTTCCGCATTACAAAACCCCCGACCCCGTATGCAGTTAGAGGCCATGTTATGCTGGAGTCAGCAGTCCCTGTCCCTGCTAGCCTTGGTAGATTCCGGGGCAGATGAAAACTTCCTGGACGTCACCCTTGCCACCCAAGCCGGAATCGCCACTGAGCCGTTGGACATCCTCATGGACTCCAATGCGCTGAATGGTGAGCTCCTCACCCAGGTTACTGGTCCTCTCTAACCATCATGAGTACATCCAATTCCACCTGATTTCCTCCCCTCTCACCCCCATAGTTTTGGGCCAGCCATGGTTAAATAAACACAATCCTCATTTTGATTGGTCTTTGGGGAAAATTGTTAACTGGAGTCCCTTTTGTTTATCCTCTTGCCTGCAATCCGCATTAGCCCCTGTAGAGGCTGCCCTTGCTTCACCCACCATTGATCCCCCTGACCTGTCTGCCATCCCTACCGTCTATCATGAACTGGGGGAAGTATTCAGCAAACAGCGTGCTCTCTCTCTTCCTCCTCATCGCCCATATGACTGTGCCATTTACCTCCTCCCTGGAGCACCCCTGCCTTCAAGTCGTTTATTTAATCTGTCCCGTCCTGAGAGAGAGGCGATGGAGAAGTACATCCACGAGTCCCTAGCTGCAGGAATTATTCAACCTTCATCGTTCCCTGTTGGAGCTGGGTTTTTCTTTGTGGCCAAGAAAGACCGCTCTCTCCGCCCCTGCATTGATTATCGAGGACTCAACGCCATAGTTAAAAACAAATACTCTGATCAATTCAGCCTTTGAACCCATCCAGCATGCTACCATCTTTTCAAAACTAGATCTGAGGAATGCTTACCATCTGGTCAGGATTCGCAAAGGGGATGAATGGAAGACCGCCTTTAACACCCCCTTAGGCCACTTTGAATACCTGGTGATGCCCTTTGGTTTAACCCAAGCCCCTGCTGTTTTCCAGGCCCTAGTGAACGATGTGCTACGGGATTTCCTCAACCGGTCAGTTTTTGTGTACCTCGATGATATTCTGATTTTCTCCCATAATCCTGAGGAACATGTGCGGCACGTACGGCAGGTGCTCCAGAGAACAAGCTGTTTGTGAAGGCTGAGAAATGTGACTCTCATGTAAGCTCTCTAGGCTACATTGTGGAAAGCGGGCAGGTGAGGCCGGACCCTGAGAAGATCCAGGCAGTAGTAGAGTGGCCCAAGCCCACCACTGTTAAGAGGCTTCAGCAGTTCCTCGGCTTTGCCAATTTCTATCGCCGTTTCATCAGGGACTACAGTCGTGTAGCCACGCCCTTAACTAAACTCACCTCCATTGCTACCCCCCTTTTCGTGGACCCCTGAAAAGGGGGTAGCAGTGTCAGTTGTCAAATAAGCTGTATCTTCAATGTCCCACCGATATCAACACATTTAAGTCATAAAAGCACTGGATATTCTTTTGTTTCAGTGTGAATCCAGTGTCTTTTAACCCAAAATGGCGTCTAAACATCAAATGAGTGCAAAACAATGTTTTTACAAGTTTAATGTGGGGAAAAGGCTGTAATAGCTGTTTCACGCAGGAAAGAGGCTTTTAAGCTGTTATTTGCAGGTAACATGCGTTTTAACCACTATTGCAGTGTCAGTTGTCAAATAAGCTGTATCTTCAATGTCCCACCGATATCAACACATTTAAGTCATAAAAGCACTCTGGAGTGGATATTCTTTCATTTCAGTGTGAATCCAGTGTCTTTCAACACAAAATAGCATCTAAACATCAAATAAGTGCAAAACAATGGTTTTACAAGTTTAATGTGGGGAAAAGGCTTGAGGCTATTGTTCTCCAGTAGCCGCTGGAGCACCTGCCGTACGTGCCGCACATGTTCCTCAGGATTACGGGAGAAAATCAGAATATCATCGAGGTACACAAAAACTGACCGGTTGAGGAAATCCCGTAGCACATCGTTCACTAGGGCCTGGAAAACAGCAGGGGCGTTGGTTAAACCAAAGGGCATCATCAGGTATTCAAAGTGGCCTAAGGGGGTGTTAAAGGCGGTCTTCCATTCATCCCCTTTGCGAATCCTGACCAGATGGTAAGCATTCCTCAGGTCTAGTTTTGAAAAGATGGTAGCATGCTGGATGGGTTCAAGACTGAATTGATCAGAGGCAGGGGCTATTTGTTTTTAACTGTGATGGCGTTGAGTCCTCGATAATCAATACAGGGACAGAGAGTGAAGGTGTTGAATTACTTTAAACCTTTCTTTTTTAGCACCAAAAACAATTATCTCAGTTTTGTCCTAATTTAGTTGTACACTCTTAGAAATAAGGGTTCCAATAGGGTTCTTCTACAAGGGCTGAGGTTCTACCTGGAACCATTTGCTTCTGAAAAACCCTTTCCCGAAGAAAGGGTTTTTCAAGGGTTCTTGGTAACACTAATGGTTCCAGTAAGAACCATTTTGATCGAGAGAACCCTTTAAAACCCCTTTCCTGAATAAAGGGTTTTAGAAGGCTTCTTGGTAGTGCTAAGGGTTCCAGTAAGAACTATTTTGATCCAGAGAACCGTTTTTGAAAGAAAGTGTTCTTCAGGGATAGTTGAAAGCATGGATCCCGGGCACCAGGGACATACTTCCTGATAACACTTACCAATAATGGTGCAAAATTCAATTCCTTGTTACTACCACACAAATACTTTTCATATCCATTTTTTTGTTTATTTGTTTTTTTCTTCTTCTCCAGATCCTGTTGATCAAACTGCAACATAATTGCCCATCTTGGGATTTGAACACCCAACTAAAATGTTCTGTTACAAATTTATTTTCACAACCATTAATTATAAGAACGCAAGACCTTCATCAGCAAGGTTTCTTGTTGCCCCAGGCAACGATTAGCTGTGACTGGGATTTTAACCCCCACCCTCCAAATCTAAAGTCTGTACCATTACCCACTGAGCTATCCAGCAGAATGTGTAGATCAGGGCCTCCTCTGACTCGCCACACTCACTCCTTCATGTCAGTGGTCAGACAGAGGGAGCTGATCATGTGTCTGTTGTCATGTGTCTGTTTAGTGGCCGCTCTGTCTGTACAAACTGTGACTTCTGCTTTTAGGTCACAGTATCAATTCCCATGTTGACAGATATCATACCTTGCTCATTGCACTTCCAGGCAATTAGCTCAGTTGGCTAGGAGCTGGTTCTTGGTGCCAGACAATGTGGGTTCAAGCCCCAGCAAGGGTGATAGTTGTAATACATCAAAATACCTGGAAGTTTTTGTGAAACAAATTTTAGAGTCATGGTAGATGATGTTTGACAAAAACATATCAGAATTTTACCTCAAACACTGATTTTTGACTGTGAATGGCTTAGTCAATTTGTGAAGCCACAGTTGAGTTGCCACTTGCCAATTAGCTCAGTGCGATAGACAATGGTCTTGGTTCCAGAAATTGTGGATTTCAGCCTCAACTGGTGCAAAAATGTGCAACATTACAATGTCAACTGTCTTGCCTTCCTATTCTCCTGTTTGTTGCTCAGAATTGCCTAAAGTTGCCAAAAATAGTCTGGACCCGACCCATTGCTGCGCAGCAGCTAAAATTGTGTTTATTTTTTAAAAGTGTAGTTACACTACTCCCTTCTTTAGGAGGAAATGACACACAGCAAAGAAGCAGCAAGTGGAATTGAACCCTGGGTCCCTACAGCAAGGATATAACCCCTCTTTCTGGGGCATCTAAGTGAGCTATACTACTCACTGGACAAAGTCTTTTGAAAGTTTGTTACAAGTCAGGTGATCTAGAGATACACTTTGAAGTTGTGAGTCAAGGCCTGGTTTATGCAGAGTGACCATGTTAATGCCTACTGAGGTGATGTGTGGGTTAGTGACAGACAATTTGAAAAATATTAAACACTTATTTTACAGACAATTTTACTCATGTATTTGTCTCCTCCTCATATTCTTCCATGATCGGCCTCATCCCATGGCTGCTGTACCCTGCTTACTGGCTTAGTCAAGTTGTGAAGCTGCACATAAGTTCAGTGATAAAGGAAGGTCTTTGATGTCAGAGGCCAAGCCTTAACTAATGTTGAAAAAAAAAAATCATATTGTGATGCTGACTTTGGGGCTACTACATCAGGGTTTGTTGATGCCCGGAATTGAACCTTGATCTCCCAGGGGAAAGGGAGAGGTTTGGTGTGTTGGGCATGGGAGCTGGCCCCACGGTGGCTGTCATGTGTGACTTAAGAGCTGGTTGCCCCATGGATTGCACCATATAGTCTGGTCTTCACCCTCTACAAACCAGTGTGACATACCAATAGTGATTACTGCGAACAGAACAGAACAAAGAAGAACAGAAGAAACTTCAGAGAATCAAGGTGAGCTAAATATAATATCTTGTTTCAGCATGCTTGACCCTAGCTGAGGACTTTTATGGTGAAAGTTGGACTAAGCATTTGTTTCTTGTTATGTTTTGTTTGTTTGCTTGCTTGTTTGTTTTCTTGTAGAAATGACTTACACTGCTTGGACGAAAGCCGAAGTGTGCCATTGGCTTGAAAAAGAGGGTTTTGCTGAGATTTCCATTATTGTTATAATCCGTAACAATTTGAGTACTTGTTACATAACACTGAAAAGTATTTTAACATTATTTAAATCAATGTGAAAACTTTGTGGGGTTCCCTCACTTTCTCATGATTCTGTTCCACTGTCACAATTACTACGTACAGTATGTACTCTGATTCCTTTCATTGGACCATGCATTATTTTATTGTTTGTAGATAGCTTACAATACGGCGCAGTAAGTGCACCTTGGATTGATGGAACTAAAACTCGTTTTTGTCTCCCCTTTCTGCCATGTCACCATTGCTGGAGATTACACAAATCCACGACTGAGGACAGCATGGTGTGTCTGGCCTGTCATGTTGCTGATTCCACTGGACCTATGCTGACTTTTTTTTTTTTTTTTTAATATTTTATTTTCACTTTTTAATTTTTTTACAAAAAATAAGAGAAAACAGAAAAAAAGGCATACAGCACCTGACATTGTTAAATGAAGTAAGAAAAATAAAGACAGAGACTATATGAGGATATATACAATAAGCAAAGTGGCCCAGTGCCTTCTGTCTCATGTTACCATCAGGGGTATGAATAAAAAAAAACAAAAAAAACAGAGCAAAACAAAACACAAACACACAAAAAAAGGGGAACCCTGAGAGGAAAATCAAAGCCTTGGTCAGTACAGAAACAATACGGGAAGCTGAATGAATTACAAATACCACATAGCAGCCTGATTCATATTATTGGTCATTTAGGTCTCATCAAGTAAGGCCAAAAATGGTTTCCATGTTTTCTCATAATGCTTAGGTGCATTCCCTCTACTAAGGCGAATCTGTTCCATCCTTGAAACAAAAACCATTTCGTTAAGCCACCTCTTAAAGCAAGGGGATGATGGAGATTTCCAGTTAAGTAAAATACATTTTTTGGCTGCTACCATGCCTGTTTTGAGAGCCTGCTTACAGTGGCAAGGGAGGGTCGATGTCCTTTCAGAGGCACCAAAAATAGCCAGGTTACAGTCTGGTTGAATATTTATTTTATATTGCTTAGAGAACCAATTGAATATGTCGCTCCAAAAGCTGTCCAGCACTGAGCAATACCAGAATAGATGTGAGAGTGAACCTTCGGCTCTGTTACATCTATCACACATGGGGGACACTGATTCAAATATTCTATTGAGTTTAATTTTGGAGTAATGCAGTCTATGTACGACTTTAAATTGAATTAGGCGATATCTTGAATTTATAGAACACTTCTGTATACTGGACAGGCCCTCCTCCCATAGTTCCTCTGACAGTGGAACTCCCAGTTCTTTTGACCATGTATCCCTGACTGGTACTCACTGGCGTCTCAAAAGCAGTGACAAAGCGGGAAATCAAATGTTTGGAGTTTGGTTGTAAGAGAAATGTATCATAAAAATTATCATTATGTGGTCTTAATGGGAAATCAGAAACATGTTCTCTTATAAAATGTCTGACCTGTAAATACCGATAAAAATGTGACTGAGGGAGGTGATATCTAGCCTGGAGCAGAGGAAAAGAAGCAAAATTGTTACCTATGTAAAAATCTGAAATGCAACGTAGGCCTCTCTTTCTCCAGTCCAGAAACACCCCATCCATCAAGCCTGGTTTAAACAAATGATTACCTGTTATTGGGGCATTTATTGAAACCTTTGGTAATCCAAGGGCTTTTCTTATTTGACTCAATATCTTCAAAGAATTACTAAGAACAAAATTGTCACCAAATAACTTGTGGGGTGGCTGTGCAATTGAAAAGAGCAACGCTGAGAGCGAAGTCTGTAATACCGACATGGATTCAATTTTTAACCAGAGCGGAGTGGAACAGTCATCATGAGGAGAACCCCCCTGCCAGAAAATGAGAGCCCTTGCATTTGCAGCCCAGTAATAATGCCTAAAAACCGGGAGGCCGAGACCCCCGCTTTTTACATTCTTCTGCAGATGGGCTTTAGAAATGCGAGGGGGTTTATCTGCCCAAACAAATGACAGGACAACTGAATCTAGTTCAGTCAGGACCACTTTGTCAAAAATAATCTTTATTTCTTGCACAGTTTTATTTGGCGGTATGGTACTGTTCTGGGACTCCCTGCTCTTCCACGCGCTTGCGTGGAAAGCCTGAGGCAGGAAGAGCACCTTCCTGCCCTTCATGAGCCATCATGAACGGCATAAGCAGGGAGTGTAGCAGCAGGAAAACCCAGAGCAGAGCAGTCAACATGAATACAATGACAGGAGGAGCTGGGGTGGAGGTGGGTTGCGAAGTGCCATCAGAGGAAGCAGGACGGAGGGTCGGGCAGGAGCAGTTTAAATACCCCGCTCTGAATGCAATTTGCCAATAGGGAGCGGACTCGCAGAGTCAGCTGAGCCATCAGCTGATCTGTACTGACAGCTAAGCTGTTAGAGCTTGACGTCGTGGCCTGCCAGAACTAACGCTACGCTTGATTTCAGTCAGGACCACTTTGTCAAAAATAATCTTTATTTCTTGCACAGTTTTATTTGGCGGTATGGTACTGTTCTGGGACTCCCTGCTCTTCCACGCGCTTGCGTGGAAAGCCTGAGGCAGGAAGAGCACCTTCCTGCCCTTCATGAGCCATCATGAACGGCATAAGCAGGGAGTGTAGCAGCAGGAAAACCCCCCCAAAACAACATTGTTCCGGGATCTCCCCGCTCTTCCACGCGCTTGCGTGGAAAGCCTGAGGCAGGAAGAGCCCCTTCCTGCCCATCATGAGCCATCATGAACGGCATAAGCGGGGAGCGCATGAAGCAAAGTAGGCCCCCCAAAACAACATTGTTCTGGGACCCCCTGCTCTTCCACGCGCTTGCGTGGAAAGCCTGAGGCGGGAAGAGCACCTTCCCGCCCATCATGAGCCATCATGAACGGCATAAGCAGGGGGCGCACAGCGAAATTAAGTAAATAAATATATAAATAACAAATGAAATGAATAAATAAATAAATAGATAAATAAATAAAAATCCCCAGAACGACCATACCGCCAATCCTGGAACCTGCTATAGGAGATGCCAGGAAACTATCGTTTTATTTGGCGGTATGGTACTGTTCTGGGACCCCCTGCTCTTCCACGCGCTTGCGTGGAAAGCCTGAGGCAGGAAGAGCACCTTCCTGCCCTTCATGAGCCATCATGAACGGCATAAGCAGGGGGCGCACAGCGAAAATAAATAAATAAATGAATAAATAAATAAACAAATAAATAGATAAATAAATAAAAATCCCCAAAACGACCATACCGCCAATCCTGGAACCCGCTACAGGAGATGCCAGGAAGCTATCTAGGATGGAGATGTTTTCCCTATAAATTTTAATGGGGAATAAACCACACGCTACCTCTTAATAATCACTATGGTATAAGAAAATGTATATAATAATATAGATGTAACCAATAATACCTATGAATATTTATAACGTCAATAATTACAGTGAGAGGCTCATGGCTATTTGAGTATCTAGAGTAGCTCTGATGCCGGGGTGCACGTAGCGTTCGAAAGCGGAAGAAGACCATCTGCCCATAGCTTTTAAGGGTGGACACAGGAGCGACCATGCTGCTTTTGTTGCTGCTCCTAAGTGGAACGAATGGGGCGTGTAGCGTTCCGGAGGGAGTCCGCAAAATTGGCAAAGGAGGCGGAGGCGAGAGGTGAACCAGGCTCGTGACAGGGGTTCCCCTCTCTCCGTGATGAACAGCGGCTCCTGTGGGCTGGCTTGGGCGCGGCCTCTCAGATAGTGGACCATGGAAGACAAAGGACAAAAATCAGAGTTAGTTTGAGATATGATGACTGATGTTCCCCTTCTCTCTCTAGCAGTTTTGGAATGTTTTAAGAGGACACAAGTAATGACTGTGGGCTGATACATCGCCTATGGTGAGGTTTAGGAAGGATCGAAAGGTCGTGAGCGTGTAGTGAATTCTCCGCACCTTAAGAACCCATAAAGGCTGTGAGGAGACAGTTTCTAATGTGAGTCTGTATGTGGATCAAAGCACCCGTTCCTTAGTGAGAGATAAATGCAGAAGTGGAGGAGTGAAAGGAAGACGAATGTCATGCCTAGTAAGCTGTCGGTGGATGGGTCCTGGCAACGCAGGTGAAACTGGACCCCTGCGAGGAGGCCTTGATGGAGGGCGGCTGCATTTTCCGGGACTCGAAACAGTGAACCAGAGAAGCACATACAATGGGAATACATATAGGAAGAATTGCAGCGGAGAAGGAGAGGCTGAAGTGGAAAAGGACTGTTCACACTTGAACTACATCGTGATGAGGAGCTGATAAATCTGTGAGAGACGAGCTTTTTTTTTTTTTTTTTTTTTGGGTTGATGCGTGATACGGGGAAAGGGGGATTTATCCAGAGGACCAATCATGAAACCTTTCCTGACTTCTTTTTCCGACAGCGTGTCAACAATCTCAGGCTCTTTCAAAGCGGGCTGCAGATTACTACATGAATGGGACATTTTAGGCAACCACAATAAACCAGCCATAAATCCTGAACCAGTCTGGTTAACGGATAATTCACAAGCAGCTCAGCCACGTTGATTGGGGTTAAAGGTTTTTTATTTTTACTTTCCCTTCCTCACAAGGCGGGTTCGTCTGGGGCACACAGACTTTGGATGACCGTCCCCGCAAAAACTGCAAGCATGAACATATTTACAATTTGCAAATCTGCACACATTCTCGTTGAAATTATGGCAAATGGGAGTCCAGGGGGGAGTCACCGTGGACTCATCGGTTTTTTGACCTGCCGGCGGATGGACTACAGCCACAGATTTGGGACACATGTTGAAAGAGTGTGAGAAGGAGCCGCAAATGGAGCAGGAAAGAGCTTGGCGGCCAGTGCAATGCCTGCTGATTAAGGCTAAGTCGACTACAGACCAGTCCAGTCTTTGGTTAAACCTCTGAATGAACATGGCAGCCTTGGCAGAGAATGACTTGTGATATTCATAAAACAGAGTTCCACCGTATGTCATGGCGAGATCTGCGATGATGGCTAGGTAGGTGTCCAATTCTGCTCGACGAGATGGGTAGACTTCGCAGATTACATCTCGGAACACACCAAAAGCAACGGTAAATTCTGCTAGAGTCAGAGTTTTTGAAAGTCTAGGGTCACTATCCTTCAATACCACAGACACATCACCGCAATCTACCACACGCTTATCACTAACATCGGAGCACAGCAGGATTTTCACTAAATTGACATCATTACCTGCGAGGATCTAGCTTCTCAGATTGTAGGAGATGGCAGCAGCAGGAGGATAGAAAGGCACACCGGTGGAGATGGGGACTGCACTACCCAGAATCCTGCGCGGGATGGAGATGCCATCGGCGGGCGCCGGAGTGACGTCACTGGCCGGCGTCGAGGAAGAGGCAGCAGGTCCCCGGGATGTAAACACGGCGGTCTGGAACGCAGAGCTGGAGGATGGAACGGCGGCGGCTTCTAGGGTCTGGATCCTTGAATTCATGCTGGAGAGGGACGACTGGATGGACGACAGCGCTGCCAAGATGGCGTTGTTTGCTGGAGCTGAGGAGGCGACTGCTGAGGTCGGGGCTCTGGCTCTTTTGGCCGACGGTGTAGCGGCTGGAGTCGTAGCGACTGCTAATTTCTGGGAGCAGTTTTTTCGTTTTGCCGGCGCTTTCCGGGGAGCGGAGGCAGGAGGAGCGGAGACAGGAACGGCAGAGACGGGAGCAGCAGAGACGGGAGCAGCAGAGACGGGAGAAACGGAGACACGGCGCCGGTCGACTGGTGGAAACCCGGCAAGATCCAGGAACAGCGCAAACAGTTCCCGGTGGGAAGCTCCGACCGGAGCGGTAACCTCGTTGCTGAACAGGAACTCCAACAGTTTAGGAATTGGCCAGTCTTCCAATGGTGGTGCGTTTTGGCCGTTACCTTTGTGTGCTAGTCGAGAGCTTCGACGGAGGGAAGAAGGAGCCCTCTCGTCTTCGATGGCTTCCTCTGATTCAGAGGTCTGATGCGGCTCCAACGAGAAACCATCGGTTTGCCACGGATCTTCATCCTCGTGGACGAGGGGCGACGACATCAGGAGCCACAGGGTAAGTACAAACACGAGCGAATTTTTCTTCATGCGTGAGCTTTTGCGAAGTGCCATCAGAGGAAGCAGGACGGAGGGTCGGGCAGGAGCAGTTTAAATACCCCGCTCTGAATGCAATTTGCCAATAGGGAGCGGACTCGCAGAGTCAGCTGAGCCATCAGCTGATCTGTACTGACAGCTAAGCTGTTAGAGCTTGACGTCGTGGCCTGCCAGAACTAACGCTACGCTTGATTTGTTTAAAAAAATGTAACGGCAAATAAATAGGGAGGTTTTGAAAAAGATACAAGAACCTTGAAAGTGCAACCATTTTAATGGCATTAATACGGCCAATCATTGAGAGAGGGAGCAGTTTCCAGTTCTTAATATTAGCTTTTAGTTTATCCACCATATCCAAAAAATTCAATTTCAGTAAGAGTTTGGGGTTTTTGGAAATCTTAAGGCCAAGGTAATTAATATGAGTAGTAACTAATTTAAATGGCAAAGATTTCAAGAAAATAGGGCACATATTAGTCAATGGCATGAACTCACATTTGTCCCAGTTAATTGTGTACCCAGACAATTTTCCAAATGATTTTATATAATTCAGAAGGTTGGGAACTGAGACCACTGGGTCTGATAAACAGATCAATAAATCATCAGCATACAGATTAACCAGGCTTTCGACATTACCAAACTTTACACCATGAATACCTGGGTGACCCCTTATACCTATTGCAAGTGGTTCCAAGGTAATATCAAAGAGAAGAGGAGAAAGAGGGTCGCCCTGCCTTACACCCCGCTGTAACTCAAAGGGTTGGGACCTATCTGAATTAGTGAGAATAGAAGATACTGGTTTAAGATAAATTATTTTCACCCATTCAATAAAACTTTCCCCAAAACCAAATTGCTTTAGAGTCTTTGACATGAAGGCCATTCGATCTGATCGAATGCCTTCTGGGCATCAAGAGATAAAATAGCAGCCTGTGTATTTTCCCCATGTACTGAATATATTGTATTTAAAAGCAGACGGACATTACTAAAAGAAAACCGACCTGGAATAAATCCAGTCTGATTAGGGTGTATAATTGTGGAAATATGCCTACCTAATTTTGTAGCCAAAACTTTAGTTATTATTTTCAGATCACAATTTAAGAGAACCGTCTGTAACTTGCAGGGTCCACCGCTTCCCTTCCCCCTTTCAAAAGCAAGGAGATATTTGCCTCATATAATGAACTGGGGAGCGTCTTATTTCTCATAGAATCTTTCACCATTCTCAGCATGAGTGGAACTATTTTGCCATGAAATGATTTATAAAATTCACAGCCAAAGCCATCTGGGCCGGATGTTTTTCCAGAGGGGAAGGCTCGAATAGCATTCAAGAGGTCAGTTTCAGAAAATGGGGCATCTAAGTCATCTCTCGCCGCACTATCTAATTGGGGAACATTTACATTAGCAAAAAAATTACAAAAATCTGCTTCAGTGGCCTTCACTTTACTAGAATACAGATCCTTATAGAAGTCCCTAAAGCACGCATTTATCTCTCTCGGATTGGTTAGGAGTCTGCCTGATTTGGATTTTATCCTATGAATGGCCTGTTTAGCCCTGTTGCCTTTAAGTTGGCTAGCTAGCAGTTTCTCTGGTTTATCTCCAAGTTCAAAATATTTCTGTTTAATTTTTAATAGAAGACTACCAACACGTTTATTAAGAATGGTGTTATATTCATATTTCAATTTCAAGATCTTATTGTAATCAGAAGATAAGAGGGAAGATTTATAAGCCTCTTCCAGTACTGGAAGCATTTTTTCAATGTCCTTAAGGTGGTTGTTAAATTCTCTTTTCTTGGCGGATTCAAATGAAATAATGTGGCCCCTTGCAACTACTTTGAAGGCCTCCCACAAAACAGAATCCGAAACTTCCCCATTATCATTTGTAACAAGAAATTCGTCTATACGTGCATTCATATGCTCAATGAAAGACTGGTCCTCAAGAAGAAGAGGGTTGAAGCGCCAGCTGTATTTTGGACTAGATAGGATATTTCTGAAGTTAAGAGAAACTGGACTGTGATCAGATATTAAAATATTATGATACTTAGAATTAGTAACACTAGGCAGTAATTCAGAAGCTATCAGAAAGTAGTCGATCCTAGTGTAAGACTTATGAACATGAGAATAAAAAGAAAACTCCTTATCTGTAGGATGCTGCAGACGCCATATTTCAACCATATTCCTTGTTTTAATTAAATCATTCAGAATTCCCACTGAAGCTATAGTGGGAGGTGGTTTTGTAGAAAACCTATCTAGGACGGGGTCCAGATAACAATTAAAGTCTCCCCCAATAATAACATTCGGGGTGGAGTCCGGTATCAAATCAAATGCTTTACGGAAGAAATCAGGATTATCAATATTTGGACCATAGATGTTAAGCATCGTTATTGGAAGGGAGTTTATGTGTCCAGATATCATCAAATACCTGCCATATGGGTCTGCTGTCATACAATCAAGACTAAATAGTATATTTTTTCGGAAAAGAATAGCAACCCCCCTAGATTTGCGGGTAAAGGGTGCTTGATAAACTTGTGAGATCCAATTTGCTCTCAACCTGCGCTGCTCGTTTACACCGATGTGTGTTTCCTGAAGAAAAATTACGTCTGGTTTTAATGATTTGAGATGCGAGAAGACTCGACCCCTTTTAATCACATACCCAATCCCTTTACATTCCATGAGACCAATGTAAATGTATCATTTATGCTACCTATGCTGACTTTTGACCTGTTCTCCCCTGGGACCTACACAGCCTGTTCTGTTGGACTATCTTTAAATACATTTTTTTCTCATTAAAATGTTTTGAATGTTTGTTCAATGTCAACATGATAAATGATCACAATATAATATGAACTAAACGGATCTGTATAGAACCCTCAGAAGACAAGACGGTTATTTGTGAAAACCTTTGAAAAGGGATGTTTTTTAGAACCCCCTCTGTGAGGTCTAGATGAAACCCTTGAAAAATGAAAGAGTTCTTGGTGGAACTCCTTTTGTAGGTTATAGATGAAACCCTTGAAAAGCGAAAGGGTTCTTAGTGGAACTCCCTGTGTGGGTTCTAGACGTAACCCTTGAAAAATGAAAGGGTTCTTAGTGGAACTCCCTGTGTGGGTTCTAGACGTACCCCTTGAAAAATTAAAGGGTTCTTAGTGGAACTCCCTGCGTGGGTTCTTTGTAGAACCTCTCATGGGGGGTTCTGGGTGGAACCTTACACACACAGTTCTAGGTATAACCCTTTATGTGGGGTTCTAACCTTCCAAGGTTCATGAACAAGGCTATACCAAAAAGGGTTCTCCTATGAGGACAAGCCGAATAACCTTATATGGTTCTACTTAGCACTTTTATTTCTAAGAGTGTAGGAAGTTTTGGCACATCCAGTCTTGCTCAATGCACTGGCACAGAGGATCTATGGGGCGATAGTCGTTTGGTGATGGTGCTACATAGATTTGGGTGTCATCGGCATAGCAATGGTGGTCAATGTTATTATTTTGGATGATTTGTCATAATGGGAGCATGTAGATGTTGAATAAAGTCAGCCCCAAGATTGAACCTTGGGGGACTCCACACGTTACATTGGTAGGTTCTGATACAAAGTCGCCAATGGAAACAAAATTGTATGTAGGAGATTAATTTGTATAATTTTGAGAGTATTATGCTGGATGTAGAGAATTTCATGATCTGTTCAATTGGTTGAGGTGGTTGGAGTGTATTGCCAGTTACGTCAATTTTATTTTTAATAATCAATTTAATTTGTAGGTACTGGATAAACTGCCCCCCTCCGAGCCCATGTCTCTGGATCAGCTCGTAAAATGAGATATTATTAATCTTGAAATAAGTGGTGGAGATGTGTAATTCCTTTTTGTTCCCATGTCCTAAAGTGAAGAGGAGATTTGTTAAGCTGAAGGTCCGGGTTGTGCCAGAGATATGCAGGTTAGTTGTGATTTGTTAATTTCCAGTGTTTTCCACCAGGCTGTCAGAGTTGAGGAGATAAGTAGGTTTTTAAAACAGTTGTGGTGTTTGATGTTTGAGCCAATGAAGGGTAAATCTGAGATTTTAATGTTATTGCTATCTGCTTGTTCTAATTCAATCGAGGATATTTGTGCTGTGTTACAGTGAATCCATTTAGTCAGATATTGTAGTTGGTTTGCTAAATAATAGTAGTTAAAGTGGGGGGCCTCTAGGCCACCTTTGAATTTGTTTTTCTGTAAAGTTGAGAGACTGATTTTGGGTTTTTTATTTTTCCAGTAAAAGTTAGATACTATTAGCGTTACCAAGAACCCTTTCAAAACCCTTTATTCAGGAAAGGGGTTTTAAAGGGTTCTCTCGATCAAAATGGTTCTTCCTGGAACCATTAGTGTTACCAAGAGCCCTTGAAAAACCCTTTCTTCGGGAAAAGGTTTTTCAGAAGCAAATGGTTCCAGGTAGAACCTCAGCCCTTGTAGAAGAACACTATTGGAACCCTTATTTCTAAGAGTGTACTGCAGAGCCCCATATTCCTCCGCCTGCAAAATACTCTGGTAACCCCGATACATGTCATCATTTTTTAACTCAAGTCCAACTTGTTTTCAATGCTCAACCAGTTAATTACCAACATGAGGCTGCAAGGATAGCTTATGTAGCCAGCCTCTTGGAGGGGCCCCCTCTCAGTTACTTTAATGCCCTGTATGAGCAGGGGTCTCCTGCTATTCAGACTTTTGCCCTGCTTGAAACCGAACTAAAGCCAGTTTATGATCACCCCATTGGAGGACAACAAACTGGTCAACAGCTTTTGAGGCTAAGACAGGGGAGGCGCTCAGTAAGGGAGTTTGCCAATGACTTTCGCTCCTTAGCTGTTGAGTCCAGATGGAATGACCAGGCACTGCTCACCGCATTTCAGAGTGGGCTCAACCGCACCATTGGCCGAGAGATTGCACTGAGGCAGGAACAGCTTTCCCTGGATGAGGCAATATCAACAGTGGCTAGTAGAACCCTCTCCACTCAGACCAATGGTGCCCCCCTTCGGAGCTAACAACAGAGTTCTCCCGGCTCTGCCTCCTCCCAGGGCCACTGCTGCTACAGGAGAGGAATCTATGCAGGTTGGCCGCACCCAACTCTCCCTGGAGGAGCGTCAAAGGCGCATGTCAGAAGGTCGCTGTCTCTACTGCGGCCAATTGGGACATATTATCTCCACATGTCCAGTAAAAGCCATGAGGGGGAGGGCATTTGTGAGCCACACATTAACTGTTTCTAATCCCTCTCATCTGCAACCTCTAGTGTTTCTGTGTTCTTCCTCAGTGTCTCTCCGGCAGTCCGTCCTGGTTGACTCGGGTTCTGACGCTAACCTCATTGACTCCAGCCTCGCCAAGAAGCTCAATCTCCGTCTGTTCCGGCTTCAATGCCCCCTGGAGGCTTGCGCCCTGGATGGAGGGCTCATCTGCCGCGTCACCCATCGGACTCAGTCACCTCAGGTTCCCTGATCAACACTCTGAAAGAATCAGTTTTCATGTCTGTCCCACTCCCTTGCATCCACTCATCTTAGGTCACCCCTGGCTCATCCGTCACAACCCACACGTGAACTGGAGAACGGGTGAGATCTGTGCATGGGGCCCCACATGCTCCCTTACCTGTGGTGTTGGGGTCAATTCCCCTCCGTGCCCGGAAGTCTCCAAGGTGACCGTTGCATCCACCAGCATCTTCAATCACTTGGACCCAGAAACTGTTTTTCAAGCTCTCGAAAAGGTACTCTCATGTTATCATGATTTAAAACAATCTTCAATAAGGCTCGAGCCTCTGCCCTACCTCCTCACAGACCATACGATTGCGCCACCGACCTCCGACCCGGCACAAGTCCCCCTACAGGCGAGTCCACACCGGACCGACTGCCCGATTTGTGTCGGATAAATGACGTCGGGCTACTTAACATGGCAGACTCGAACAACGACATGGGCGGATCACACCAACGGAACTACAGCCGACGCCATACGTTCCGCGCTTGCGCGAGATGTAATGTCTCCAAAACAACAGGCGGCGCTAATCTGTATTGTGGGCCAAAAAACACGAAAACCGGAAGTAGGCGGTCCTCTCTAGACCACCTTCTTCAATTTCACTGGTTATCTGGTATGTTTACCATCGTCACTTCCGGGCTTCACTGATTCGCTAGTCAAGCTGCTGGCCTCCACCAATCAGAATGGTAAAAGAGTGACCGACTCGCTTGGCAGATTACACATTTGAATCGGCTGAAATGTACGCCGACGTGGGCCGATTCAAGCGACCACACCAAGCAGACTCATGTCACGGACGCCGATTCTCTCGAAGACGCCGATTTTGGGTCCGGTGTGGGCCCGCCTTAAAGGGAGGTTGTATTCCCTGTCTGGCCCTGAGACAGCAGCCATGAAGAAATATGTGGATGAATCCTTGGCTGCTGGACTCATTCGTCGCTCCTCTTCACCCGTCGGTGCAGGTCTTTTCTTCGTCAACAAGGAGGACAAGTCACTCTGTCCCTGCATTGACTGCTGGGGGCTCAACGACATCACCATCTGTAACAGGTACCCCCTCCCTCTTATGTCCTCGGCTTTTGAACTGATTCATGGTGCTAAGGTTTTCACTAAACTCGATCTGCGCAATGCCTATCACCTTGTGAGGATTAGGGAGGGGGATGAATGGAAGACTGCCTTTAATACTCGAAGTGGACACTATGAATACCTGGTGATGCCTTTTGGCCTGACTAATGCCCCGGCCGTTTTCCAGGCCTTAGTTAATGATGTTTTGTGGGACATGTTTAATGAGTTTGTATCCGTTTACCTGGATGACATTCTCATCTTCTCCCCCGACAAGTCCTCCCATGTCCAGCATGTCCATCAGGTGCTTCATCGCCTCCTTCAGAACCAGCTTTACGTGAAAGCTGAGAAATGTGAGTTTCATCAGACCTCTGTCTCATTCATTGGATCCTGAAAAGGTCAGTGCGGTTAGGAATTGGCAAACTCCCACCTCCCATAAGGAAGTACAACGTTTCCTCGGGTTCGCCAATTTCTACCGCAAATTCATCCGCAGTTTCAGTTCTGTTGATGCGCCCTTGCATAACCTCACCTCTCCTAAGCTTCCATTCAGGTGGGGCACTGGGGCTGAAGAGGCATTCCGGCGACTCAAGAAGGCCTTTTCCTCGGTTCCCATCCTCTCAATCCCTGATCTGTCCCTCCAGTTCATGGTAGAGGTTGATGCCTCTGATGTTGGGGTGGGGGCCGTATTGTCTCAGCACTCCCCTTCAGATGACAAGCTCCACCCCTGCGCCTTCCTCTCTAGGAAGTTGTCCAATGCGGAGCGCAACTACGACATTGGTGAGAAGCCAGAATCAGACCCTGAACCCATCCTCCCCAACTCGTGTTTTGTTGGGGCGTTCAGATGGAGGATAGAGGAACAGGTAATCAAAGCACTCCAGAACTGTCAACCCCTGGATGGCGTTCCGCCGAACCGGCTTTTTGTCCCTGTTTCTCTCCGCTCCCAGGTCATCCATTGGGCCCACACATCCAAGCTCGCATGCCACCCTGGTGTTCGCCGCACTCGGTTCCTGGCCCAGCAGCGATTCTGGTGGCCCACCATGGGGAAGGACATTGCCAACTACATTGCTGCTTGCCCTGTCTGTGCCACCTGTAAGTCCTCCCATAAACCACCGGCTGGTCAACTACGTCCCCTGCCTGTGCCCCTAAGACCCTGGTCGGATATCTCGGTGGACTTCGTCACAGGCCTGCCTGCATCGGAAGGTAAAACCACTGTCTTAACCATGGTGGATAGGTTTTCTAAGATGGTTAATTTCATTGCCCTGGACAAGCTTCCTTCTGCCAAGGAGACTGCCGAGGCCCTGCTTTTCCATGTGTTTCATCTGCATGGTTTTCCCAGAGACATTGTTTCCGATAGGGGCCCTCAGTTCGTGGCACGGTTTTGGCGTGCTTTTTGCTCGCTCATCGGCTCTTCAGTCAGCCTCTCCTCCGGATATCACCCACAGACCAATGGGCAGACGGAACGACTCAACCAGGAGTTGGAGACTGGTCTCCGTTGCCTGGCTTCCACATGGTGCCGCCAACTGACCTGGGTTGAGTATGCTCACAATTCTCTGCCCTGTTCCTCTTCTGGCCTGTCTCCTTTTAACATTGTCTACGGTTACTAGCCTCCCACCTTTCCTGCCCTGGAGAGGGAGGTCAGCTCTGCCCTCAGCTCTGGCCCTAGTGCGTCGGTGCAAGCAGACATGGAAGCGGGCCCGGCAGACTCTCCTGCACAACTCCGAGCGATATAAGAAGGCGGCTGATCGCCACCGGACCCCAACCCCAGAATATCAGAGTGGGCAACGTGTTTGGTTCTCGACCCGTAACCTCCCCCTTCGCGTGGAGAACCAGAGGCTGGCACCCAGGTTCGTTGGGCCATTTCCTATCTCATCATATCTCATCAAATCATTAATCCTGTCACTGTGCATCTGAAACTCCCCAGGTCTATGAGAGTTCATCCTTCATTCCACGTCAGCCAGATCAAGCCGGCCAGGGAGTGTGCTCTGGTTCCCACTTCCCGACCCCCTCCTCCCCCCTGACTCATTGAGGGGGGCCCTGTCTACACGGTCAGTAAGCTCCTGGAATCCCGTCGCCACGGCCGTGGGTTTCAGTACCTGGTGGACTGGAAGGGGTACGGCCCTGAAGAGCGTTCCTAGTCAAACTTTCCAAAGCCATCTTAAAATGCAGAGAAATTGTGCAGAAACTTGCGAGTCAACTACCTGTCTCACTATGATGGCCACTCAAAGTCAATAGGTTTCCTCAAAAGGGCGTTCGCATGAGGGTTCATTGTTGTCCGCTTCTTGGTCTTTGAGCCTCTTCCAGGATAGATGCCCAGGAAGCACCTGTTAATAAGCAAAGATAGTTTCAGTTTTAAATACATTTATGGATGAGTTCGCAAGATCAGGATGGTCTCACTAGGCTAGCCTCAGGTACCTCCATTGTCAGCAATTTAGACCTCAAGACAATCATTGAGTTGGAAGCCTGTACTATAATGTGAATTACAAGGTTAAAAGAAATCTTTATACAATACCTTTGAATGAACTCCAGGATACTCGAGGTTGAAGACTTTATAGCTGCTGAAGAAAGCAGCTACTTTGTGTAAAAACAAAGGGTGTGGGCCCATCACGACATGTCCCTCGATGGATATAAGCCATCCAGAGGGCTTCGTCATGTCACCTGAAAATGAATAGATACATCATGTGTTATGAGCACTTTGAGATCTGCTTCAGACACAAAGGGCTATACAAATGTAATTTGTTATTAGGGATGGGTAAAAATATCGATTCAGCAATGCATTGCGATTCTTTTCCCCGCAATTCAATATCGATTCAGCAATCTTCTGTATCGATTCAAGCCCCTGGCCAGTGGGGGCGCTGTGACCGACACCCTCGTGTGATTTGCGCTGTACGGACGGGGGCCGCACTAGACCAAACCATTACAATATGACGACCGGAGTGAGTACACACCGGCCGTGGAAGCGCCGCGATTAGGCGCGTAGCGGAGAAGCCCGCTTCCTTTCGGTGCCCCTGTTAAGCGATAGTGTAGTTCACACCAGACACGGAGCGCCGCGGATAGGCGCGGCCGTACCGCGCCGTGAAGCGATCGTTTCGGCGTCTGCTCTATTTTTTGCGCGTCCCGCGAGCGAACGCGTCAGTTCTGGCAGTAAATCACACAGTAGCTGTGTCCCAATTCATGGTCTGCAGCCACAGCTAAAGAAACACGAGACAATCTGGCCAATTTTCAAAATAAAAGCAATTTTCAAAATAAAATACCGCAATTGACAAATGCGATCATAGTTGTGTATCTCAACTTGCACTGGGAAACAGGAAGAGAAAATACATTTAATAAATGTGAAGAGTAGATAAACAAATATCTGCATTTCAACAGTATATCTGCACTACTATGGTAGCTACTACCATAGCGGCCGGTGTGAACCCGTTACATGCACTGTAGTTCAGTGTTTAAGTGTCCTGTTTTATCATGCCATGAGTTATACCACGGCTGTTCATAAGGCATGAAACTAAATAAATTATTTGAAAAAATTATCTGGTACTCTTACTTGTGTATTTCTACTTGATACTGAATCGATATCGAAGCATTTCAATCAATATCGAATCGATATTGAATCGAATCGTGACCCAATGAATCGAAATCGAATCGAATCGTGAGATTCTAAACAATACCCAGCCCTATTTGTTATCATTATTATTATTATTTATTGTGGTGATGTAGATATCCCCCCACCGGGAAGAGACCCTGAGGAAGACCCAGGACACGCTGGAGTGACTATGTCACCCGGCTGGCCTGGGAACGCCTTGGGGTCCTCCCGGAGGAGCTGGGGGAAGTGTCCGGGGAGAGGGAAGTCTGGGCGTCCCTGCGCTGGCAGCTGCCCCCGCGACCCGGTCTGTATGTATGTATGAATGTAACTAATAAAGTTACTTTATTAGTTACATTCAACAGCTGCCGACTACCGATTTTGCCAATACTCACTTTATTGATGTGCTACAGTAACATCAACAATGTATCCACTGACATTTTAAGTTGCACTTGAAAACTATATTCTGAAAGAAAATACATGTTTTTATATGAAAAAATAAAGACAGTCTTTCTTGACTTCACTTAACTTCAATAATTCTTTTGCATATTGTAATGGCAGTAACATATGGGGCGCCGATTGTAAAGTTGCGCATGCTAAAATAAACAGCAACTTTTCGACACATTTAGCAACAAACCACGTTTAAAAAACGTATGTGCATTTTTTATGTTACTTTTGACCAGATTTACAGTAATATTTGTGAACTTTGTGATATTAACTTTTCTTGTAAACATATTATGTCAATGTTAAATCTAAATGTAAAATCTAAATCTAAATGTTAAATATTAAATCTAAATCTAAATGTTAAATCTAAATGTTAAATCTAAATCTAAATGTTAAATCTAAATCTAAATTTTAAATGTTAAATCTAAATGTTAAATCTAAATCTAAATGTTAAATCTAAATGTTAAATCTAAATGTAAATGTTAAATGTAAATGTTAAATCTAAATGTAAATGTTAAATGTAAATATTAAATCTAAATCTAAATGTTAAATCTAAATGTTAAATGTTAAATGTAAATGTAAAATGTTAAATCTAAATGTCACGGGTGAAACTAAATATTTAGCTAATATGCAAATTCACACTGCCTGTCACCGGAGGTACCAAAATAAAAGCTCATTGACGTGAACGAGCGCTATCCGCGGTCCGTGCTCTCATGTTGCCTGCCAGTATGTCCAGTGACTTGGCTGGAAACATCGGAAGGGCCGTCCTGGAGGCAATACAGAGTCTCAGCAATGCCTCTGCAGGGACAGCGACAGTTACAGCGACAGCTACAGCATCCACCACAGAGCCGCCACAGCACTGGGTAAGTATGTGTGGAAGTATCTTTTGATTTACCATTTTGTTCATCTAAACATTCCTATATTTAACATGCAGCACAATCTGTAATTGTCTTTATTCAGAATGATATTAAGGGCGAACAGATATGAATGTCTAGCTCATCTAATATATCATTTTTAATTCTCTCTTGAATGACTCATCTTTGTTTTAGACATGCTCAATATCATAATCTTTGTTGTTTTTAGGATGGTTACCAAGGAAGGCATCAGATTTCCAAAGAGGAGCTGGAGAATGTTCTTTCACTGAAAACCACCTTTACTGAAGCAGCGTCTATTCTTTCAGTCTCAAGGCCAACTTTCTATAAGTTACTGCAAGTCTATAATATCCCAACGTTGAAATTTAACAGCATCAGTGACCAGCAATTGGATCTTAAAGTGTCACAGATAAAAACTGAACATCCAAATGTTGGAGAAGTGATGCTTATGGGGCATCTGCGCTCAAAAAACATTGTGGTTCAAAGGTAGACGTGTAAGAGAGTCACTGCGAAGGGTGGACTCACTTGGTGTCCTATGCAGGAGAAGAACAGCAATAGCTCGGCGAGTATATTCTCTGCCACATCCAAATTTCATATGGCATGTAGATGGAAATCATAAGCTGATTAGGTGGAAATTTGTTGTTCATGGTGCAATAGACGGCTACAGTAGGATGTTGATGTTTCTTCACTGCTCCAATAACAATCGTGCTGAAACTGTGAAAGACCTCTTTACTGCAGCTGTTGGACAGTTTGGCAGACCACTGCGCATCAGGACTGATCATGGAGGAGAGAATGCTCAGATTTGGGAGGACATGCAAGCAAGCAGGGTTGAAGGCTCCGTCTTAACAGGAAGTTCTGTACACAACCAGAGGATTGAGCGTTTCAACAGCGACTTGAACAACAACTGCAGTCATGTTTATGCACCTATTTTTTATGAACTGGAATCCATGGGTATCTTAGACTTAAAAAATGCAACAGACCTATTCTGTCTTCATTATGTCTTTCTACCCAGAATCAACCGCACACTGGAGGAATTCAAATCTGGATTTAACAATCATTCTATTTCATCAGAAGGAAATAGAACTCCAGTTCAGCTTTTTACTCTAGACAGTCATTTGCTTCATCTTCACAACCCAGAACTCCCAGCAGCAGAGGTAGTTGTTCCTTCCACACCAAACTCTCACAGTGGGTTTTTCCCATTAAATGACAGAGATTTGCATGAACTTTATCATACCATACGCCCTCTTGAAAATGATGAAAATAATGGCAAAACATTATTTCAGAGAACACAGCAGTTTATTTTTAATAAACTTGTAAATGTGTGACCTCAGCAGAACCAAAAACTGCGTAACAGTTGTATGTATGTACTTTCAAAAGTACTCTTTAATGTTACAAAACAAAAAAATTTCTCATTGTGAATGAAGCCTCTTGCCAATGTGTAGATGTTTGAAAATTAGATGACAGCACATGTTAAAAAGGCTACACATTTTTCAAGAGATTTCTGTCAAACTAAAAGCAGTGCTGAAGTGAAATACAAGCGAAGTCCTGTTTCTTGAAAGAACAGTCACAGTTAAGATACTTTTTAGAGCTTTGTCTTATTCAGTTACACAGGTATAGTTTTGTATAACAGACTGTCTTCCAACACTGCATATCATCTGATATGAGAGACTCCCGGCCTCTGCGATTAAACCATTGCAGCGTATCCAGAACGCTGCAGCACGCCTTGTCTTCAATCTACCCACATTCTCCCACGTGACCCCCCTCCTCCGTGACCTCCACTGGCTCCCTGTTGCAGCACGCATCCAATTCAAGACGATGACACTGGCCTTCAGGGCCATCAATGGAACGGCACCTGTCTACCTTCAAACACGCTTTGGAGAAAAGCGCTATATAAATGAGGCCATTTACACTGGTCAAACCTCATGCCCCGAAGCGAGCACTTCGCTCCTCTCCTTCAGCTGGCCGGCTGGTACCACCATCGCTGAAATCAAACAAATGTTGCTCAACAAAGTCCAGACTCTTCTCTGTTATGGTCCTCAGTGGTGACTATTTTTTAGCTCTTACTTTATCGGCAATGATATGTTGTGGTTTCTTTGTTTCTTTCTTTTGACAAATGTACTTATTGTAAGTCGCTTTGGACAAAAGCTAAATGACCTAAATGTAAATGTCAAACCACACAGCCAATACTACAGAGGAGGGTCTCTTTTGATCAAGAAACAAAAACATAAACAAATCCCACCTGGCCCTTCGGAATTGAATTTCACACACACAGACAGACACAGACACACACACAAACACACACACACACACACACACACACACACACACACACACAATCAATTACATTCACACCACTCTTTTATATCAATCCCAACACACCCAAACCATATTTGAGCCGTTCTCGTCATGCATTTTGCAGAATACGAACTAGGCTCCTATTGTGACACTGTGCTCTGATCTCAGGCTGCTCCTCATGACTGTCTGCTGTCTGTTGGACAAATGACCAGTCTGACCAGGCTGCAAACTAGTTGTGCAGACTTCAGAGAAGCAACAGCATTGATATTTTATACCACACAGCCAACAGTGCAGGGGAGTCTCTCTTTTGATCAAGAAAAAAAGACATGCACAAATCTCCATTTGCCTGTGAAGAGCTCATTTTCACAGACACACACAGACACACACAGAAACACACACACACACACAATTTATTCTCAAACACATTCACACCACTCTTTTATATTAATTCCAACACACTAAGACCATTTTTGTGGATTTCAGCCTCTTCACTGGCATGCATTCTGCAGGATAAGACAACCATTCCATCCATTGAAACTGTGTGTGGTTTGCTCTACTGCCCCCAGTGGTTTGAGGGAGTCAGCACACCTCAAACCTTTTTTTCTGTTATTTTGAAGGGAGAGGCTTGGGAAGTCACATTGATGCTGGCTTTACAGAAAAAAATGACCGTTTCACAGTATGTCAAAAAAACCTAATTTTATGGTTTTATAATGGGAGTTAATGGGGCCCGCCACGGTCCCGAAGGTGGCAGGTGTGGGAATTTTTTTTATGGTATATTCTATACATCTTGCAATCAAATGGATGAAAAAAAAAATGTTTTAAAAATTAAAAGACATTCCTTAGAGAAGTTTCAGAAAAGTAGGCGTTAAACTGACAGATATATTGATACTCAAAAATCAAAAGTACCCAAATGGTCCCCCAAAGTGCCCCGAGGGTTAAACCATATAACAAGTTACCCTGTGATTCCTAAGTGTATGGAACTGGAAAATGTAATTTTCTTCACAACAATTGAAGAAAATGAAATACAAAGTTGTAGTCTGATTAGTTTCATACATTGCAAATTATGGCAGTTGAAACAGGAGCAGCACAAAAGTAGTCATCCGACATGTACATTGAAAGTGGTATAAGTAAAAAACATTGTGAATATGAACTTAAGTTTAAACATGAACATTGCTGTACTGTACAAATACATTACAGCTTTCATCCATTCACAACATTTTCTATCAGTTTAGCAACTACGGTGCAGACATTTGGTCTAGTTTTGTGACATTCGTTTAAATAGTACTGAATAAAGACCCATTCATTAGTGCTACTAGGAAGCAGTAGTTAAATTCATCATTATCTGCAGTTGTTGTTCCATTCACAAAAAGCTGAAGCTCATTTGCACACGTGTGTGCAATGGGAAGACGTTTGCTTTCATCATGAATAAATGCTAATTTAGGAGTTGGATGAAAACCAATGGCTGGGACTCTGCTGCTCCCTGTAGCAAATGCCAAGATGTGACCAGGGCTCAACGCGTCCACGAATGCCTCCTCATCCTTGGTTAGAATCCTGTCTCCAAATGTCTCTCTCAGCTCTTTATCTAAAAGCAAAGGAAAAACAGTGTTGACTTGGAGGCTGGAAATTACTCAAGTTTAAGGAAAACTGAGTTAACAACTAATTGATTGACTGATTGATTAATGTATTGGTAATCTGGTGACAAAACTATATTCATTGCCAAGAATTGGTAAGGTGGTATGTATAGGTATTAGTAATCATGTCTGTCAGTTATAAGCAATCATACAACTGTATTGTGTTTGAGATATATAAACAAGACAAGTGCAACTTCATGAGTTTAAAATAAAATTAATCTGCCAGTGTCTCTTTGTGAGTGTCTCTTACCTTCGACACACTGGAGAAATTCCCGAAATTTTACCACCATCACCTCCTCCCAAGCTCTTCGGTTACTCCCCAGAACAGAATAGCTTGGTTTGAGAACACCAGAAATACTGGCTGGAACACTGGCTGCTAGATCTTTGTCCTCCCCAGGTATGTCAAGCAGTACACGCAAGCTGGGGTTCTCTCTCAGGAGTGATAAAACCTGGATGGAAATTCAACACCATTAAAATGAGTAGCTATGGTTAAATATTGCAATATCACAAGCTGTTTTTCTCAAACATCTCATAAAAACTAATGACTGTAAATGTGGTTTATTGGTTTTATGTATGAAATCCTTAATTACATTTGTAATGTAATTATAGCTAGTTAATAAGAAGCAGTAGAACTGATGTAAATCTCACTCCGTAGCAGGACAAGCCATCAATTAGTTGATCAAGACAGCTCTGCCGTTGAAGAATGGCATGGTATAGAGCTGCATTTTTCACAAACACATCTCTGTCGGCCATGGTGACTGCGAGTGGAAGACCTTCAACTTGAAATCGCCATGAGTCACAGCAGCCGACTGCTTTCTCCATTCATCATCCAATCATCCTGAGTGGTTGCATGTTTAACCTAAAAATTACAGATCAAATCTTTGATCAAACATTTTTTTCTTCGATGTATTGCATTTAATCAACATTTACAGAAATGTGGTGTAGATTGTGGATTTAACTTTATAATTCTTTGTCTGTGAAATTGTCTGTGAATTTTTGTTACCTGGAAAGTAATAACACCAAAATTAATTTGATAATGCATTCCACCATTTTTTTGTTTCTATTGCTGTACTCGACCAGATATATTTTAGTATAGCTTTAGAAAAAAACAGGCCATTTCTTTCTAAATTGGTTTGCAAGTTGTTGTCTTGCGGACACAGCACACACTGTGTAAGCAGTAAGTAAGATCTTGTGCAATATACATACTAATGCATACTATGTGTAAATATGTGAAGTATTTTACTGGCCACTCTCCCAAAAAAGTGGAAATATTGTAAATAAGTATTTAAAATTATTTTAAATAATTCAACACCCTCAGGCTTACTTTCGCTGTTACATTGCCAGAATCTTTGGCTCCAATCAGAAACGGCCATTCTCTCCTGGCACGCTATTGGCCTGCTCTGATTGGTTGTAGGACTATCAAATTGCGTACGGAGTCATTTGAACGATGCCCATTGATCCCGCCTCTTGAGCAGTAGAAACAAAGCGCAGCTTCCCCAGACTAATGTTCAATCTTAAAAGATTGACCTTAGTATGGTGAAAACCAGACTAGCAATGTAGCCCAAAACTGGAAAATGCCATCATACTGCTAGGATCAAAGAAGAAGCAAAGTCTTACATGTGTTACTAAAATTGTCTGCAGTTCAGAATATTGCACATTACCTTTTTGAGATTAGATTTTTGAGAAGGCTATCTCCTGACACAATGTAGTCCACTACATGTGGGGACAGAAATGCAGGTGGTTCACCCCCTTGCACTATTATTGTAGACATCATCCTGCCAATGGTTCGATACAGTCCATTTTGCAAGTGTTGGATGTTAAATTTTGGTGTGCATCCATTTGGTGTGCCTGAAAGATAAAATTTACAGCGCATTCTGTACTTTGTACACCAGCATTCCAACCAAATCATTTTGGCTGAGTAACCTCAAAGTAATTGATCCTCTTCAACCAAAATCAACAAAATGCAGTTAGAAGTGAAACTATTTTTTTCCCCAACATATATCAGAAACCACACAGGGGAAAATATAACTAGCAATCTGAAAATATAATTCATTCACCGATAAATGCCAACTCAACTCTGAACTTTACTACCTTCAAAAGCACCACTGTCCTGGAAGATAGCCTTCACCAGTAAACGGAAAAACTCTCGTCTGGGCCCCCCGAGGTCGGCAGCATCTTCCTCAGCATCATGTTCATCGCTTGCAAATGTGACATAGAGCATGTCACAGCTTTCTGCAAACCTGTGTCTTTTGAACTGACGTAAGGCTGTGGTCCAGACATTGGCTCGACTAATATAGATTTGTCTTGTTCCAGGCATAATAACGCTCTCACTATGAGCTTTTAGAAGGCCTCCAATTTCTTCTTTGTTCAGCATTTCACATCTAAATTAAAACAGACAAAGACAAACAGACCTTTGGATATCTATGCATTTACTGTACAACTGCCTTGAGTGCATAGAGTTACGTCAAAGAAATTATGTAGCGCTGGTGGCATTTTCAATAAGTGAAAAAAATACACAGGTATTAATGCAGAAAACTTACAAAAAGTTATGATAAAACTTTGTAGCCATTCATGACAGGTTTGTTCTGACATCTCCATTTTGTTTGCAATGTTTAAACTGACTCCAATTAGATATTACAGTGATTATAGATTACTTGCAAATCCTACCTTACGATATGAACAGCACTAGGCCTCTCAGACTCTTCTACGAGACTACGCTGAATTGCCTCTTCAAGAGCTTCATCTTCCTCCAGATAAACAGGGCTGAGCAAGTGAAAATAGAAAGGGACAACAGAAAATTAAGCAGGAAGTTAAATATACTGTACGTTGTCAACCTCAAAGAATCATAGTCAAACTGTTTATTTTTTAAAAAGCAAATGATAAATTATTAGTATGGATTCAACTGGATATAAAATGCAATTCTGCACTGACAAAATATACTGGCCTAATAATTTTAATGGACACTTTCTATCTGATGTTCATAATGTACACTGCAGTATTTCTTTAAACCCCAACAATATCTTACACAAATTCTGCCAAATTATAAGGAAACAAGTGTCCCAAGTCTGCTGCCTGTCCCTCATTTTCTCTCTCTTGAGTGCTGCCGTCTGTCTCCGTATTTCTGGCCTCACTTTCCCTTGGTGATGAAGGCACTGTATGATGCACTGCATGAAGAAAATAAGGTCACCAATAAATATTTTCATAATTGTTCAATGTGTCCTAAGTGCAACTTCACCCAAATTCTATCTTTTAAGTAAGCTTACTTTAGACAATTTAAAGACTGTCTTAAACGATTTAGGGTGAAGCTAGACTGAATGAGATGAGGTAGGTGGAAGTACTTCCTCTCATTTTTCTCAGTTTCTACCCCAAAGCCATCACCATAATGAACTCACAACTAAAAACACACACCCCAAACACACGTCAACACTAATATGCAATAACTTATTATCACAAATGCACTTTTACCTTCATGGAACATACGCTGGCAAGGTATGCATGGTAAATAAGCTGGCATGACTGTGAGTATGAGTGAGGACAAATGGATGATGAATGAAAGCATTATTTATTGTATTTTAGGGTATATTATCTATTTTATCTACTTTTATTTATGTATTTTGAGTCCAGTACTTGATTGCACCTGAAATTTCATTGTATTTTGTACGACAAATAAAGTCTCTATCTATTATTATTTACTCCCATATTTTTACTATTATTTCATCCACTCAATCACTCAACTGAGAGCTGGGAGTTCATTACTGCTTACAATGGCAGAGGTGCCCCATTGGATGGTACTCCAAAACATCAGGGACAATACACTCACTTACACCACCAGTGGCTAAGTGTAAGCCATTAGTGGTGTCTAATTACCCTTATCTGCATTTTGGGATGAGCAGAAATAGAACAAATTAAAAAGTTTTTAAAAAAACATGACACACTGATATTCAAAGTCACTACAGTAAGAAAATAATTGGTGACCATGCCTACGATATATTACAAGACAACTATCTTAAATGTTCTAATCACCATGCTGTCTAGGAAAAATGTATCAGACCCACCTCTCCTTCTCCGGTAGACTGGACTTTCAAAGTCACTATCAGAGAGTTCCTCAGGTTCCTCCTGGGGGAAAAAAAGTATGTGTGCTATAATCTATCAAGTCAGTGGCAATGCAGAGGTATTTGGTTGTTCATATCACTAGTTTTTTTTTTAAGCAAATGGTTAAGTTAATTAATATATAGCAGTCGATAAAACAGAATTATGTATACATTTGCTTCTAGTAGACTCATCCATCCATCCATCCATTTTCTACCGCTTATCCTGTATTTAGGGTCGCGGGGGGGCTGGAGCCGATCCCAGCTGTCATTGGGCGAAGGCAGGGTACACCCTGGACAGGACGCCAGTCTATCACAGGGCCGACATGTAGAGACAGACAACCATTCACTCTCACATTCACACCTACGGGCAATTTAGAGTCACCAATGAACCTATCCCCATCTTGCATGTCTTTGGACTGTGGGAGGAAGCCGGAGAACCCAGAGAGAACCCACGCTTACACGGGGAGAACATGCAAACTCCACACAGAAGGAACCCGGGCCGACCCGGGAATCGAACCCAGGACCCTCTTGCTGTGAGGCGAGAGTGCTACCCACTACACCACCGTGCAGCCCTCTAGTAGACTCAATGTTGCCAATTAATGAATCTGTGTATTATAAATAGTAATATAAAATGTTTACCTGTGCAGGTTTATGTATTCCTGCCATTATATAGAGACAGGTGGTTGAACTAATTGAGCCAACCTCTTTACCACCCCACAGAAAATTTCTAGAGATATTTGGTTTCATTAGTCTTTTGCATCCCCTGATTGTACTCAAATACTCAAAAGGGAATGACTGGCCGGTGGGCAATCCAAATGTTCTTCGGAAAATGGCTGTTATTTCTTCTTTAAGTCGTACTTCAGAACAGTCAGATGTGAAGGAGATCTTCCCAACAAGGCCATCTTGTGCTAATTTAGCTCTTGATTGTCCTCTGGGTATGCTCAATGTTGATGCCGAAGACAAAGGCAAGCACACAACATCCTTTGTATAGTGTTTGCAGGCCTTGTTTTTTCTTAAAAAACGTGAGCGTCAATAACTTTGGGGAACTGATGGAAGGGGAACCTGAAATGAAACACACAAACACAGATACCCATTGTAGATATAAAAATGATTAGAAGGAATGATGACATCTGGAAATTGGATGTTTCATAAATTGCATGTCTCATAAATATATGTGTTTCATAATCATGTATGTTTTTCATAATCATGTAGGTTTTTTCATAATCATGTAGGTTTTTCATAATCACGTGTTCGATATTATAATCATGTAATGTGTTTGATATTAATCTATCCTATCATCCTCAGACAGCGGCAGAGCAATAGAAAGCTACCATCAGTAAAGGAAATGCCATGAGACACTCAGTGTAGAGTATGGACGCAGCTAGATAGAGGAAGTTCATGAACTTATACCCTTTCCATGAACGTATTTAATCACAAATAGAGGAACAAAAACAGCAGCAGCTTACACACACACATGTATTCAGTAAATGATAAGTTCGAGGGATACCAGTCTGAGCCGGACAGGGGAGGACACATAATGTATGGTCGACGCCCATTAGTGTTTTCTTTACTATAAGTTCGAGAGATACCAGTCTGAGCCAGACAGGGGAGGACACATAATGTGTGGTAGACGCGCATTAGTGTTTTCTTTGCAGGACCAGAGGATGAAGTCAGCGAGCAGGAAGAGGCCCCAACTTTCGGGACATTCCCTACGTTCATCATCTCAAAGACAAGAAGAGGAACCAGCCGGAGGAGGAGCAGCACCTCAAAAATACACATATGCATGCATAAGCACGACACATAGCCCTGCCTGCTTTGTAACACTATATAATCTGGAGCAGATAGCATAGACACCAGAACTTCATGCCTCTGGTATAGAGCACTGTGTTGCACACAGCAGCTCTTAGCTAGAGAAGAGAATTTCTCCAGACGTCTGTATCATCTGATGTCCATCTGCAAATAAATGCCTGAAGAACCAACGGCTTCGCTGTCTCGGTGATCCTCCTGCAGAATCTGAATAACGCAATATAGACTCTGTGAGGTCCTTCTGATTGACTAACTTGTGAACAAAATTCCTACACCATACATTACAAAAAATCCATAAAGGTTTTAGTTCATAGTTAATGCAAACTATAGACACAGACAAAATATCTGATTCCCACACCTATTGCTGGCAGCTGGAGGATTGCTTGAACCCCTGACATCATATCAGGCGGTTCATCAGCCTTTTTTACTCTTTAAAATTAGCACTTATTACTGAGCGATTTCTCATATCAAAATGCTGGTGTTGTCTCAAATATTCCACCATAGTCTGAGTGAAAATAGAAATATTAAAAACAGCTAGCTAGGTTATAAGCGGTTAAAAGCGTAAGGTTACCGAGCGGTATGATGCTCCGGTGGAGGCGGCGGGTGTCGCTGGTCCAGGTGCATTGCTGGTGGAAGCCTGAGGAGACATGTTCAGAAGAATAGCGTTAGCAAAATAAAAAATAATACATTTTGTTCAGTGTGTGGTCCAGTAGTCTCTACAGTCTATCGGAAAAAAACAAACAAATTACGTTGAACACTAGTGTGGGATAGTGTGATACTTGCCATGGATACATAGTCACATGACCAGTTGATTGCCTGCGGCCATGTGACCAGGTGTTAAGCAGGAAGTGATAAAGTGCCGTGTGTCTCAGTGGAGAGCTCTTTTGACTTGGCTGCAGCACCCGGTGTGGTGTACTCTCCCTCTCATACAGGGTGGAATCTGCAAAACTGATGTTCAGGACTGACGTGACCACTGAGGGATGCTGTGGCACAGATACTGTTGATGCACTGGATTGCTCTCTCTCTGCTCCCACACTATTAATTACGGGAGTTTGTGTACCCTTGCAAAGACCAGGCCAGCCACTGTTTTCTACTGTTAATTTGCTTTTTGCTGTTTATTTGATTTGTAGGCTTGAGGCAATTAGGGTATATTTTCTACCATACTTGATGTCCTGGGTGGTAGTCATTTGGATGGCGATGTCATCTAACCATCAACCATGGTTTGGATGGCGATGTCATCTAACCATCAACCATGGTGTGATGGCGATGTCATCACACCATCAACCACTCCATCCTGCTCTCCCGTCTAGAATCCTCTCTCCACATCACTGGCACAGCACTCTCCTGGTTTCACTCCTACCTCACCAACCGACAACAGTTCATCAGCATCAACAACTGCACCTCCACCACCGCTCCCCTTTCACAAGGTGTCCCCCAGGGGTCGGTGCTTGGTCCCCTCCTCTTCATCCTCTACATCCTCCCCCTTGGTCAGATCATCCGTCAACATGGACTCCATTTTCACTGTTACGCCGACGATATCCAACTGTACATCTCCACCAAAGCCATCACCAACAACACCCACTCCACCCTCAGCAACTGTCTCACAGAAATTAAATCTTGGATGCAAACAAACTATCTTCAATTGAACAGTGACAAATCGGACATAATCATCATTGACCCCACATCCCGCACTAAAGCCAGCCACAACTTCTCCCTCACCTTTGATAACTGCACTCTGTCCCCCTCAACCCACACCCGCAACCTAGGAATCATCTTCGACAGTAAGCTAAGGTTTGACCTCCACATCAACCACATCACCAGGACCGCCTTCTTCCACCTCAAGAACATTGCCCGTCTCCGCCCCTCACTCACCTTCTCTGCTGCAGAAACCCTCATCCACGCATTTATCACATCCAGACTGGACTATTGCAACAGCATCCTCTATGGTTCACCATCCAAACTCCTCAATAAACTGCAATACATCCAGAACTCAGCCGCACGCCTGCTCACCCACACCCGCTCCAGAGATCACATCACCCCCGTCCTCCGTGACCTGCACTGGCTGCCCATCACTCACCGCATACAGTTCAAAATCATCCTCCTCACACACAAAGCACTAAATAACCTGGCCCCCCCCTACCTCACAGACCTGCTCCATCACCACACCCCCTCCCGTGACCTCCGCTCATCCGAAGGAAACATCCTGTCACCACCCACACGGACCAAGCACCGAACCTGGGGGGACAGAGCCTTCTCCATCTCTGCCCCCTCCCTCTGGAACTCACTCCCCAAACCCATCCGCACCTGCACTCACCTCCCAACATTCAAGACCATGCTAAAGACACACCTTTTTAAATCAGCTTTTAATACATAATTTCTGTGTGTGTTCTATATTGTTTATGTTTTATACTGTCTTTGCTTCTTTTAATTGAATGTCTTGTGTTTTTAACTGCATATATTGTATGTAAAGTGTCTTTGAGCTCTGGGAAAAGCGCTTATAAATAAAATTTATTTATTTATTTATTTATTTAATGTTCCTGTTTTCTTTTGTATCTACAGTTTGACTCTGTGAAAAGGCCAGGTCCGCACTGACACACAGCCTCCTTCTGTGGTGGGACTGCATGGGTGACACTCTAGTGGTGTGTATATTTGGTTGTGACACTGCATGTAATTCATCGCGATAAAGCATATGTAAATAGAACTTAAGTGTGTAGTGCATGTGTGTGGTGGTAGAGTTGCTGTCTCCCTTTTTCTGTCTCCTACAGTCATCTTATGGTTGCTGTGTATGGCTGACCCGCCCTTATTGTGAGAACTGATTGACTTTAACCACCCCATGAGATTGTTGTGATTGCCTCATGCCTATGTTTTATTTACATTTTGTAATAAAGCCAACTTAACTGTTGCACAGGATACGCCTCTGGTAAATTGTTTCTGCTCGGGGAGGTCAGAGTGGGTCATAAATTGCATTGTAGATATTAAAGGTTGAAGGGGTCCTCCTGCCCCTTAGCGGGAGGTGGCGTTGTCAGACATTTTTAAAGGTAGTCTTAGTACCAGGCACTACACTAGCTACATAGCCTAGCAAAGATTACCTCTACTGGGCTAACGTTATCTAGTTTTATGCGAACATTACTTTGCGAGTGAGAAAACATACTTACCCAGTGCTGTGGCGGCTCTGTGGTGGATGCTGTAGCTGTCGCTGTAACTGTCGCTGTCCCTGCAGAGGCATTGCTGAGACTCTGTATTGCCTCCAGGACAGCCCTTCCGATGTTTCCAGCCAAGTCACTGGACATACTGGCAGGCAACATGAGAGCACGGTGAGGAGACGTGACAAACAGTGGCGCGCAATCACTATCCGAAAAAGACCGCGGATAGCGCTCGTTCACGTCAATGAGCTTTTATTTTGGTACTTCCGGTGACAGGCAGTGTGAATTTGCATATTAGCTAAATATTTAGTTTCACCCGTGACATTTAGATTTAACATTTAGATCTACATTTAGATTTAACATTTACATTTAACATTTAGATTTAGATTTAACATTTAGATTTAACATGTAATATTTAGACTTAGATTTAACATTTAGATTTAGATTTAACATTTAGATTTAACATTTAGATTTAACATTTAGATTTAGATTTAATATTTAACATTTAGATTTAGATTTAATATTTAACATTTAGATTTAGATTTTACATTTAGATTTAACATTGACATTATGGTCCCTAGTTTCGTGGCGCAGCGCAGGGCGGTGCAGGGTGGCGGAGCCAGCGCAATGCAAGTTTCGACCCTCGCAGCCTTGCGCACGGTCAGTTTGGTGGATCGCCTGCGCCAAGATGGGTGTGGCGGCGCAGCAGGGGGAGGCGTCACAGATTCAGCTTGGCGTAGCGGAAGTTTCGTGGCAAAAAGCCTGCCGAGACTGCGCTGAAAGCTCGCCAGCTCCAACCTGGTCTACTTTCGGCGCAGGGCGCAAGGCGTAAATAAAGTCCATTCATTCAATGCGAATCACAGCTGGCGGAGTGGAAGTTTGGCTGACGGCGCGCAGTGCGCACACGTCACCGAGACCTCACAGGCAGGTTTCCACAGTTCCAGGCACATTTAAATGCAATAAATAATCACAACAAACTAGACTAACTACTAAACTATTTAATGCAACTAATTGAATCAACACGTGGATTTATAGATATAGATTGTCCCGTCACATCTGACGTCAGAATAAAGGTGGATGGCACGCGTAACGGAAACTCAGCCTCTCGGACCAAAACATCTCCCTCTCTCTCTCCTGTTTTTTTATAATATCGGCATTGTTATTATTATAATACGCACGCACAGTGTGTGATGCGCGTGGTGGGAGCGGCGGCGCTGCTTCTGTCATCGGGTTGTCAAGTGACGGAACTTGCACTGAACCTCCCCTAACGCATTAAAGGAGAGGAGAGGAGCTCATTTGATTGGTGAAGTTCTGAATCGGCTGTATTAATCCCAGTCCACGCCTCGTCTCCTCCCCGTCTCCCACTCACGCCTTCTTCTCCTCCCTCTTTCCCACTTGCGCCAGTGGGCGAGACGGGAGGTGTGCCTGCGCGAGCCTGCGCGGTGCACGAAACTTGCAAAGTCCAGGCGGACACACCCCGTCGGCGCGGCGCAGGTGCGCTGAGAGCTGACTGCGCCTGGTCTACGGAACTAGGGCCCTATATGTTTACAAGAAAAGTTAATATCACAAAGTTCACAAATATTACTGTAAATCTGGTCAAAAGTAACATAAAAAAATTCACATACATTTTTTAAACGTGGTTTGTTGCTAAATGTGTCGAAAAGTTGTTGTTTATTTTAGCATGCGCAACTTTACAATCGGCGCCCCATAGTAACATTTTATGAATATTGAACCAGCATTAGAGCAGCAAGGATTGGTTTTATGAAACAAATGAGCACAGTCCTCAAGTATGAGCGGCGTGATGATGAAGGGAGGGGCGGGGCGGGGCCAGCAAGCAGCGAGACAGTTCTCCACTAAACAATCTCAAGAGAGACTCCGCTCGCATTTCAGCACAGACTGAGTTGGCAGGAGCTCCGTGAAATCGAGAACTCGTCTTGTTTATTTGCACGCTTCGCCTTTTCACCGTCACCGGGCGGGACGTACTCTTTTAATGTGGTTGTGCCATGCTGTGACTCTAAATGTTTTTTCAAGTTTGACGTTGTATTCTTGAAAGTAGACAACACTTTGTTGTTAACACAGAGTGTACAATGAACCTTTATGTTGCCATCTTTTGCTGAGATGAAGTCGAAATAATGCTTGTGTTTCCAGCTGGAAAATGCGTAACTTCCCCCTCCATTGTTTACGTTTCTGCCGGTATAGCCGACTAAACGCGACCGTCCGTGAAGGTGTCGGCTAACATAGGTCACCCCCCTGAGACGCAAGAAGAAAGCAAATCTTTTTTTTTTCACTGACAAAAATAGTAACGCACCGTGTATTTGGATAAGTAACTTTAATCTGACTACTGGTTTGGCAATAGTAGCGCGTTAGACTACTCGTTACTGAAAAGAGTAGTCCGACTACAGTAACGCGTTACTAAGTAGCGCGTTAGTGGCATCGCTGAAAGTAACACACAATAGCATGATTTAACATTAAAGGATAAATATGGTTCATTGTCAGAGGTAGTAAATCATACAAGGTAATAAATGGAGTCTAATGTAATCACTCATTTTGCATTTTAAATATTTGAATAAAAATCTTTACATTTCAAGGATGTGTCAGGTGGTAGAGCTGATGGGTCAGGTGGTAGAGCTGGTGGGTCAGGTGGTAGAGCTGGCGGTATAGGCCCAGCAGCCTGGAGGTAGGACCTATGTTGCCTAAACATGAATTTGCAGTCCCGTGTGTTTTCTGTAGCAGTCAGGCACCCCACACTGGTAGTAATAATAGGGGGAATTAGTATGCTGTTTTGTGTGCTGAACAAAGTTATACACATTCTCATACACATGCTCACATCCAACCAATTTACAGTGGAACGTTGTGGTGCATTTTAACTCATCACCTACCTATCTATTTCTCCTCACTCTTAGCCTGACACTGAACAGGATGGTTAGCCTGGCCATCTGATGACCTAGAAAAAAAATAAAAAGGAGAAATTACACAAAGGCAACCAACAATACGAATTTCAGTTTGAATGCAGATTATGATCATGAGTATGTTGTAAAAAAAAACATGAAATCTGTACATTAAACATAATGGACATTTTTGGAGTTACATCACCTGTGTACTGCCATATTATTCCTAGCTGAAACTTGACCGAGGGCAAAATCGTTTTTGCAGAATAGTTGCCTATCCATGTGTAACAGTGTAAATAATTAATTTGTTATTTTGTTAAATTCCTGTCAAACTTGGGACTGCAACCAACGGTTTTAAAAACGGCACTTTATTTTGAAAGTCCACAGCGGATGTTTGCGTTACGCTTAATGCTGGGCATCTGGTTTAACGCTCAGAAGCGAGTAACGTTACGCTGTGGGTGAGTTACTATTCTGTTCGCTCGGACATTAAGATGATTATAAATGCAAACTATGTCTCCATATCATTATATCATTACGTGGACTCGGTCAGCGTTTAAGGTGTTTAACTGCTTGTTAAGCGAAACTTTTGTGAAACTTGTAGTTTGAATGTTTTACGAAGAATTGCTGCCGTAATATGTGCAAGTGTTATTTAAGCTAGCTACCAGCAGCACGAGGTGTACGTGACCTGTGTACTTTTCTTTTGTAGTTCGAGAACAGACTGATGTCTTCTGTTGACACGTTGGTTGTGAATTGCTTCCATGTATTATATGTGAATGCACACCATTGAGTTCTTTTGTGTTTTATATTTTATTTTCAAGTACGCTAAGAAAAATTGTTATCACTATACGATCATTTCTCAGAAGCGAGTAACGTTACGCTGTGGTTCGAGAACAGACTGATGTCTTCTGTTGACACGTTGGTTGTGAATTGCTTCCATGTTTCAGCAATAAACCAGCCCAGTGGTCCACCCTACCGGTCTCGTCTGAGTTCGTAGCAGCGGAGCAAAACCAACAAGGTCACACATGCATGGCGAGCAGCTGGTCTATGTGGCATATCTCTACAGATGCAGGGAGCCGCTACATGCCCCATAGACTAGCTAGTCATTAGCCTGCTTAGATCGGCTACCGTTCGGCAAAAAACGATTTTGCTCTGGAGTCAAAAACCAACGGGAAAGTAAGTGGAAAAAGTTTGTGCTTAATGTTGCTACGTGTACTTTTCAGTGCGTTATGTTCGGCCACGTAGCCCAGGTTTGATATGAAGCTGAACTGGAGGATGCGGGTGTATTGTTAGCTTCGGCTAACATGGGTAACCCAGTGTCTCAGTGCGGAAAGACCACTCATGAGAGGAGAATCGAGTTCAGCGACGTTACGCTAATATGCAGCAAACACTTCCATGTACCGCCACACGCGCTCACCCAGAACAGACCAACCCCGCGAGCGAACATGATGACAACAGTACCAGTAACAGTCCGGAACGAAAAGACATCCGAGTGGAAACAACGGCCGGCTACTGACCAGTTCAGCTTCAAATCAAACTGAGCTACTAGCCGAACATAAACACATTGAAAAGTACAAGTAGCAAAATTAAACACTAACATTTTCACTTCCTTTCCCGTTCATTTTGCTTCTTATTTCTCTCTCGTCTTATTGTTCTTATCTCACGTAGCAAATCGTTGCTAATCGTGCTAGCAGCCGTTTGCTAGCTAGTATTATTACTACTGCTATTAGCAAATGCTGTGAGAGAACAATTTCGGGCACTTGTTAACAAAATATTAACTGTGTCATGCTAATTACGTTCATTTGAAAGTAAATATTATCATCATATTAAATAACATGGGTGTAAGTGCTGCAAACAGAGTTATGCATGCTGCTCACCTTCTCCATTCAGCCAGGATGAGAAGAGGGCAACCGCCGCGCCTTCAGTTCAAACCAAGTTCGGTTATGTCATGTGACTTCCCAGGGTATAGTTCAATACAGTATTTCACTGTAATAATACTGTTGAATAATGTGAAATCCTTGCTTTTTTTTTTACTGTGTTGCTGTGATATTACAGACCTTGTTGTGATATAAAAGGGGTTTTTGATTGCAGGATTTTACTGTAAAATTAAGATTAAGAAAGATACTGTAGTTTTTACAGGTATCCATCGGGATATTACAGGGGAACTTAAATACAACAAGTTACTGTAAAATAGTATTGTTATATATACCATACTACACATACACTGTAAAATTTTACCAGGATTTAACAATATTTAACTGTAATATTTCACAATAAATTATTGTATTAGCACTTTACAGACTTTAACTGTAATAATCACAATATGATACTGTAATTTAGAATTTACTGTGAAATCGATGCAGACACAGTAAATTACTGTGAAAAAACGATACCAGGATTACGCAACGTTTTACTGTATCATTTCACAGTAAAATACTACATTCAAAGTATCCTCTGTAATAACACAACAAATTACTGTAAAACTTTAATTGCGCTTTAACTGTGCTGCATTGTGGGATCAAGAAGAGGCAAACTGGTGGATTGATACCGTTCTCTTCCATGGTGGATACTGTTTGGACCCGACACACATACCATAAAAGAACTCAAAGGTAAGGTTAACATCATTAGTTTAAAATATTAGACAGCTTGTCACAACTGTCTATTAGTTGTGTGAGTTAGTCAATGAATGATCTTTCGGATCAAGGTAACTCACTTTATGTTCCACTTTTTTGGCTGTTCAGTCATTTCAAAGCTATTTTTCTCCGCAAAGCTTTAAATATGTGTTTTTTTCGCCGCGAATTAGCATGAAAGTCAAAGCAAGCTAACGTTAGCCTCCAGCTGCAGCAACTAAGTCATTTCAAAGCCGTTTTTCTCTGCGAAGCTTTGCCTCACAGAGAAGTAACTTATATCCATGGTTGCCTTTGCTTACTGTTTACAGGTGCTTCTTGGGAATTAACCCAGAGATGGGGTCCACGTCGAAGAAGAAGCATGGAGCCATCAATCCAAATGTGAGCACACTACAAAGAAAGCTTGTTGACTTCGAGTGGTCAGTTTAAATGTGAAATTGTTGCGTAGTTTATGTCAGAATGTTCATATTGTATATGTTCACAAGTTGTTGATTGTTTATACTGTATTTTTATACTGTATATGTTTAGAAGTTTTTGTAAATTGACGTTTGTAAATTCGATAGCGACTTAATATTGATTGATTCATGTCAAACAAGACTGTCAAGGCTGACAGTGGGGATTAAAATGTTTGGTGGTTTATTGAATATTGATAGTTAAAAAAGATTGGTTGATTTATAGACAGGGAATGAATATATCGGCAAAATGTAAATTCATGTTTATGTTTTAAAATAATTTTTATAATTATTAAAAAGTTAAAATGAGTATTGTCTTTGTTTCCTTTGTTCTTGTTTTGACTTTTAATTTAGCAAATCCAAAGCATGTTTGTGTGGTAAACTCACAAGTCAAATTTGTAATATTTTACTGTATTATTTAACCCTTGAGGCACCTTTAAAGCGTAATAAAAATGTCATATATACATTTTTTTTTCACTTTCACTGCATCAAATCTTTTCAACAACTTCAGATGTAACCATAGATATAAAGTTTTTATTATTTTTTTTGTTTATATGCCCTTTTTTAATCATAAAATCACCTGATTTTCTCAATGAGAAAAACACAAAATATTAATATTTTCCAAAAATAAAGTGGAATATTTAGGATGAGGTTATTACAGCCTTGACTCGGTCAATAATTGATAACAACATTGATTTTGATGCATTATTATTTTTGGAGCAATGACACTATTATTTGTCACAGGATGTGTTTTGTCATGAGCGCATGTTATGTTTACAATTCAAGGCATAAACCACAGATCATTGTGACCTGCATTTTACACGCATGTGCTCCACATTTGGCACACCCTTCTGCGCTGTGTGCACAAGACACACTGGGCCTCATTTATCAAACGAACGTACGACCGAAAACCGTGCGTACGACCATTTCCACGCAAACTTCGGCATTTATCAATTTGGACGTAAGCGGAAGCTGCGATCAGATCTCACGTCAGGTCTGAGCTTGTGTACGCAAATTCGAGTCTATGGATTTGCGGTGTCATTAAGCATAAGCAGTCACATATTTAGAACAGATCAAAACGGATTATTAAAACGAAAACATTTCTTTTAAAGCCCATGTTTTTACTGATACCACTTTCAAAAAATTAAACAATGGGTTAAATAGCCTAAGATGACAACTAATTATTACACATTAAAATGTGAAAGAATCATAAATACAAGCAGAAATGTGTGTTTGCAAATTAACTAAAGGCAAAAATGTGTAATTGTTTTTGTTTTTGTCCGATGGGTGTGACAGAACTGGAACAAAAATGAAAGCACCTGTTGAGATAATCATCGTTCCACTGTGGTTGGTCAGATGTTTATTCATTCCCCTATTTAAACAGATGCTTTGACAGTTATCAAGTCTTGATGATGGCAGACTTGCTTATTTTGGAGGAACAATACGCGCGTGTCAGACGTGAGCGCGTTTTCAGGGACCGCAGGGATCTCTGTGTCACCTCCACCACTTATGCCACAGATCGACTCCGACCCAATTAAGGAGGCAATTTTTTCCTCCGTCCCCGTCAAGATCAGCGGATGAAAAGATTCATTTAAGTCGTTAGGCATGGGTTAAGTTATTGAGAATTATATTCAAACCTCAGCTGGAGTCCGTTCCTCTGCGGCAACGCTGTTGACTGCCTCCGTTATCTTTTTCCAGACAGCGTTTTTTGTGAGCCCCTTTTATGCCACCCTTCAGTCTGCCAAAAAGCACTGTCTTGTTGTGTTCCACCTCCGATGTCAGGATGCCGATATCCGTGTCAGAAAAGCTTCTTTTCTTACCCATGTTTCGTCTCTCCATGTTTGACCTCAGTGGGCGAGGCCTCCGAAACAGGAATATTTATGGGCGTAACATGTTAATGACGATCGAATTCAGCCGCCGCATTTATCAAGGCCCGCTCATTCGTACGCTGAGATTGGTCAGATACGAACGTTTCATAAATCGCACGTGTGTCCTGTCGTAAGACCAAATCTGCGCTCAGATCTGCGCCCGTTTTCACGCAAGATTGATAAATGAGGCCCACTGGCTCTGCTTTCTGGAGGGCCCTGCCTGAGGCTCCTCCTCCTGATCACAGACCTGGCCCCGGGCTTGTAGGACCAGGCTGGCTGCAGACGGCCCTCTGGGCAAATGGCTCCTCTTTGCCATGGCAGGGGCAATGAGAGCTTACCTGGTCTAGGTGGTCCACATAGGTGGTAACATCTACCTCAGTGGCATACTGCTCACTCTCAGAGGACTGCAAGACTGCAAAAAGAGCCTCCTCTAGTTTCAAGCTTCTCTTCATGGCTGCCTGCTGGAGAAATGGCCAGCCAGACAAGGCTGCAAACTATTCTCACAGACTTCAAACATGCACTTGCACAAACATGCTGTAGCATGCATCCAATAGGAGAGGTGGTTCTCTCCTGACAGACTGATCTCATGAAGTGGCGTATGTATGACACGCCAACTCGTATGCCATTATGGCGTGTTATCACTACGCACAATCGCCTTTTCGCGTGTTTATCAACGCCGTTTAACCCTAAAGGCCCCCACACACCGCCCAGACGTCCAACTGCCTTATCACCCGTTCGGCAGAAAAGTTGCGTTGTACACACCGCTTCGACGTGCAATAAGCCTCCTTAACAGCGTATGTGGCGCTAGTCTCGTGCCAGTACTCCAAAACAGGAAAACAGGAAATGACGGAACGGAGTGCAGATATAAACAATGCATACACAGTCTTGGTTCTGCTCTTCCGTCTCTTCGCTCCACGTAGCCATTGCTTCCATAAATATGCAGAAATAACCAAAAGTGCGATGCAACGACGAAGTAAAATCTGTACTCTGCGCCATCTCTGTTTATGTGGTTGTTGTTTACCATCGTCACTTCCGCCCCACCCACACACCGCCATTGGATACTCTGATTCGCTAGCACACCGCCAATCAGAGTATTCAATGGCTCAGACGTCCAACAGCCCACCTCCTCAGACTTCCTATGCTCAGTCTGATCAGACAACGTCCGCGCAGCTCCGAAAGCTTCCGACGCAGCTGTACACACCAAACATATGTGTTCCCGACCTCGTCCGAGCCTCTCCAAATGCTTCAGACGTCCAACGGTTGGGCCGGTGTGTTCCTGCCTTAACCCTAAAGGGCGTTTACATACACACGGATGTGATGGGTCGTTTCGCTAGAGGGCACTGACAAACATGCCAATATGATGGGTAGTTTCGCTAGAGGGCGCTGACAAACACGCGGATGTGATGGGTCGTTTTGCTCAGAACATACACGCGAACATAGCTCGAATTGCGTACAGATAAAACGCCACTTGGCTTTTAGGAAGTGGCATGTATATTTACGAAAAGTCATGATCAATAAAAAACAAACAGCTCATTTGGCCTTTCATGCGTGCACACACACACACACACACACACACTCTCTTTTATATCACTCCCATGAACCAAGACCATTTTTATGGTGTTCAGTTTTTTTATTGCCATGCATTTTGCAAAGTAAGAGAACCAGGCCTCCATTGAAACTTTATGTGATAAATCTCTGCTGCCCCTGCTTTTGGGGGGGGGGCATCAGACCTAAAACCTGTTTTCCTTGTATTTTGAAGGCAATGGCTTACATTTATTAGGTATTTATGGGAAAAGCATTATAATATGACAGGATAACAGTATATCAAAAATATGTGGTTATAATGGAAGTCAATGTGTCCAAATTGGGCCCGAGGTAAAAGAGTGTAGGTATAGATGTGAATCTCCCATTCTATATACCTTACAATAGAGGGGATCATGGAATTTTAAAAATAATAATAAAAAACAAATCCTGGCCAAGTTTCATATAATTAGCCTTTAAACTGACCGATATATCGAGAATCAAAGAAGTAAAAAAGGCACAATGTACACGTTTGGGCCCCAAGGTGCCTCGAGGGTTAAATTGTAAATTAACAGTAAATTACTGGCTACTGAGTTGCATTACTTTTACAGTACAAAAATTAAAAATACAGACAATTACTGTAATTTACATACAGCTACATACTGCTATATCAAAGTAATTCCATGGGCATGGCAACTGTAAAGTTACAGTATATATCTGTAGTTGCATTGTATTTTACTGTAAAATATTTACAGTACATTATTGTGAAACATGTGCAGTACATTATAATAAATTACTGTGAAATTACTGTAAAAGTAATGCAACCAGTAGCCAGTAATTTACTGTAAATTTACAGTGAAACATTTTACAGTGTACTATTATTGTGAAATGCTGGTAATTTCTAACAGTGTTGTTATTCAGCCGGTTAGAGAGAGGGGGAGATTAATCCATAGTTTTAGGTCATTGTTAATTTTTTCCAATAGTGGAGTGTGATTGAATTGAGTTAACTCTGACAGCCTGGAGGAGATGTTAATGCCTAGATCTGATATTACCAACAATGAAAGAGCGTTGAGTGTCTTGGGTTGCAGCATTCCATGAGTTTGTCGCGATAGGAAGGATTGTTGATTTAGACCAGTTTATACTGTAATCTGAGAGTAGTCATTAATAAATTTGGTTACTTCCTGTACTGAGTTTTGTGGATCTTGGAGATAGAGGATAATATCGTCAGCATATAAATTAATTTTGTGTTCTGCATTTGCAGTGAAAATTCCTTTGATTTTATGATTTTGTTGGATAGAGCAGGCGGGTTGTTCGATGAAGATGGCAAAAAGCAGGGGAGAAAGTGGGCATCCTTGTCTGGTGCCCCTGTGTAAAGTGAACCTTGGTGATGTGATTCCATTAGTTGTTACAGTGGCTGTGGGTTTGTTATATAGTGTTTTTATGACTGTGAAGAGGAAAATCCAGTTGACTTTGTCAAATGCCTTCTCTGCGTCGAGTGGGACTATGAGTGTTTTTAATTTATTGTGTTGTGAATTATTAATTACATTCAAAAGTCTTCTAACGTTGTGGGTGGAGTCCTTTGATGAAGCTGGTTTGATCATTGTGGAGTAGGACGGGAGTATTGTTTTGTTATGTGAACAGGAAAGGATTTCATTCAATCAATGCACAAATAATCTGCGATGCAACTATGTCTCTGTTAAACATTGTTGCCCGGTGACCTGGAGGAACGCATGACTCATTCATTCTGCAGAACAGCTCTGTGGGTGTGCACCTCCAAGCAGGAGCTGTTGAGGATGGCTGGCTTATTGGTGAGTGTTACAACATTTCGAAATTATTTTCTGGGCTTCGTATGGTATATTATAACATCTCTATAGGTGATCGGGGATATCCACTAAAGCCATGGCTGATGACTCCTGTAGCCAACCTGAGGACCCCGCAGGAGCAGCACTACAACCGGGCCCATGCACGCTCAAGAACTTCTCCTACAAGTACCTCAATCTCGGTGTCAGAGAAGTTTCCCAGGGGCCTCATTTATCAACCGTGCTTAGAAAAGGTTCTAAATTCTGTCGTAGGAATGAAACTTAGAATGTGTGTAAGTACAAAGAAATCCGTAATTATCAAACGTGCGGACACCTGTCGTACGCACACTAGTAAGTAATCAGTGATGATAAATCCCACCTGTTCTTAACTACCATGCTCGTGCATGGTTAGTCATTTGCATTCAGAAATGCCCTCAAATGACCACATATGGTAGCAACAATCCCTTGAATAATGCCTGAATGGATTTTTTTCCTCCTCACCGATATGGCAAAGAAGAGGAACTTCTCCGACACCAAGATTGAGGTACTTGTAGGAGAACTCGAAACAAACCAAAAAATACTGTTTGGAACACTAAATGCAGGTGTGACCAACAAAAGAAAAAATGCTGCGTGGGAGAAGGTAACGACTGCTGTTAATTCTGTTGGGTCAGAGGAAAGGTCACTCTCAGAAATAAAAAAGAAATGGTTTGATATCAAAGTCGGTGCCAAAAAACGCGTCACAGCCCACAGACACGAAATATCTGTAACTGGAGGAGGACAAGCAACAACCGAGCTTTCACCCATGGATACCCGTATTGCCAGCATCATCGGGGACACAGCACTATGTGGCATTAATCCAGGTGGAGATACAGACACTCTCCCAACAGAACCGGCTGTACCATTGACCAGTCACACTGCAGGTAAAATAAAAAGCTGGGCTGAGGTGTTAAACACTTAGACAGTTTAATTTGTGAATTTGAATGAAAATAAACTTGACAATAATGTGATGTTTCTTCAATAACTCAGAAACTCGGAAGAACGGCAGCAGGAGGAGCAGCAGCAGCAGCAGCAGAGAGCGCGCTGAGACAAAAAAACAAGTTTTCGAGATAACTTGTTCTTAAAATAAAAAGTGTGACAATGCCGCCGAAGAAAAACCACGCTGACACTGACTCTAAATTGGACTTATTGACCGAAAGTCTAGGGGCAATTAAGGGAAGCCTGGAGGCAATGAAGGAAGAGCTGGTGAAGAATGACAAGAGGGCTGAAGAACGGCTGATGGCGGAGCTGAAAGACATGAAGAAAAAGATGGAACCTCTCCAAAAGTTGATGGCTGAAGTCAAACAACTCCGGGAGGAGGTTGCGGAGAAAGACGAGTTGATAAAGGAGCTGGGGAACAGAGTGGAGGAGCTGGACCAACAGGGTAAACTGAATGAGGTGATTGTGACTGGCCTCAAAATCAGGCCTCCCAACTACGCAAGGGCAGTTGCGGCTGATGCAGCCTCGGAGCCGGATGAATCTGAGATTAAATCTGTGGAGATGCAGGTGGCCGAGTTCCTGACTGGCAAAGACATCGAGGTGAACTTCAACAACGTCGAGGTATGTCACCTCTTACCCCGAAGGAGAGAGTCTGCAACTCGAGCTGTTGTGCTGAGATTCACCAACAGAAAATTCAAGACTGCACTGCTGAGGCAGGGCAGGAAGCTCAAAGGCTCGGACGTCTACATCAACGAGAACCTCACCAAAAAGAACGCAGACATCGCCAGAAGAGCTCGTCAACTAAGGAAGGATGGCAAGATACAACACACCTGGACGGCAAACTGCAGAATCTACATCAAAACAAAGGGAGCATCAGCAGAAGAAGTCAAAGTAATCCAGATCAGGAGTAAGGATGAGCTGGAGAAATACGATAACTAAAGTATGGCTCACAAACTCTCCATAACTACAGTACAGCAAAGTTCAACGGTTCTTATACGGACTGAAAGACTGGATTAATGAAGACAAAGGCACAGAGTTTTTTCCTGGATGGATATAACTATTCATTGACAGTAACACCAAGTATGAGACAGTACAAAATATGTCTAAAGCTGGATCACTTCTTGGATTGTGTGACAATTGAAATCTGTAACGGAAGGTAAAAATATAGTTATAAGCTGTGTTTACAGAGCACCTAACTCAAAAATAGAAGATTTCAATGAATGTGTGGGTGAAATATTATATACTACAACAATATACTCTGTACAGACAGTTCATTAAATCAGGACGGCCCAGTCAGAACGCTAGAAAGAATATTACAGCAATTTACTAGCAGACAACCCGGTGGTCATAACAAATAGATAAGGATGGAGACAGAAATCCCAGCTCAATGTTTCTCACACCAGTGAAGGACACAGAGATAAGACACCTAGTCTTCAAACGCGTAGCCAAAACTACTACTGATGTTGATGCGCCACTATACCCTGACTTGGACATGAGGCGATTGGACCCCCTTCAGACTTTGTTACATGATGAGACTGCTGCTCACTGATGTGATGAACTAATATGGACACGTGTGCAGACGCACACGTAATCTGTATGCACTGGACTTCAGCTCTCTGAACCACCTACTGCTGTAACATATGTCAAATGTCACAAGAAAAAGGAAAAGTTATGTCAAGTGGAAAATGCAATGATAAGAAAAGATTATGATGACGATTTTATCCTGTGGGTAATGGGGGCGGGACTAGATAAGCCTTGGCTTCTCCCGCGTTCCCTTTCGGCCATGTGTATTTTACTATGTGAACAAAGATGTGTGATGATGATTTAACGGACATGCCCGAAATAAACAAATAAATAAATAAATAAAACTCAAGCCAGTCCCGCCTGCGCCCAGGAACCGGAGGCGGTGGAGTAGCCGGGGGAGTTGGAACAGGAGCAGCCGGGGCCATCCCAAACCCATTTGGTGCGTCCTGGGGGGGCGAGGGTGCTGATGGAGGCAGTGCTGCAAAATCAACAAGACACCACAAAATCCATAAATGAAATAAAGGATGAACTGACCAACATCACAAATACTTTACTGCAAATAAACGAGTCACTGAAACAGATTGCTGCATGCGCATTGCAAATGTTAAATAAATAAACTTGAGAATGTTTAATGATGTTGTGATTATTTCCCCAAGCACACTATCGATCTGAAATATCTCACTTTTCAAAGATCGGCTAACAGGCAGACTTACCTAAAATCTCGGTATGATCCTCTCTCTTGTTTGAATGGCAGTGGCACCAGGGGGTGTGAAAGGCTCTGCGTTGGGCTGCGCAGGGGCCTCATGTACAAAGACTTCCGTGGATTTCCTACTGAAACATGGCGTACGCTCAAATCCAGAAAACGTTGTACGCACAAAAACATCCAGATGTATGAATCTGTGCGTATCCATGAATCCAAGATTCCAACATTTCCTTTGTACATCCCAATCAACTTGGAATTGAGCGCACATGTTGGAGTACCCGACCCCTCCCTGTCCACGCCCCTATTTAAATTCGCAAATCATATTTAAATATCCTAAGCAAAGTAGATGTTATCTACTTTGACTTTGACTCATGTTTGATTACTCAATTTATTATATTAAAACACAGGAGAGGACACGCAGTCGCAGCCACGTGCCACAGATTCGGTTGATTCCTCCACCTTCCCCAGCATCTCCAGCGTCACAGACTCGGGGGGGTTCCTCCACCCTCCCCGGCATCACAGACTCGGGGGGTTCCTCCACCGTCCCCAGCGTCTCTGGCGTCACAGACTTGGGGGGGTTCCTCCACCGTCCCCGGCATCTCCAGCGTCACAGACTCCGGGGGTTCCTCCACCGTCCCCGGAGTCTCAGGCATCACAGACTCCGGGGGTTCCTCCACCGTCCCCGGCGTCTCCGGCGTCACAGACATGGGGGGGTTCCTCCACCGACCCTGGCATCTCCGGCGTCACAGACTCCGGGGGTTCCTCCACCGTCCCCGGAGTCTCAGGCATCACAGACGGGGGGTTCCTCCACCGTCCCCGGCCTGACTGGCCGTGTCCTCACCCGTGCTGTGCTGGAGTCACAAGAGGAAATAGTTAGAGCAATAGGCGGCATAAATGATCGCATAGATCAATTGATAGGCGTCCTCACAAATATTAGTGAATCAATAAATACATTGGTGAATAAGTGAATTCTGCATCCTTGTCTCTTTATATGGTTGAAATCAAATGCTGCCGGGCCCGAATGGCCTCAGACTCGGGGGGTTCCTCCACCATCCCCGGCGTCACAGACTTGGGGGGGTTCCTCCACCGTCCCCGGCATCTCCGGTGTCACAGACTCCGGGGGTTCCTCCACCGTCCCCGGAGTCTCAGGCATCACAGACTAGCAGACTAGACAAGCAGCGCCACCATCCCTTCAGCAGACCGATTTTCCGCTGAACCACTGACTGAGTGCGGGAATGGAGGTCATTGTACCTCTGCTCTTGGTCAGTCTGAGGGTTGGTGAGAGGGGTCATCAGCCAGCTCTTAAGTGGGTAGCCACGGCCGCCTGGGGTCAATTGAAAGCAGACAATTAAGTAAACCGGATTAACAGTTTCCATTTGTTAATTTTTTACACCACTTACATGGATCACACACATTGTTGCAAATTAATGCAGAAGTGTGCCGGGGAAAAGGTGAGGCCGATTAAGACATTACACACTGCGCACAGATTTCACACTTTACGCACGGGGTTATTAACATTTACTAGTACTTTGCACACAGAGTCAATCAGGGGCTTGTTAGAAAGATCTGAAGCTTTAGTTTAACCAGCAAAAAACAGCAAGTCACTAACTTTAACCTCTGACTAGTAATGATGCTGTACAGTATTTGGGGGCGCACATGCTCAATGCGCATCACAGGGATTAATATTAGGACAATTAAATGAATACATTTACTCACCAAGAAGCCACCCATCGCGCACAGTGCCAGCTTGTAGTCTGTTCCCAACCATGCTGTTACTCAGAATGTATGAATCGTGCGTTGAACCAGGCCACCTCGCCACAATGTTGGTTAATTGCATTTGCGCATCACATATGATCGGTACATTGATCGAATGAAAATGTTTACTGTTGACATATACAAATTCATCATGTGATGGCGCCAGGGGCGGATCTACCGGGGTGGCATAGGGTGGCAAATGCCACCCTAAAAGAAAGCCTTGCCACCCCTGCTGCCACCCCAGTTTGCAGCAACGAATTCAAAGAAAAGTTATGTCCAATTTGACATTTACGAGCGCAAATTTCCAATGTCCGACTGCAGTGAATGCAGTAGGAGATTACGTCAGAGCAGCAAGATGCTGCTTTGTTTAGAAAAATTGAGTCGCGCGATTTGCAAAGCGAGGGAAGGTGTGTGTCCACAGGCAGCAGTGTTTCCCCGCGTCCCATTCATTGTCTATGTGAAAAGCCGTGCAATGCATTCTGGTAGCGTAGCGGTGAATGTCGAGAGACGGTGCGCGAGTTGGCCGCTTCTCATTTGCATAAAGTTGAAGTTGAATCTACTTTATGCTAATCAGAGGCACCGGGCTCGACTCGCCGCCTCGGGAACGCTTGCGAACGCTCGCGAAAATCTTCTAAACTGAATGTTGTCGATCTAAAATAAAGACAGATTCAGCAGCTGCATAGCTTATTTCTCGCTTTAAAGGTTTTCAGAAACACCTTTAGGTGAACTATTTTCGTAAAATAAGAGAAAGTTTCCAAGCATGCAATACTGGGAAGCTGCGCGTCCACTCGCGTTTAAAATCGCCCCTGTGGACACTACCTGGAGCCAGGAGTCGCAAGGAAAGGAGGCACGGGAGGAAAGAGCTTAAAAACGGATTAACTATCTATCACAAAATGAAATAATAATGAAAGCACAGTGCTAGTATAGTTGAGATGCTGATTTTAGATGATAAAAATCAGGTTGAAGAACGTTATTTCGCTAACTATACATGTAATGTTAGCTAGGTCTGACGTTAGTTCTGTGTAAAGTAGGCTAAGAAAGCTAATATTGATTCAATGTCTGTCAAGGAAAACATTGTACTAAAGTTACCTTGAATCTTAAACAAATGAAGAGGAAAGGTAGCATATTTAGTTTTTTCTCACCAAAGAAAAAGGACAGAAAAATAGAAAATGAACTGAGCAAGGTAGACGGAAGAGATGAGGTGGAAGGAGAGAGAAAAGAGGTGGAAGGAAAGAGAGAAGAGGTGGAAGGAGAGAGAGAAGACGAATATGAGGTGGAAGGAGAGAGAAAAGAGGTGGAAGGAAAGAGAGAAGAGGTGGAAGGAGAGAGAGAAGACGAATACGAGGTGGAAGGAGAGAGAGAAGGGCAACAGAAAGGTGACAGAGATAGAATACAAGGCCAAGGCGACCAGGGACAGGAGGAGGTTAGAGAACACCACAGCTGTCAAGATATGGAGGAGGGAGAGCATAAATGTAATGTAAATGGCAGCCTGTGCCCTTATGTAGTGTATAGTATTTCTCATCAAACTGTGATAACTGTGAGTAAATTCACGTCCGCCATATGTTGCCACCCCTCAAAAATTCCTGCCCCCCTCTCGCCACCCCATAAATATTTTTCTAGATACTAATGTGTGTGCAGTCAATAGCTCCGATTACATTAGGAAAACCAACTCTCACTGCAAATTGCAGTGAGAGTTGGTTGTTCAGCTGCATTGAATGGGAATTTGATATACCTAGCTGACATGCAGATAATTCCATCCCACACGGCTGGTGTGACTCGGCTCAGGGTCGACTGGCACAGTCCCGATCGGTCAGCCAGCTCCCTCTGGAGTGCCCTGGTTGCTAGGAACCCAAGTGTGGTCAGCACCTGTATGGATACCGGCAGCGCATGGCTCCTCGCTGTGTCGCGCTCCAAGGCTGGCCGCAGCTCTGCGCACAATTCCAGAAGGATTAACCTTGGGAAACTAAAGCAGCTGATGAGCCAGCTGTCATCATGTGCCAGTAAATCCGCTCTGTCTCTGAACACATGCTCTCTTTGAATTGCACCATTTGCAATGTCTTCTAATACTGCTAAAGCAGCCATGATTGTACTTTGCACACAGAGACAATGCTTTTATATCCACTCAATTCAATTCAATTCAATTTTATTTATAGTGTCAAATCACAACATTAGTCATCTCAGGACACTTAACAGAAGCAATAGTATCAACAGTAGTAGTCCATGGCAACAGGCACAGCCACGCCGAGATGGATCCATCCCAACCACGTCGCCGTAGACCAAAAAGCAGGAGTAGTTGAGCAGTCACACAGCGGGCAGGTAGAGCTAGAATGCGGTGTTTCCAGCGTCAGACCAGTTGGCAGTCTGCATCGGTCAGGACCTCAGTGGACTCTGCTGGACCAGAAAGCATAGCCAGACTCAAGTTAGTAACAGTAGATATGCCGATTTTAGTCAATTACTTTAATTAAAAATACTGAAACTCGGAGGAGTTTAGGCCCAAGTACAATAACTTCCGTTTTATCAGAGTTTAACATCAGGAAATCACAAGTCATCCAGGATTTTATGTCATCAACACATGCCTGGAGTTTAACTAGCTGATTGGTTTCTTCAGGCTTGATTGATAGATATAACTGAGTATCATCAGCATAACAATGGAAGTTTATAGGGTGTCCTCTAATAATGTTGCCTAAAGGAAGCATATATAAGTTGAAAAGAATTGGTCCGAGCACAGAACCTTGAGGAACACTGTATTTAACTTCAGTGTGCCTGGAGGATTTTTCATTGACATGCACAAACTGAGATCGATTGGATAAATAGGTTCCTTTGATGCCAATTCATTTTTCCAGTCTACATATTAGAATCTCATGGTTAATGGTGTCAAATGCAGCACTAAGATCTAGCAGAACAAGTACAGAAACCAGTCCTTTGTCAGAAGCAATAAGAAGGTCATTTGTAATTTTCACCAGAGCCATCTCTGTACTATGATGTACTCTAAATCCTGACTGGAAGTCCTCAAGTAGACTGTTGAGAAAGTCACACAACTAATTGGCGACTACTTTCTCAAGGATCTTAGAGAGAAAAGGAAGGTTTGATATTGGTCTGTAGTTTGATAAAAACCCCTGGATCTAGAGTAGGCTTCTTAAGAAGAGGTTTAATTACAGCTACTTTAAAAGACTGTGGCACATAGCCTGTTAATAAAGACACATTGATCATATTTAATAGCGACACGCTAACTAAGGGCAAGACTTCTTTCAGTAGCCTGGTTGGTATCGGGTCTAGGAGACAGGTTGAAGGTTTAGGTTGATTGTAGAAAAGCAGTCTAAAAATATATCAGGTCTTAATGCTAGTTCTAAAACTCCTGAGTTTGAGGGTAACACGGTTCTACGCTACGCTACAGTACTGAAAAGAAATCTAGGGTTGTTTTTATTTTTCTCTATTAAAGATGAGTAGTAGGCTGCTCTGGCATTACGGAGAGCCTTCTTATACGTTTTAAGACAGTCCTGCCAGACTAGGCGGGATTCTCCAGTTTGGTGGAGCGCCAGATGGTTTCAAGTTTACGCAATTTTTGTTTTAATTTACGAGTTTGGGAGTTATACCAGGGAACTAACTTCCTATGCTTTATAGTTTTTCTGTTTTAGCGGAGCAACAGAGTCGAGAGTCGTTCTCAGTAGGCTTCAAGATTCATCTATAAGAGAATTGATCTGGGAGGGACTAAGATTAACATAGAAGTCCTCCGTTTCATTAAGACATGGAAGTGAACTCAAGACTGGCGGAATTACTTCCTTAAACTTAGCTACTGCTCTATCCGATAGACACCGAGAGTAGTAGCTTTTTCCTAGAGGAGCGAAGTCCAGCAGCAATAAGTCAGAGGTTATCAAGTAATGGTCAGATAGAGAAGAATTTTGAGGAAAGATTATTAAGTTTTCAATTTCAACGCCATAAGATAAGACGAGGTCGAGGGTGTGGCTATGACAGTGAGTTGGTTTCTGTACACTCTGACTGAAGCCAATAGAATCTATTAAGGAAGTAAATGCTACACTAAGGCTGTCATTTACAACGTCCACATGGACATTAAAATCCCCCACAATAATTACTTTATCTGATTTAAGGACTAAACTTGATAGCAACTCAGAGAATTCAGATAGGAATGTTTTATTAGACGGTCCCGACGGTGCCCACCTCGCTGGCCAGAGGGTCAAGGACCAGGAAGCCCCCCCCCCCCCCTGCTCCTGAGCTCCAGTTGGCAACGTATGTTCCTAACACAACCCTCTCACCCACACACTGTCTCCATTGTGACAGTCTGAGGTTAAATGTGTTTATTTCATCTGTCATCAGTTGGTTGGTTTGTCACCCCCAGCCAAGTCGTTCAGGAGCTTGGATGTAGCGCATGCCAAGTTTTGTGCATGTGAGTATCCGGATGTTTTATCCTTTAAAGACTGATGAATTGATTAATCATTGGTAGAAAAGAATGATTGTTGCCAAGCCATTTTCTGGTTTGTTTTCCTTCATTATTTTTTCCCTTTTATGTGTTTTGTCCCTTTCTAATAGGCCGCGTTACTGGTTACCGCTAACTTCTGGTTATGGCTAACTTCTGGTTATGGCTAACTTCTCCCTCCACGGGGCGTAGCCACAAGTTGGTCATCCCTCCCGAGTCTCCTGACAAGAAGGTATTATTATTATTGTCCAATTTATGAAGTAATAGATCTTGAGAGAGATTAAAGAGTTTCATGCTAAATCAAAAAAAATTTGTAGTTGCAGTTTGTTCTGATTGTCGGAGACTACCATCTACGAGCCCTCGTAGATGGAGTGGTCACGATGCCTGAAGGGAACCTTTCCTTTGGCATCATGTCGACCCCAGGGGCCTCTGCTTCTCAGCTGCGGACTGAGGTTTTGCACGCTGTGCTCCCTCGGATCCCTGAGGCAGTGTGTGTCCTGGCTCCAAGCAACAACCTGACGGCCAGCAGGACCATCGACAAGGCTGCCGTCGATTACGCCCAGCTGTGAGGAGCCGCTGGCCTAAGGTATGCTATATTTCATGTCTTGCTTGTTCTGTATTTTTAATAGCGCATTAACTCCTAATCAGATAAAATGTATGATCTTTTAAAAGATCATGTTGTAACGTGCGTGATTTTGACTGATTTTGTTTCTTACAGGTTGTTGTTGTGGACTTCCCACCCCGCCTGACTGTTGAAGAGTCTTACCAAGACCTTCTTCGTCAGGAGTACCACCGGGTGGCGGCTCGTATGGGTATTGTGGAAGAAAAACTCCTCAGGTCCAATTCTGTGGCTGGTTCAAATGAGGTTTAATCACTGACAGTGGAGAAAAGAAATTCACAGTGTATCCATGAAGATCCATTGATCCTTGATCAATGTATGAAAGACAAATGTTACGGCGACAGTTCAGAAAGAGGGAAAGATCAAAGAGTCTTTTCATCAAGACTGCAAGGGTTAAATTCAATAGAAACAGCCCAGCAGGACATTTGATGTTCCCGAGAGAAAGGAACATTATAAAAAAACAAATAAGAAATATAAGGTAACACATTTTCTTCTACAATTCCCCATTTTGTCCAATAGGACAACAGTAACTACACAAGAAAATGTAATCAAGTGAAGTAAGAAAATTACAATACATCAATTCTACACAATTCATCGAAAACATCAGGAAATAATACTTTAGGTACATCGTGAGTAGTTCATTGAATCATCATTTTAGTAGTCACCTTAGCTGTAATAATTTTACCCATTGCTCTGATACAAGAAAAAATAACAAAAAATATAAACAGATTAAACCAACAAAAACCTACTGAGGAAGCCTCCTCTATCCTGATGTCCTCACTCTCCTCTTCTTTGGACACTCTCTGTCCCCCAATCTCACGACCGGCGCGATCATCTCCCTCCCCTCCCTGGCTGTCTGAACCTCTGCGAACCAACAGATCATTGTTGCGAGCATCAGAGAGAAAATGGAAGAAATCGGGACAGCACGAGGACCTTGCTCACTACCACCTCCTCTTCTCTGACTTCACCTCAACTGTTTCGGCAGCTAAATCTGCCTTCTACCTGGCTAAGATCAACTCTTCTGCCTCCAACCCCAGGAAACTCTTCTCCATGTTCTCCTCCCTCCTCCTCCCTCCTAACCCTCCCCCCCCTTCCTCCCTTACTGCCGATGACTTTGCAACTTACTTTACCAAGAAAGTAAATGACATCAGCTCCTCATTCACGCCTATTCCCTCCCAGAAGACATCTCCCCCAACTCTCAACTCGGATGGTCTTACCAGCTTTAGCCCCCTCACCTCTGAAGACGTTCACGCACTTGTTACATCTAACCGTGCCACTCCCGACCAATGTCAGGACAGCAGAGTAATTTGCCATCTTCCGAAAAAGGCTCAAGACTCACCTGTTCAGACTTCACCTTGACTCTATATAGCATGACCAACTAACACCCTCCCTCGATACCCCCCCCCCCCCCCCCAAAAAAAAAAAAAAAACCTTACCTATAGCACTCTGATCTTAGCACTGTTGCTCTTGAAGTACTACTTTACTCACATGAGGACCTAACACTTGTTCTATTTTTAGCTCTTACTGCATCGGCAATGATACGTCGTGGTTTCTTTGTTTCCTTCTTTTGACAAATGTACTTATTGTAAGTCGCTTTGGACAAAAGCGTATGCTAAATGACCTAAATGTAAATGTAAATGTAAAAACATATTGAACTATATTTGTACCCCAACGACCAATGAGTGTTTCCAACCATTCAAAAGGGCTACTAATATTGCTGGTGTGCACTTCATCAGCAATGTGTTTAACATGTGCAATGACATCAGAAAGGCTAGCATTATAATCTGGCACATAAGTACAACATTCAACACCAATCACTGCACAAGTACCGCCCTGGGATGCTAAAAGATAGTCTAAAGCTGCTCTATTCTGTAAGACAACTAGACGGGTTGCAGCCAGCTCTTTTGATAAGAGAGACAAACCTAGGGAAGTGGTATTAGCTAAATCCTCTTTACGTTTGGAAAGATCTCTTATCTGATTCAGGGAAGACAATACACCATAACTGGGAATAAGCATGCCGAATAGACGGCTCCAATATGTCTGTGAGTGGGTGATTAACACATCTCGTTTAGATCTTGTTGACCTTAATCCTGAGGGAATTGTAGGCAATTTATCTACAACTCGCATTGCTGGGACTACGTAGCCCAGGCCACACACTCCGCTCCAACCCGTAGGAAGATATTCATATGCTTTTTGTCCACATATCCAGTACATCCCTTTTCCAGCTGGGATGGAACAAAAAGAAGCCGCTGTGGCTAACCTAGAAAAGTTAATGTCAAATTTCGAACAAGCTGTAGGTGAAGGGCTGTAGTCCGAAGTCCATATTCTAGGAGAACTTCTTGGTATTGGATAAAACAGCGAGTCACAGTTCGAATGTCCCATGTCATGACCAACTCCGGTACCTTTAATACACCACTTTAATGGTCGTGGAACTACCCTAAGAGGGATGGCAGCAGGGACATCAGTGCATGTCTGACACTTGCTTGTGGATGTTTTGCAAGGTAAAGGTCTCAGTTCAGGTGTAACTGGGCACAGTTCATGGGTGTAAGATGTGTGTGTATTTAGGTGAAGTAAATGGCACGTGTCGCAGTCAGAAATGGGCAGAGCCATCAGGGGGAGGCCTTCATTTGTGCTATGTGGGATGAATCCACATACGTAACAATTGGTAGAATTTGAGCTGTGATAAGCTACCATCCTAGTCAGGCTGATATAGGTGTTCGTGGAAATCATTTGGTCGTGTGTGGAGATTGTATTTGGTCCAGTTTCCCGTTTCTGACGAAGGCTGGAGACTGCAGTCGAGGAGGGATGAGCTATCCCTGATATGCTTCTTTCTGGTGGCTCCATAGCTGCAGTATTAAGAGGGGGATGTTCTAAAGCAACCTGCTGTCCCCCTTGATTCATACTGGCAATGTCAAGGAGCCACAGGAACAATAATCCGGTCATGAGCAGAAACATTGGCGTCCTCCTTCGGCATCTGGTCGGTTGAGTCCCGCTCCGGGTTGTCATCCTGCTGGGCTGTTGATTTTTTGCAATGTGAAGCGTGGATCCACGTGGGACGTCCTTCACACTTCACGGCAGTGTTGGTGGTCTGTAAAACTTGAAATGGACCGGTCCAGCTAGGCTGAAGAGCGTTCTTTCTCTTGAACTGCTTAACGTAGATGAAATCGCCGGCCTGGAGGTTGTGACAGTCACAGTCAGCAGGAGACGTCTGGGCTACAATCACCTGTGAATGTAGAGCTTTGACAGAAGAACACAGTCCCTTGCAAAAGTCAATGATAGTTTCATCCATCAGGGCAAGTTCTAAGCATGAAAGTGGGCGAAGGGGAGTTGTTGGAGTTGACATTGGTCTACCCATTAGAATTTCATGAGGTGACAGTCCTGTCTTTCTGTTGGCTGTGCTCCTCATGGTCATTAAAGCAATGGGCAGAGCGTCAGGCCATGTTAAACCTGTTTCAGCACAGATTTTTGCAAGTTTGTTTTTCAGTACTCCATTCTGTCTTTCCACTGCACCGGCAGATTGAGGATGGTAAGGAGTACGAAAGCGATGTTTTATCTGAAGTGCTTTGCAGAGGTCTCGCAGGACAGAGGAGGTGAAATGAGTACCTCTGTCACTGTTAATGCTGTGCGGGATCCCAAACTGACAGACAATGTCCTTGAGCAGCACTTTAGCCACTGTTTTTGCTTCAGTCCATTTTGAAAACATGTCTACAATCACAAGAACATATTCATATCCACAGCATTTTGGCATTTACAAAAGGTCCCCAGGGGTGGGGATGGGCTGCTTGGATTGTCTTTATAGGTTTTCCTGGATTATGCTGCTGACATGTTACACATCTTTGGCAAAATTGTTCACAAATCATTGTTATACCAGGAGCAAACCAGTGTCTGTTTATTGCAGCAACCATTCCCCCTTTGCTCCTGTGTGACACACCATGTGCCGCACGAGCAAGTTGAGGAATCAGGGCATGTGGGGCCACTACGCGGCCATCGTAGAAGCGCTACAGTCCATCAATGAGAACGCAACCAGTTGACAACCAGGCAGCGCGCTCAGAGGTGTCGGTGGCAGCTTGTAAGGCAGCCACGTCATGAAGAGCGGGAACTGGCTGTACAGTGGAAGTGGTTAAAGCACACATTTTTACTACGAGAGAATTTGAGGAAACGGCAACTGTCTTGGCTGCAATGTCAGCCTTTGCGTTTCCCCGGGACACATCATCTGAGCCGCCCGTGTGCGCCTCACATTTTACAACCGCAAGCCTGGTAGGTAGTAAAACAGCCTCCAAAAGATTAGAAATAAATTGAGCATTTTTAATTGGTGTACCAGAAGAGGTAAGAAAACCGCGCTGCTTCCATAATGTCCCAAGAGTGGCAGAGTTATGTTTTGCAAAGATGCAGGCTCTAGTTAAAGCAAAAAGCTCAGCTTGTTGGGCTGAGCATGAGGGGGGAGTTTTGCAGCTTCTAGAGTCTCAAATAGGGAACAGATTGCATAACCTGAGTCAAGTTCTCCAGTGGAAGAGCGGGATGAGCTGCCATCAACAAACAAAATCAACTCAGAAATTGCAAGTGGTTTGTCTAGTAGATCAGGGCGGGGGGTGAGCATATGGTTAACTAAGACAGATTTCACAGCTGTGTGGTTCACCATCAATTAGGGTAGGTAGGAAAGAAGCAGGGTTAAGGGGTGAACAGCGTTCAATCGTCAAGTTAGGTGTGGAAAGTAGGACTATCTCATAACGAGTCTGTTTAGCGGAGGAAAAGTGTTGAGTTTCAGAGCGGAGGAGAAGAGAGGAGACAGAGTGGGGAACAAATAGTGTTAGTGGAGATCCCAGTACCATGGAGGAGGTAGTCTCTACAGCGTATGCAGCGGCAGCTACTGCTCTTAAGCAAGGTGGGAGTCCTCGCGCCACAGGATCCAGTTGAATACTGTAGTAGGCAACGGGGCGCTTTCCGGAACCATGGTGCTGAGTGAGTACAGACTGAGCAAAACCACAAGTTTCATGAACATACAAAAATAATGTCTTGGTGTAATCTGGCAGGCCTAGAGCAGGAGCTGAACAAAGAGCCTGTTTCAAAAGTACAAAAGAGTTCTCAGCATCAGTAGTCCATTGTAGAGGTTCAGATGAGGATGGCATGGCAATGTCTTGGAGTGGTCTTGCCAACAGAGCATAATCTGAAATCCATTGGCGGCAGTATCCTGTAGCTCCTAAAAACGATTTCATTTGTCGAATGGAAAGAGGCTTTGGCATGTTGGAGATGGCAGTAACTCGACTAGGTGAGAGAGTGCGTGTATTACCTGACAATTGGTGTCCTAAATATGTAACAGTGTCTTTGCATAATTGAAGTTTGGGAAAAGAAGCTTTGTGGCCTTTACTAGCTAGAGCTTTCAACAGTACCACAGAGTCTATTTCACAGGCTTCTGCAGAGGGGGAGGCCACCAAAAGATCATCCACATATTGTACCAAGGTGCACCCCCCAGGAAAGACCACATCTGACAAGTCCTGTTTCAAAGCCCTGGAGTAGAGGGTGGGGCTTTCTGTGTAGCCTTGTGGGAGCCTCGTCCAGGTATACTGTTGGCCCTTGTAACTGAAAGCAAAAAGGTACTGGGACTCGGGATGAACAGGGATAGAGAAAAATGCAGAACAGAGATCCACCACTGTGTAGTGGGTAGTTGTAGGAGGAATGGAGGAGAGGATGGTGGTTGGATTGGGAACTACAGGAAAAATAGGGTTAACACAGTCATTAACTGCTCTGAGGTCTTGTACAAAACGCCAACTTGTCTTATTTGGTTTTGGTATGGGCAAGATGGGTGTGTTACAGGGGCTGGAGGTAGGTATTATTATGCCTTGTTCTAACAGGGACTCTATCACAGGTGCAATTCCAAGTTCTGCGTCGGGTTTAAGGGGATACTGGCGTTTCTTTGGGAGTGGTTTATCTGGGTTGACATTGATTTTTACACTATAAGCAGAATGAATCAGTCCCACATCATTAGGGTGGGAGGACCACAGAGCAGTAGGGATCTGGGAGAGAATATGGGAAGAGGTTGTGGATGGAGAAATAGGTTGCGGGACTAGGTGTGGTTCTGTCTGTGAAAGGGCTGAAAAGATAACAGGTTGTGGGTCAAAAGAGACACACAGGATGTACCCCAAAGAGCCAACCTTGTACAGTGGGTAACTGGCTACAGTATCACAAAATGTTTTGTTAATTACAACATTGGAATAACTTTACCATCTTGCCCAGCTCCAAGGTGTCGCATTTGTTAGCGGTAGCTACTGCGATGTGGGGAACACCGTCATCCTTCTGAAACATAGGTTGTTGAGTGAGAGATAGTTTTACATCAAGTGCAATCCCTGCATGACCAAAATATATATCATTAACATGCAAGAGGAAGGTTGCTCCTTCATCTTGCTCAGCTTTTTGAGTATACTCAGAATTTGGAACTGCATCGTGATGAGCTAGACAATGGAGTGAGGGAAACCAGAGCAAAGAGTCAGATATTCCAGAAATCAGCCAAGAAAGGAAAGGAGAAGTGGGTTGTTTGTTTATACGGTCATAGATTGTTTGAAGTTTTAAAGAAAACTGCCAAGCATAGGTCACTGATCGGGAAACCTGTTGTAGCATAGAAAATACAGTATTAACGTTAGCATCAGGTACATCAAGATATACCCCATCAGGGGTGCATTTAATGGTGCAGCCAAATTGACATAATAAATCACGACCCAGTTAGTTCAGAGGGGCATCAGTAGCCATTAGAAAAGCATGTTCTCCAGATAGGGGGCCTAATTCCACTGTCATTGGAATACTTACTGGGTTTTGTTAAGTTATGCTGGAGACTGTGTTTACAACTTCAGAGGACAATTTAACAGAGGGCAGGTCTTTAGGATTGATGGCTGACATCGAAGCACCGCTGTCAACAAGAAAGTTAACAGGTTTTCCATTTACAGATAAAGTAAGCATGGGCTCATCATTAACATTTTTTGTGAGGCGTTGAAGCATTTGAGATGATGTGTCCCTTGGCCACTCCTATTGGTTGTTAGGGAAAGGCCTGGCAACCGTCCAGGAGGCAGTCTCAGGAGATATTGCAAGTTGCTGTTGCTGTCGATTAGGGCAATCTTTTAGCCAATGTCCTATTTGTCCACAACCGTGGCATGGTCTGATGCGCTCAGGATTTGAATATTGTTGAAATGATTTTCTGTCCTTTCTAATTCTCCTGTGTTGCATTGATCTATTAAGATTGTTGTCTGTTTTGTCTGCCATTATTTCATAAGCTCTCATAAGTTTCTTTCTCCTTCATTTGACGATACAAATGTTCAGCTGTCAGGCTAATTTCTGACATTTCTTTTCCTTCCCATGACACGCATAACTGTTTCAAAGATTCAGATATGCTAGGCAACAATCCATTGACATAATGGCAAACAAAAAGCATAGTCCACTGATCTGGCTTTAAACCTGAGTGTCTCTTGAATTCCTCTGTCAAACGCAGTTGGTATTCTTGAGACAATTCTTTTTCATTCTGTTTACATTGGCTAATTCTTTTCTAGTTGACTATCGGTGGGGAGATGTTTAATAATGCTGAGTACAGCTGATCAAATAAATGATCAGCTTCGGTTTGGTCAGTTGGAAGAGTCTGTGGCCATCAGTCTTTGCAACCATCACAGTACTGGTATCCTTCTGCATTTGTTTTTCAAAAGTATCCTTCAAACTGGCTAGTTTGCTGGCTGTGTTCCTTTGTTCGCCTTCATCAAACCAAGCCATGTAATTCAGCCAATTTACCCTCTTTTTTTGTTTTCTATCCCTTTCTTTATCTTTCAATATCTCTTTTAATGCTTTTAATATGCTATTGTCGAGTGATCTTTCTAATGGAAAACATTTATCTGTCCCTTGTGTCCATTTAAACCAGTCTGGCACACTTTCAACACACTCACTTCCGACATTCACATACATGTACCATGCAAGGGTCCCTCTCTCAGGAACCCACTGTTTGCATTGGGTTTTACCCATCTTGGGAACAAATAAATGTCAAAATAAAATAGAATGATAAGGAAATAATAAAGAAAAATAATAATAAAAAATTAAAAAATTAACTTGCAACAAAATAAAGTATTATAAAATGATTAACAAGAAAATAGTAATAATAATATTAAGAAATTGAGAACAATATTTGTAAAAAAAAAATAAATAAAACGGGGCAAATTAATGAATACAGAAACAACCGGCTCAAGAGAAATGATAATACTAGAGGAACAATATTTGTAAAAAAAAAAATTAAAATGGGCAAATTAATGAATACAGGAACAACCGGCTCAAGAGAAATGATAATACTAGAGGAACAATATTTGTAAAAAAAAATAAAACAGGGCAAATTAATGAACAATATTTGTAAAAAAAAATTAAACGGGGCAAATTAATGAATACAGAAACAACCGGCTCAAGAGAAATGATAATACTAGAAAGATAAGGTACATTATAAGTTATGAGAAACAAGAAATCATAAAATTGAAAAAATAAAATATTTACAAAAATGATAAAAGGTAGGTAGAGTGAAGTGAATTAAAAAAAATAAAATAAACAAACCAACATGCTAAAGAGAAGCCGGAATACTAAAAGAACCAACAATTTAACTATAGTAAGGAACAAAAGAGTAAATAACAAAGGGCAGGGTGGGGGAAACTAATTAAAACAGAGGGACAAACCAACTAGCTAGAGAAGGGATAAAGGGCAAGTTACTAACAGTCTTTAGTAACAAGAAAATAAAAGAAAGAAAAAAATAGAATATAACGTATTTAAAAAAAAAAACTAAAGTAGGTTGGGGAAAATTAATTAAAACAGACACACAACCCAACTAGCTAAAGAAGAGATACTACACAGTGAAGAAAAAATTGTATTTACATTAAAATAAAGTGCTCTTAGCCACGTGGTTTATCGCAAAACAGCAGTCGTGAATCACAGTGATCAGAAGGTTATTAACTAACGGATAAGGAATTTGAGCTGGAATGTTGTGATCAATTGTAACCTCCCGAACAGCTACTCAATTCCGGCAATAATTTCTCACAGTAAGAAAACAACATATTTATGGCCTCGGCGGGCCTTAAATCACAGCAAAACACAAATACACAACATTGACAATACAACGTTACAATGAGCTCATACAACTGAACGGTATACACACCTCATTCATTCAATATAACAATCTTTTACAAAGAGAACACTGAAATCTATAAGATCACAGAGAGTTTCACCATGCAAATCGTCATTACATTTCAAGTAGGATTACGATGACATAAGTGGCGGTCTGGCTACCCTACTTCAATGTCATCCACCTCACATAACAATCTCTCATATAGAAAAATCCTCAATCACAGAGAATTTCACTATATAAACCGTCATTATACTATCAATAGGATTTAGGACAATATAACCGTCTGGCTACCTACCAATATCATCGACCTCATATAATAATCTCTCACATAGAAAAATCCTCATTTACAGAGAATTCTACTATGCAAACTGTCATTATACTATCAATAGGATTTAGGATAATACGAGTGGCGTTCTGGCTACCCCTACTCCAATATCATCAACCTCATATAATATTCAGTTACACAGAGAAAAACTCAAACCCATAAGGTCACTTCATAGAGAATCGCACCATGTAATCCGTCATTGTACTACAAAAGGCCTTTTTGCTTAAAACTCACCAGAACAGCCTGCAGTCAACCGCTGCTATTTGAAAATTTAAATTGCGTTACCTGGGTCTATGGAAGATCTGGACTTGAAACAGAGTATTCTGAATATCAGCAAAAGTTAGGAATTTTACAAGAGGCTTCCTTACCCTTTTTAATTTTTGGCGCCGATTGCTAATATTCAGAATGACTCCATCCAGTCCAGACGTCCTCTAGCCCGGGGTTAGCGAGTTGCCGACAACGCCATATTGTGGAAGAAAAACTCCTCAGGTCCAATTCTGTGGCTGGTTCAAATGAGGTTTAATCACTGACAGTGGAGAAAAGAAATTCACAGTGTATCCATGAAGATCCAATCTCTCGAATGGCCTGGCCGAGTTAACCGGAGTAGCCACATCGTGATTCAGTCTGTGAGAGGGCAGAAAGCTTGTTTACTCATGAACGTGACCTGCCGCTACTGTTTACTGTGTGTTTTAAGAGTTGCATATTTTGCTCTGATAATCTGATGAAAATATGAGGTGTGTTATTTATTTTCCTGTGTGTGTGTATTCACTGGATGCACTGTTTAGGGTGTGTGTCTGTTAAATACTGCTAAACATGTCCATTTATCACAGAGGCAGAAACTCTGAAGCACTGAATTTGTATTGTGATGTGTGTTAAAGGTGCATTTAGCTAATTTTCAGTTCATAATTCAATGAAAATGTGTGAAATGGTTAAAAAGGATTAAAATGAACAATATTTCATGTGGAAAACTGAGTTAAAATTATCATAATTCATGGTAAAGAAGCTAAAATGATCATAATTCGTGGTTAAATAGCTAAAATAATTAAAGTTGATCTAAAATGATTAAGAATGTGTGAAAATACTCACCTTGAGATAAAAAAAAAGAACTGTACAGTTAAAAAGAGAATTCATTTAATCACTATTGTGTTCCAGTAGTGTGTTGAGATTTATAGTATGTATTGAATGGCCATAAGAGAAGTTTGATGATTCTGTGTTAAGTGATAGACCTGTCTTTATACAGGCTAGGTTTTTTGAGACCCTTGAGAAACCTTTTTATGGGGATCTGGATTCTCCTGATGGCGAGCCAGTGAAATTTTCCTTGCCCAAAGGAGCAAAGAACCAGCACCTGAGCCCGAGGAGGACATCCAGCCCTTCTTCACCTTAACTGAGTGTATCTGTGGTAGGACCACCACACACACATCTGACTCTTGAACCCTTGACTCTTTGAACTTTCCCCTGACTTGACTTACACACAATTGACTGAAGCGCACTGACCAACAACAAGAACATTCAAGAACATTAAAGGAACGTTACGGTTCCTATTGGACACTTTTATTTGGTTTCATGTTGAAGAGAGACTGTGAAACATTGAGCAATCAGATGTCATTGCATTGAATTTTATTTTTAAATACAGTTAACTTACTTTAAATATAGGCCGTGGCTCCATATATTTATCGTGTCTGTCACTTCCTCTTTAAACCCTCCTCTACGAACCTAGTCTCTGGTCCAAACTCTATAGTAACTAGTAGGTTACACAGGCTAGAGAGAAAAACACAGCCTGTAGCGACTATCGCGGAGAAACAGGAAATGACGCAAATCGCTTACCGTCAGAGAAGTCTCGCGAGGATGGAATCCTCAGGTCCGACACCAACCCTCATGTAACTCATTACTCATGTAATTGCAGACAAGTGGGTGTGTTAATTGTTCATGTGTCTCTGATGTGCACATCACTCAGTCTGATGACTAATTGTTTTCACGTTTATGTATTATACCAGTTTCCCAGCATCACCTCTTAAGTGTCGCCAAAGGATCAACAGCTGTAGAAACGTGTGTACGCCAGCCGTGAAGTTGGCGTGAGGCACTGCACATTTCCACGGTCATTTCACTCTTGATACATCTGATTGATTGATTGATTTTTATTTATTTAAGTGTCATGCACATCTTTTTGTGCCCAGCCCGCATGGGCTTACAGGACCCTCATTGTTTAGATACATTCAAAGACAGCTTTGGCATCTGAACTTTGCTGTGAAAAAGAACGTACGCCACGTTTTTGTGCGTACGCACCCTTTGTACATGAGGCCCCAGGTGAGGTGAGTTGAGATTTGAAAATCTTTCACGCCAGTTTTCAACGGTTTTCAGAGAAGCATACATTCAAATGGCCACAACTTTGTCAAATACACTCAACAAAAATATAAACGCAACACTTGTTTTTGCTCCCATTTTTCATGAGATGGACTTAAAGATCTAAAATTCATTCCAGATAAATAATATTACCATTTCTCTCAAACATTGTTCACAAATCTGTCTAAATGTGTGATAGTGAGCACTTCTGCTTTGCTGAGATAATCCATCCCACCTCACAGGTGTGCCACATCAAGATGCTGATCTGACATCATGATTAGTGCACAGGTGTGCCTTAGACTGTCCACAATAAAAGGCCACCCTGAAATGTGCATTTTTTTTGCTTTACTGGGGGTCTGGGGACTCAGAACCAGTCAGTATCTGGTGTGACCACCATTTGCCTCATGCAGTGCAACACATCTTCTTCGCATAGAGTTTATCAGATTGTCAATTGTGGCCTGTGGAATGTTGGTCCACTCCTCTTCAATGGCTGTGCGAAGTTGCTGAATATTAGTGGGAACTGGTACACGCTGTCATATACGCCGGTCAAGCGCATCCCAAACATGCTCAATGGGTGACATGTCCGGTGAGTATGCTGGCCATGCAAGAACTGGGACATTTTCAGCTTCCAAGAATTGTGTACAGATCCTTGCAACATGGGGCCGTGCATTATCTTGCTGAAACATGAGGTGATGTTCATGGATGTATGGCACAACAATGGGCCTCAGGATCTCATCACGGTATCTCTGTGCATTCAAAATGCCATCAATAAAATGCACCGGTGTTCTTCGTCCATAACAGATGCCTGCCCATACCATAACCCCACCACCACCATGGGCCACTCGATCCACAACATTGACATCAGCAAAGCGCTCACCCACACGACGCCACACACGCTGTCTGCCATCTGCCCTGAACAATGTAAACCGAGATTCATCCGTGAAGAGAACACCTCTCCAACGTGTCAGACGCCATCGAATGTGAGCATTTGCCCACTCAAGTCTGTTACGGCGACGAGCTGGAGTCAGGTCAAGACCCCGATGAGGACGACGAGCATGCAGTTGAGCTTCCCTGAGACGGTTTCTGACAGTTTGTGCAGAAATTGTTTGGTTATGCAAACCAATTGTTTCAGCAGCTGTCTGAGTGGCTGGTCTCAGACGATCTTGGAGGTGAACCTGCTGGATGTGGAGGTCCTGGGCTGGTGTGGTTACACGTGGTCTGCGGTTGTGAGGCCGGTTGGATGTACTGCCATATTCTCTGAAGCGCCTTTGGAGACGGCTTATGGTGGAGAAATGAACATTCAATGCACGAGCAACAGATCTGGTTGACATTCCTGCTGTCAGCATGCCAATTGCACACTCCCTCAATGCTTGTGGCATCTGTGGCATTTTGCTGTGAGACAAAACTGCACATTTCAGAGTGGCCTTTTATTGTGGACAGTCTAAGGCACACCTGTGCACTAATCATGATGTCAGATCAGCATCTTGATGTGGCACACCTGTGAGGTGGGATGGATTATCTCAGCAAAGCAGAAGTGCTCACTATCACACATTTAGACTGATTTGTGAACAATGTTTGAGAGAAATGGTAATATTGTGTATCTGGAATGAATTTTAGATCTTTAAGTCCATCTCATGAAAAATGGGAGCAAAAACAAAAGTGTTGCGTTTATATTTTTGTTGAGTGTATTATCATGTGTTAGACATCATTGGAAAGCTTAGAAACTACTCTTTCAGAATCTGTGAATAACTCAAAATGCCCCGAGGCCGACTTGTTCCTGGTTTTGCCGTGGCTGGTCACAAGTGTACTTATTGTAAGTCGCTTTGGACAAAAGTGTCTGCTAAATGCCCTAAATGTGAATGTTGATGATATATGCACAGTAAGAATGTGTAGTTATTCCCACTGTGTTCTGCCCGTCTCCTCCTCCTGCAGGGACACAGCGATGTATTAATAATTAGAAATAATTTTGATTTGACTTATGAGTTGGATTTTACAAGGTGTTTATGAAACAATTATGGAGTTCAACTTCAGCTCTAACGTATGATATGGAGTGAAATGAATTGTGCGCAACTCATCAAAACTAGATTAGTTCTTCTCACATTTACTTTCTACAATCTAACTTCAGTTCACCACAGATTACCCTCCAGTCTCCAGACTGTGCGTATGCATGCCGACAGGTAAGCACACTTTCCCGTCAAGTTTGCTTTTTATAGATCACAACCTTGTGGCATTTGCATGTTTCCAGACCCGTTTTGTGCATATGCAAGCTTTATTAATGAGGTACATACTGAGAAAGAGGGGAAGTGTTGCTGAGAGGCGTTTGAATCTAAGAAGTTCCATCAACACTTGAGTCTAGAGCCAGTTTAATGTGATGACAGCAGCTTCAAACATGTGGCACTGTAATCTATAAATACATATTTACGCATACATGTTGCAAAGGTAAATACATAAAGAAGTCCGTTTGTGTTTATCATCTTCATTAAAATGATGAGGCTGCAGCAATCCCATCATCAAACAGTCCGTATGTGTTGTTTATGTGTTCATCTGCCCTGCAGCGTCTTCATGATGCGGCTGCTGTCTGGTGCACTGGTGAATATGGTCCCAACAAACACACGCGTCCCCCACAGAGGGTGCCGAATCACTCTGCAGCAGCCCAGGTCCTCGATCTGGAAGCCCAGGTGAAGGTACCTGTCATCGGTCTCAAACAGTGTGTTGTTGGTGTACGTGCCAAAGAACTGGGAATGAACACACACATTCATCATTAGTGCCTTGCATGCTGCTGTGGTTTCAACCTGCCGACCAGCTGTAAAAAAACAAACAGGTTCAATGACCCATGAACTCATGCAGCCTCTTCAAGTCTCCACTGAGGCCAATCAAGTCTAGGTTTCAGGTTTGATCCTGACTGAAATACAGTGTGTGAACAATTTTTAGGCAAGATGTATTTTTGAGGATTCATTTCATTATTGAACAACTACTGTGCTCTCGGTCAATCCACAATGTTAATAAACCTCAAACCTGAATATAAAGTAAAGTAAAAGTGAGTTTTTGGCTTTCTTTGGAGAATATCCATGTGTGCACAATTAATAGGCAACTATTAATGTGCAGAATGTTATGCGACTAAATAAACAACAAAAATGTTCCCATCTCACTTATTTTCATCTGTTAAAGTGAGAATAATAAAAAAATAACTAACATTTACAATTAAACAATACTGACATAAAAAAAATCAATGACAAGCCACCCTTCTTTTCAATAATAATCATAAGTCTTCCATCAATGGAGTCGGTCAGTTTCCTGATCTGTTGACGATCAACCTTTTGTGCAGCAGCAACACAGCCTCCCGGACACTGTTCAGAGAGGTGGACTGCCTTCCTTCACTGTAATTTTCCTGTTTAAGAAGGCCCACAAGAAGGGGGCCATGCTTTCATCTTTAAGGCCTTTCTGGCTAACCCTGCAGTGGAGTACTTTGTTGCATGCGAGTGTTGTCCTGTATTAATATCATGGTCTTCTTGGAAGATGCAGACTTTTTCCTGTACCACTGCTTGAAGAAAGTGTCTTCTAAAAACTGGCAGTAGGTTTGGGATTTGATTTTGAGTCTATCTTCAAACCGAACAGATCAAACTGGCTCACCTTTAATAATACCTAGAGCTTTCAACAAATATTGAGGGGCATGAGGGAACGAGGGAGAGAGGGAGAGAGAGAGAGAGAGAGAGAGAGAGAGAGAGAGAGAGAGAGAGAGAGAGAGAGAGAGAGAGAGAGAGAGAGAGAGAGAGAGAGAGAGTGCGAGAGCGAGCGAGAGGCCAAGGTCTGTGGTCTTGGCCATCAGTTAATTTACTTATTTTTGTGGAGGTAATATGTTGTTAAATATGTTTAAACTTAAATAAACTACCTATACAAGTAGTTATGTCTCTTTGTATTAATTTGTCCAGTTATTGACGTGCCTAATGCGCAACCAGAAATTTGAATATGTTCGAATGTGTTTTTTTTAAAGGGAATATTCGAACGTCATTTGAGCAATTTTGACAGCCCTACCAGTACCTCACCTCCACCTTGCTGGCGTGGAGTCGAAGTGGAGCGATGTGCCGTCCGTCAAGGGTCACTCATTTTATCAGTCCAAAAATCTTTGAAAAATCTGTCTTCAGATATTCTTGGGCCAGTGTTGACATTTCAAATTATGTATCTTGTTCAGTGGTGGTCGGCTTCAGTCTTCCTTACCTTGGCCATGTCTCTGAGCACTGAACACATTGTACTTCTGGGCACTGCAGGTAGGTTGTAGTTCTGGAATATTACAGCACGTTGGATTCTTCTCAAATCTTTGGCAGTTAATTTGCATCTTTTCTCTCAATACATTTATTGCGACTCTGTTGACTATTGCAACAAAGCATATGATTGTTGTGTGATCACGCCTCAATATCTTTTTCAAGAGTGGTGCATCCCTCATCCCACTTTTTAACATTTTTGACTTTTCAGACTTTGTCAGTTAAATCTCTTTGTCGGCCCAATTTGCACACACCTTAATATAGGGTTTTAATCTCCTTAGGCCACACACTACCTCATTACACAAATACACATCACCTGATATGCTTAAATCCAATAAGCATTCAAGCTTATACAGCTTGTAGTTGGTAAATATGCATACAATAAAAAACAAGAACAGAGTGACAGTGGTGTCTTACTGCCAGGCCTGACGAAGGCTCAATGAAGTCGGCCCAGAATCCTTCCCTCTGCAGAGCATAGCAGATCTCCTTTGCTCCATCAACAAACTGCAGAGTACAGGAACAACTTTATGGGTATCCGTGGTTCTGTGCTCATCATTTACTGTCTACACATGTGTGAAGCTTAGTGACCAAATTATATAATTAACTAACGCCTGCTTGATTTGGTAATAAGCTTATGATGCCATAATATTTAAAATCTTAACGATACAAACTTAGTTGAATCAAATCTGTGATCATTCATCTCTCCGGGCTGCTTTTATTTCCCTTTTTATGCCAAAATGACATATGAAATGTTACATTCTTTGTAATGTGACTCTTCATCTTATATTATTATACAAGTTTACAGACACAGACATAATGACAACCCAGAGTCATTATGTCCGTCTATATAATTTCCTTTGCTGTTGGCGAAATTGGCCAACATTTCTGGTCAGTGTAGATGATTTTTTGAGAAAAACAGTTTGTACATTCAATACCAATATTCTAAGGAGAGTCAATTAGTTAAACAAAAACTTCAATAGATTTTCAAATGTTAATAAAAAGGTCATATTGAGAGGGGGTAGGTACCTTAACTAGTTGACACTTAAATACCAGGGAGGTCATATTTTCAGTACAGTTGGTTTGTCAGCAGGTTTCCAGTAAAACTTGGTTTAGCATGGGCCAACAATTAGGACCTCACCTTGTCAAGCATCTGCTCCCTCTCCTGCTCCACCTCAGCAGACCATGACGTCATATCGTTCTGGGTCATTTGGGTCACTGTGACCACCATCATAAAAGAGGATGGGGCCTCAGGAAACATGGACTGGAAATCTGTTCATCACATTGTCAGAAACACGCACATTAGACAGTAACGGGACAGAAAGACAATGACATATGACATGTAGGACCACAATGCCTACTTCTTTATGGAATGAGCATGGATGTTATGGATGTATGAGTGCTGTACCTTTCTTTAGAAGCTCTGGACACAACTGTATGGCACATTCAAGACTGGAGTCATCAAAGTACTGTTCAGCTCCACTGACACTCTGAGAGGAGGCTGGCTCATCTTTGTCCTCACACACGCACGCACACACACACACACACGCACGCACGCACACACGCACACGCACACACACACACACACACACACACACACACACACACACACTTAAATTGGGACCAAACACAAATATTGCAATTTAAAATACATTTGCTGTGATACTACACACCTTAACTTTTGGATTAAGTCAAGAAACAGCTACCTACACTAGTCTTGATTAGTTTGATTGAGGGTGATGGAAAAAAAGTATGCATCAAGAAAGGTTTATTTCCAGAAAGCGTTTCCCATACATAGACCAATGTGTTGCACAAACACGATTTTGGAATTTAAATATCATTCCGTTCATTCATCTCCGCATAGCACTCTTTGTCCCTGTCATTCTCGTTTGTTTTGTGTTTGTTGCTTCACTGTGAATGCATGCAAGCCTCCAGTTGCCATTATTGAGTGCAACATCACAATGTTTTGGTGATCGAAGAAAAATAAATACTTTGCAGCGAAATGGTAGCAAATCATGATCAAAATTCTTACAAAAAATTGTGATTCTCATTTTATGGTGCAGCCCCACTGTGTAAGTTCAATACATTATGTTGTCTGACAGCAGCAATAATACACCGAATTATATATACCTGCAGTTTTTTAATAATTCAAAGGTGGTTAATAACACATTTTACTGAGGTGGGAACAACTTACACTTTAGTGTTAATTGTCTATTAATAAATAATAATTATTTATTAACAATAAACAGAAATAAACAATACACTGCAATATATCATACAGTGTCATGTTAATTATCCATATGGAAGTATAATTAACTGATAACATTATTCCACTTACAAGGAACTCTCCCATGAACTGGGCCAGAATGATCTCGTGTCTCTCACTGCTGGACGGGGAGGACAGCACATCAGGGACCATCTTGTGCATCAGGCTCTTCTTCTGCTCAGCTAATTCCTCCAGGTGGCAGTCAAAACCCACATTACCAGGCAGCTGGAAGCGCTGGTCCTGGGGTCCAAAAGGCCCCATGCTCTCATCAGGCCACACTGTCCACAGTCCACAACCAGGAAGACACGTTAGGAAAAGGACATTGTGCAGGAAAACACAGGTTTCACAGATAATAGAAATAAATAAACAAACAAAAGGATTTTCTTACAAGCTTGGCCTACACCAACATCAGTGGATCAGAGACAAGACAACACAGTAGTGTTGCATGGTATACAGATGCTAGAAAAATGTCCTGATCCCCTGCCGTTAAACATGGTCACCCCCTTTTATTAGCGGTGGTTCTTTAAAGACCACCTCCAGGCATGTTTTTAAGTATATAAAAATGATCTCCAATGCCTAATATTTTGTTGAACATTGTTTCCCCAAATAAAAAGTTAAAAAAATCTCTGAAATTGGGCTCCACTGCTATCTCGTCATGGAGGAATTCTGAGACACTGAATATTCATGATATGCAAATACCACAGGCCACGTGCCCCGACCACCACAGCTGCTTGCGCTTATGCTCGCGCTTCTATGTGACCGATGGATGAACAACAACAAGATGGGATCGAATAAAAGCACTTATGTTGATTTGTACAACCAACAACAGAGCAATTTGCGTGTCTAGCTCTGAGCGACGACATTGTGAAACACCGATATCTCACTGCTGTCTCACCACAGGACACACCCAACTTCACCTCGATGATGAACGCCCCCTCTCGGATATCTCCTATCAATGGCTGCGTTTGGGATTGCATGCATTTGCGCCTATGCATGCACGAGACTTGAGAGGATCCGCCGGAACTCGCCATAAACATGTCAAGTTCCCACCACGTCAAGTTTGTCTAAGTAAACTAGTAAGTTTTCTATAAGCAGGCTGTGGAGCAGTCAATTAAAGTGGAGCAATGGAGCTCGGGGTGGGCATTTTGGCAAAAATATCACATCACGATTTTTGTTGGTTTTTAAGACTATTTTGCAAGTTACTGAACAGTAGAACCAAACTAATTTCCCCATTTAAAAAAAATATAACCCTACAAGGTAACAAAACCGAAAGAATAACGGACCATTTAGGCCAAAGTACCTTATCGAACAGATTTTAATCAAATTTGGAAGTGCAATTCTGCAAAGTATGAACATTCATCAAGAATTTCAAAAGGTAAAACACTATAAATAGCTTATTGAAAAAAAGTATATGAATAAAAATGTAAAGGTAACTCTTGTAATCTCTTAAGTATATTCTTTTAAAGTGAAATGTGATTCAGAACCAAAAAGTGCAATAATGTCTGATATTCTTTTAAAGTGAAATGTGATTCAAACCAAAAAGTGCAATAATGTCTGATTCCTGACTATTGAAAACCAAGCAGCTTTAGAAAATATCTTTCACAACTTACATCTCTTCTAAAAGAAGAAAAAGTATATGAAAAAAGTCGCAAATTTATAAAGTAGCAATTTTGCTACTTTATAAACTGTATTTTCAGTTAAGTGAAGCAATGGAGCTGTATATATTGTTCAGTTATTTGTCACACAGTACCAATTAAAATATACAGTGGATCACCTAGGGCTGGATGATTATGGAAATAATAATAATCAAGATTTTATTGATTGATATTGAAATCATGATTAATAAACACGATTATCCATTGCTTTCAAAAAAGTATTTATTGAGCCACCAAAACTCAACTTTAAATTAAAATTTTAGAAAAACAACCAGAAATAAATTAGTAACAAGTAAAAAAGTAAATAAAAAAATATATTAAATAATATATATAAATAATAAAAAAATCAATAAAAAAATTAATATAAATAAATACCAAGTCTACATGCACTCAAGACTGTTCTCCCTGCAGTTTGCGAGTTTTTTGGCAGGAACACCACCTTTTCACTTCAGGCTTCAGTGATGAACGAATAATAGTAAGTAAATAATTTTACCAATGAAAAAACAACAAATAAAAATAAATAATACTCGGCAGTGGAGACATCTTTTTAAACTTCAGCGCAACATTTATCGTACAAGGCAGGCAGCGCAACTCTGCTGAAGTGTTTGCGTGATGGCAACACGTAAAGCTGGTCCAAAGTTTTGACCGGTGTCTTGAAGCCTGGTCGCTAACTTTACTGATAGGGCACGTCCTTAGCTACCATCTAGCAGCTAGCATGAACCTCACAGCCTCCGTTATCGCTCGCTGTCGCCTGTGGTATATGGAAGCAAATCTGTTCCATAATTAAAATTAAAATGGATTAACAGAAATGCTTTTTCATTTTCAGAATATAGCTGCATTTTTTGACTCATAAATAAAATGAGTAATAAATAATCCAAACTGCATTTTCATTTTCTTCTTCAAGACTGCTCATTGTGTAACTTAATTAAAATGAAAAAGAAAAAGGACATTTAAGATTTAATTTTCAAAAGATGCCCCAGCAAATAGGTACCAAAATTCAATTTGAAATGTCAAATTTGAAAATTAAAATGCATTAGCAGAAAGGCTTTTGCATTTCAAGGTCATAGCTGCGTTATTTGACTCATAAATAAAATTAGTAATAAATAATCCAAACTGCATTTTCATTTTCTTATCAAGACTGCTGTGACACAACTAAAAAGAAAACAAAGAGGACATTGCTTTTTTGTTTTCATGCCCGCCCCCCGCAAAAAAGGTAACATAATTCAATTTGGATTTGCAATCCCAAGCGGCGCAGGAGAGTGACGTCAGTGGCAGTTCTTCTCCTTCAGCCCCCAGTGTGACACCGCTGTTCAACCAACAATGGCGGCCAAAGACGGCAGCAGTGCCAAATACACGTTTAAATGTAAGTAACAGGTTTTTGCTTAACGTCGGACGTTCAAGGGGCCTTAAAACACATTTGAGTGTTAAAATGCGTGAAGTTAAAAATGCTAATGCATGTAGCTACCGGAGTGTAGGGCCAGCTACGTAATGTAGCTTAAGGCTGTGGATACGAGGAGCTCAGTTAACGTTAGCCTTTAAACGTAACGTAAGCTTAAAACCCTTCACTTTCAAATGTAACAAGCTCCGATGGTAACTTATATCTTATTGTAACCGTGGAGCTGTTCGGTTAATTTGTTCTCGTTGTAAGTTGTGTAGGCTACAGTTCGCTCCTCTTGCAGCTGAATAATGTTAACGATTGGTTGTGAGCCCCGCTGTATTTCTAGGCTGTAAAACTGTAAACGTTTGGATTGAATACAGAGCTAACCTTAGGATCATTTTTACTGTTCATATCCTTATTATATCGTACAATCGTTTTGCATGTTGACATAACAGGAATGTGCTTTACATGTCGTTTTTGTTGTAGAGAGCAAGGAGCAGACTGAGGATTTGATCAAACTCCGGGATGAGAACGACCACCTGTTGAGGCCAAGAACACAGGGCCACTGACAGCAGCAAGAAAGAGGAAAACAGATGACTTGCTGGATTTGATTAGGGAGGACATGAAGTTACAGAGGGAGAGCGAGGAAAGGAGAGAAAGAGAGAGCAGAGAGAGGATGACTTTTTAGTTTATTGGAGAGAATGGTTGAGAGGCGTTGAATTTTTTGGGGGGTGGTGGATGGTTTTTTTCTTTTTTCTGTTCGATTAAGTTCTGTGTTTATTTGTAATTTAAATTAATTAAAAACATTGTATTGTTCCATTTTCTTTTCCAAATATTGTATATAGTTAAATTAAAATCTTATAACCTTGTAACATTATCTGTTCCATTTCTTATTTACAACTAAAGTCAACTTTTGAACTGCTTTTCAGTGACAAGAAAATCGTTTATTTTTTTGTGTAATTAACAAATATTTACAAAGTTACAATAACTATTGACAAGTGGGTGTTCTTAACATGTAGAACTATTTACAAAAGATCAGCAGAAATAACTATTTACAGAGAACATATATACAGTATCGACTGAGCAGGAGTCCCTGGAGGTGCTGCTGGACTGGATGGGATGCTAAGGACCCTGGACTCTTCTGGCTCGGGGTTTGCAGGGCTGATGCAATCGACGGATGCCATGTCACTAAAATGTTTAAAAGAGAGGCAAGAATAAAATATTGAATTAAGTCAGGGTTATTTACAGGGTTCGTACACATTTGACTATTCAATTTAATCACTTTATAAGCCAAGCATTTAAACTAAAATTCAAGCACTTTTCAGACCTTGAAAAACAGCATTGAAATTACAGCATTTTCAAAGATTTTACATTTTAAGCACCTGTATGAATCCTGTATTAAGACTTCTGGTTAAATTACATTATCCATGTCAATCTATACTTAATATGGCTCGTCACTTAGCGGTATCATTTATTAACGGGTATATTAATTACCACATACTACGCTAGCTATGTATGAACATTAATATGGGTTAAAATAACAGCTTTAACGTTACCTCCCCACGGCTCTCTCCCAGCCGGAAATAAACAAGCCGCCGGTGTCGCCGCAGCCGCCTCTCCTTTTGCTCCGAAGGTGTTGCCTCCGTAGCCGCGAAGGCTAGGTCCTCCGAATGCTGCAGACCCTGAATTGGGACTTGTGTGCAGGTGAGCCCAACCAACCCGGAAGGAGAGGAACTGCCACTGACGTCACTCTCCTGCGCTGCTTAGGATTGCGAATCCAAATTGAATTATGTTACCTTTTTTGCGGGGGGCGGGCATTAAAACGAAAAAGCAATGTCCTCTTTGTTTTCTTTTTAGTTGTGTCACAGCAGTCTTGATAAGAAAATGAAAATGCAGTTTGGATTATGTATTACTAATTTTATTTATGAGTCAAATAACGCAGATATGACCTTGAAATGCAAAAGCCTTTCTGCTAATGCATTTTAATTTTCAAATTTGACATTTCAAATTGAATTTTGGTACCTATTTGCTGGGGCATCTTTTAAAAATTAAATCTTAAATGTCCTTTTCTTTTTAATTTTAATTAAGTTACACAATGAGCAGTCTTGAAGAAGAAAATGAAAATGCAGTTTGGATTATTTATTACTCATTTTATTTATGAGTCAAATAACGCAGCTATGATCTGAAATGCAAAAGCCTTTCTGCTAATGCATTTTAATTTTCAAATTTAATTTTGGTACCTATTTGCTGGGGCATCTTTTGAAAATTAAATCTTAAATGTCCTTTTCATTTTCATTTTAATTAAGTTACACAATGAGCAGTCTTGAAGAAGAAAATGAAAATGCAGTTTGGATTATTTATTACTCATTTTATTTATGAGTAAAAAAATGCAGCTATATTCTGAAAATGAAAAAGCATTTCTGTTAATCCATTTTAATTTGAATTATGGAACAGATTTGCTTCCATACAACGAAGGCTACCACCTCAAATAGAATCTGATTCTGTGGTAAACACTATGTCAATCTTGATATGATAACTTGAAAACAATACTATGAAAACATTATACTGCACAGCTATTTAACCCTCTTGTTGCCTTTGATAAACATTTCATCCTGTTGTGTTCCCATTCAAAATACTGGCATCGTATTGGATAACCACTGATCTAGCAGGTTGGGCAGGTTTCTCATTTTATAATCAGCTCCAGCTAATGAATGTTAGAGTGTGAAACGACAACTCCTACCCATGTCAGAGGGAGCAATGGCTAAGTGGGGTTCATCAGAGCCTGATGATCCAGCAGCAGAGAAGGCTCTCGATCCAGCAACACGATGCACTAACACATGAAGCCCTGGGAGGTAACTGACCAGCCTGGCTCTGCTGCACAGCACCTACACACAGAACACACACATACATAGGGCCCTAGTTTCGTAGACCAGGCACAGTCAGCTTTCAGCGCACCTGACACACCCCGTCGGCGCGTCCGCCTGGACTTTGCAAGTTTCGTGCACCGCGCAGTCTCGCGGCACACCTCCCGTCTCGCCCACCAGCGCAAGTGGGAAAGAGGGAGGAGAAGAAGGCGTGAGTGGGAGACGAGGAGGAGACGAGGCGTGGACTGGGATTAATACAGCCGATTCAGATCTTCACCAATCAAATGAGCTCCTCTCCTCTCCTTTAATGCGTTAGGGGAGGTTCAGTGGAAGATCCGTCACTTGACAACCCGATGACAGAAGCAGCGCCGCCGCTCTCACCACGCTCATCACGCGCTGTGCGCGCGTATTATATTAATAACAATGTCGATATTATAAAAAACAGGAGAGAGAGAGGGATATGTTTTGGTCCGAGAGGCTGAGTTTCCATTACGCGTGCCATCCGTCTTTGATCTGACGTCAGATGTGACGGGACAATCTATATAGATATAAATGCACGTGTTGATTCAATTAGTTGCATTAAATAGTGTTTGTTGTGATTATTTATTGCATTTAAATGTGCCTGGAACTGTGGAAACCTGCCTGTGAGGTCTCGGTGACGTGTGCGCACTGCTCGCCGTCAACCAAACTTCCACTGCGCCAGCTGTGATTCGCGTTGAATGAATTGACTTCATTAACGCCTTGCGCCGAAAGTAGACCAGGTTGGAGCTGGCGAGCTTTCAGCGCAGTCTCGGCGAGGCTTTTTGCCACTAAACTTCCGCTACGCCAAGCTGAATCTGTGACGCCTCCCCCTGCTGCGCCGCCACACCCATGTTGGCGCAGGCGATCCACCAAACTGCCAAACTGACCGTGCGCAAGGCTGCGCGGGTCGAAACTTGCATTGCGCCGGCTCCGCCGCCCTGCGCCACGAAACTAGGGCCGATAATGTTAATTCCATTGAAGTACATTTTTGTTTAGCCTACACACCTGTCCGTATACTGCACATGCAGTACAATATAAACATACTCAATCACAGTGTTGGTCATCTTACCTAAAATAATTAGTTACAGTTTCATATTACTTCTCCTATCAAACATGTCAAGTTTTGAGCAGATTCGAGTTACAACAACTTCCTGTACACTCGCCAAAACGCCACACCCTGGCCACGCCCTATGACTTATGTAAGACCTTTCGATGATTTTGCATTTTTATGTGGTTGATTTACTGTAGCACCCCCGAGTGGCCAATTTTAATACAACTTTCAAGATATGTTCCTGGGAGATGTCATCATATCCTGCAAGTTTCAAGAAGATTGGACATTGTATCTTGAAGCTACAACTTCCTCTACACTGGCAAAAATGGCACACCCTGGCCACGCCCTTTGACTTCTGTAAGACCTTTCGATGATTTCGCATCGTTGAGGCCTCTAGAACAGTCTCAGCGAGTTTGCCAGGTATCGGATCAACAATGTCGGAGTTCATTAAAATACAAACCCTACAATTGGAAAAAATGCTAAAAATGGCCTTAGATGGCTGAGTTACTGTAGCGCCCCCAAGTGGTTAATTTTGATAAAACTTTCAGGATATGTTCCAGGGCGATATGTCAACATATCTGGCAAGTTTTGAGCGGATTGGACATTGTATCCTGAAGTTACACCAACTTGATAACATTTCATCATTGAAGACTTGAGTACATGATGACCAAGTTTGAGGTGAATCTGATAAAGCTGCTAGGAAGAGTTCGCTGAAGTATAAAACTTAACACTTTCTATCGCCAGTAGGTGGCGCTCTCACTATGAGTCAATATAGTAGTGCAATATTGCACCATTCAATGCTACATCACGTAGCTGGCCCTTCTATGATTTACGTCGTTGAGGCCTCTAGAACAGTCTCAACGAGTTTGAAAGGAAACCGAGGAGTTCGTACGAAACCTACAATCAAAAAAATGGGGAAAATGGCCTAAAATGGCTGATTTACTGTAGCACCCCCGAGTGGTCAATTTTATTAAAACTTTCAGCATATGTTCCAAGGAGATATGTCAACATATCCTTCAAGTTTCATGATGATTGAGTTAAAGGTTATGGAGTTATATATATATATTATATTATATATATACACATTTATATATATATATATAAATGTGTATTGATATCTAGAACCCCGCCCATCTGATGTTCATTGGCTAATAACTTCAGAATTAACAATATTTTACAAAGGCTTTGATAGCACTTAACCAGCTTGGTATAATGATGATTCACAGCAATTTTGGTGAGAATCGGATCTACAGTTTAGGAGAAGTTAGCAAAAACGTGTTTTTCACAAAATTCAAAATGGCGGGAAATGTTGGTAGGCGGACTTTGGTAGTTCCAATTGCAATTAAGTAGAGGACACTTGCCTGCATGTGTACCAAATTTTGTGTCAATCGGAGTTACGGTGTGTGGCCTAAACAGCGCTAGGTGGCGCTAGAGAGAAGTTTTTTTTTAACAAGACCTCTAAAATGTTGCAATTTTCACCAGTCCCCATGTGCACACCAATTTTTTGGGGGGGCTAATTTTAATGCTAAGGCCTCCAAAATGGCAACGGAAGTCGTGAAAAAATAATAATAAACGACAGCATTTCAATAGGGCTTCGCAGCCCAACGTTGTCGGTGCTCGGACCCTAATAATCCATTTAATTTCAATAGGGTTTTGCAGCCCGACGTTGTCGGCGCTCAGGCCCTAAATGCTCATACTATAGCTGCATTTGGGCTTGGGTAAGCAGCAGCAGCAACAAGTGTGGTGTTAGCATGTGTTAATGTGGTGCTTCATAAGATTGCAAGTTGAGGCAGACGTGGATGAAGTCTTTTTTCCTCTCGCTAACTTTGCATTTCCCTGGCTCGTCCCCATTGTCGCTGTCTTGTTGTGTTTGGTAGTCAGAGCGTGCAGTGAGACAGCGTGAGCAGGGCATGATCCGCCCACCCAGCCAATCATCATCGCATTTGCATTCGCGTTATCATCCCCCCCCCAGGCAGCTGATGTGTGACACTGGCCAAAGCCGACACCCTGCGCTTCATTCAACCAAATTGTAGTAATGCGCAACTTTACATTCTCAGTAACGGCAATGGCGTTGCAACGATGGGAAAAGTAATTAATAAGATTACTTGTTACTGAAAAAAATAATGCTGTTAGTAATGCCGTTATACTCTTAACGCCGTTATTACCAACACTGCTCAAACATTAGAGTAATAAATATAATTAGGTTAAATGAGTTAACTTAAACATAAAATGTAACTTACAACATAAGAATAAAAACATGACTACAAATATAAAGTGTAAAATAGGTGACACTTAGAACTACTACTACTATGGTAAACTTGAATCTTGAAAAATGTTGAGTGACGAGTGCATAAGTCCCACGATGACTAGAGCTACCTGTAACATCTCCAGCTGCATGTCTATGGGTGCTGCATGTGTGCATCTGGGGATTTCAGGCCTACATGCGTCAAATAAAGAGTAATTCTTGTTATTTCCTAAGAAACATACACAATTGCATCTCCATGGGACTTACACCAGCCATCCTGGTGGGCCTGTTCTCCTGCAGTATCCCGTTGTGCTTCTGTGAACACGAAGTTGAAGCACTCAGCAACGACTTGCAACCTAAACCCAGAGAGAGAAAGAGGAACATGTGGACGATTTAGCCTCCAGGGATCCGACATGCCTGCAGACGTTTTAGCGTTAAATGTATTATTCTGTGATCCATAATTCTATTGTGTCTCAGAGGCTGCTGTTGCACGTTCTGCATGTGTATTGTGGGAAACAGGCATTTAGTAGAATATACGCTTGATCGTTCATTTGGATCCACCTCTTTGAAACAGAATCGTACGGGTCACCGAATGTTTCCACGAGCTGTTCCCTAATACTGGGGCTTCTAGTTGAGACAGGGCCACCTCCCTTACAGTAACTGCTCACTGGATTTGACGGGTCACACATTTTGATACAACACTCTTTGTAAGTTTAACAAGTAGCTAACATAACGTTAACGCCAACGACTTTTGTAATTTAGGCTTAAAAACGGAGCAGGAACACGAACTTACCAACGTGATAAAGTTCACGTAGAATGCAGCGTTAGTACAAGTACTATTGACTTGTATCTGATAGCGTAACGTGATATTACTCTTCCTTAAGAAGAGTAATAAACTACATTAACACAGTCGAAGCAGCTAACTTGCTCGACGCTAGACTCACCTTGAATTCGCGCATGCGCGGAGGATCGTCTTCTTTTTCTTCTTCGGATGTGTTAGGGATTGGCAGCGGATATGGTGCATTACCGCCACCAACTGGTATTGTAAACGTGGATCAGGACGTACTTAAATGATCAAACGTACCTCCGTCGGTCCACATCTCATACTACATTTTTTTTTTTTTTACTTTATTGACATCTCGTCCTCATCTTCTCTCACGTAACCGAATCGATTACGTTAGCGGTTCTAGCTCCCGTTTAATGGAAATTACTCATCAAAATATAAAGCATGATTATTATTAGGCTACAGTTAATTAAATATTTTTTAAGTCAAATTACAACTGTCAAATGTTTTCTACAGTTTATTATATATGCGCGCTCTCACGCTTTCCCTCTTTCTTCCTCTTACCTGAGTAGCTTCTTCACTCGCCATCGATCGCGACTGCAGCTTTTATCGATCATTAATCATTCATAGATCGTATTATACCTCTGACCACGGAACACAAGCACCTTCACCGCGGAGACGACGGAGGCAATCTGCCCGTCGGAGGAGGTACATTATTCACATGCACATGGAATTTGGATTTCCCTCTGAAGTAAGTAATATGACTTATCTGGTTTAAATACGTTCCTTTATTATTTGATTATCAATAGATGTGCATATGCATGCATAAACAAATGTAGGCTACATGTACGCTAATATAAGTTGTTTTAATAATATGTATGAGTTTGGTGTGATAAAAATAAACAAGTACAAGCAAGTGGGATATTAGTGAATAATTTATTAGACAAATAATCCATGTTATATATATAGGTTGCAATACGTGTATGATAAGAAGAAATAAGTAGTTTATCAACAAAATAATAGGAAAGCATTCAGAATAAATGTAATATCTGATGTTTTCTGTTACAGGTTGGTGCCAGACGGCCGTACTGCAGGTCAATCCTCATGTTCCCCTGATGGGCCTCTACTTCGGGAAGGGGATTTAAGGAAGGACTTCTGTCTTTCTAGGCGTTCCACGGAGAACCTCGTCCACTGCTTACTAACAGAACAGATGGGTTCCATGTCCATAGTTCCACGGTGGTGATGGGGATGACAGCGATGAAGCCGAGCCACTCCAGCAGTCCTGGGACATCCTCAGAGACTCCAGCAGTCCTGGGACATCCTCAGAGGCTCGTAGCTGCAGTGTCTGCTCCAAATGTCCAGATCCCTGTGTTGCAGGAACATGATTAGGTTAGATTGAGGTTTTATTTGTGTTTATCAGTAGTGCAATTTATAAGTTATACCACACAGTAGAAGTTCTTACAGACAAATGTTTCCTGTTAAATGTTTTACGATTATTAGGTTGTGTACAAATCTAAATAATAAATATCTTAATCTATATATGATTGTTGACTCATGTTTTAGGCCTGCAGGTCTATTTCCCTCCTGCTCTGGAGGAGAGACCCTGCTGCAGTGGGGTAATAGCAGGTCTTTGCTCCATCAGCTCATCCATGACAACAAACACTTCCAGTGTGCAGCAGTGACCTCTCCTCCCTCAGTGCTGACACCGTCAGTTCATACAAACAACACTTCTCATAATCATTGTTTAGATCAACTATTCACCACTAGTCATATATTATAATATGTACTGTAATACTGTTCCACATGGGACCAACTTAATGGACTCTGATGTTTGAACACATTGTAGATATTACCCAGCACTGACTTTGCCTGATTATTAATAAGAAAGACAACTTCATCTTGTTTCTTTTATGCTATAGCGTTCAATACTTTAAACTGCTTCCAACTCACCTTGTATTTCTGCTTCATGTTTTCCCACTTCTTCTAACTCATCCAGCTCCACCTTCCCTCCATCTAATGTTCTTCAATAAACATCCTATATGTAGAACAGCATGTAAAGTGTTACAGTTCATTGATGATTTCTTGCTGTTCAACAGAACGTTTCAGGTAGACATCTCAGGAGAGCAGGACATCTCCCATCTATATACGCTGGTGTTCAACCTTATATCATTGAGAAGCTAAATATGCACCAGTAGTAGTTAAGCCCTGCATATGAGAATTATAACATTTAACACCACATTTTTTAAGTGAAGCCTCTCAGAGCAGCATCCCTCCTGCCGGTGAACGTCTCCTCATCGTTCCCTCCACACAATGAGGCGCTCGGTGTCTGCATCCGTCCCTTTAACGGACAACGGTGCACGGCGTTATTAATCACCGTTAGTAAATATATAACCACGGTTTAACACAAGCACTATATTCTTAGTTAGCGTCGGTAAAAACGGCACATTTGCCGCTTCGCTTACGCTCGCTAACCTCTATGGTAAATTACTGTCTGTAGGCTAGCCGGCTGGCAGGACCTTCGATAACGTACAATTCTAACAATAATAAAGTAACGTTCATTATCTATACGAATTAAAAGTCAGCTGGAAACATAAAAATCATGTTACAGTATACTTACACGTGTATGTGCTTTGTGTCGGGCTGACGCCAGAATCACCGCAATAGTGATTTCTGCTCTGTCACGGACCGAAAGGCGCTGCAGAAGGTGGTGAAAGCCGCCCAACGCATCGCTGGAGCACTGCTTCCTGCTGTGGAGCACATCTACAGGATGAGGTGTCTCAGAAGGGCCGGGACCATCTCCAAAGACTCCTACCACCCTGCCCATGGACTGTTTACCCTCCTACCCTCTAGGAGGCGCTTCAGGAGCCTCCGGACCAGAACCACCCGGTTCCGGAATAGCTTCTTCCCAAAAGCTGTCACTCTCCTGAACTCTGCCTCCTGACACACTCTTATCATGTAACCTCATCTGTTCATATTATATACTGTATATACTATGTATATATTGTTACATTGCTTAATCTCCATGCACTACTGTACATATACGCTAGCTAATTTATATTGTATACACTTATTATATTTATAACCTGTAAATACCCTTTCCTATTTACATATGTCAATACTGTATAATCTATATTCTATATTTTTATTATTACTGCTAAAGCACTTCTGGTTGGATGCAATCTTCTTTTCGTTGCAGTGTACCTGTGACTTGTGCAATGACAATAAAATTGAATCTAATCTAATCTAATCAAAAAAATCGTCCGCCATTATCCCAAACTTTTCAGAAGTCAGATGAGCCGCAATGCATTTTGGGGAAGTTGAGTAGATCTAGCAAGGTCCGCTGTATACTCAGAAATTCTTGCCAATGCAGTATACATCCAGGCATTTCTCGCGTGCACAAATTCATGTACTATTTTATGTAGACGCACTACGTACTCAAATATACGTCACATTTTAGTACAAGTAGGACGTTAGTATGGCATTTCAAACAGGTAGTGAGAGGTTCTCCCTGAGGCTACGAAGCAAGTTCAACATACCAGGTATCTTTCAGTTATCCAGCTTAAGTAACCCTAACAAAGGCAATCAGAGATAAGCGGTCACACGATGCTGATTATCAACTCGGTAAGTCAACCCAGGGTTTCCCTTTCCAGCTATGAGCGCATGTACATAAAAGAGGCGGGGTTTGCAGCATTTGACCAATCGCAAATATGGATCAGTCTACGGCAGCGGAGTGGAATACTTCATGTACGAGGAGGAAACCATAATCTTACAGAATTACGAAGAAGTTAAACATATAATACAGATAAAAAGCAACAGTTCCATCTGCCAAATGCAGGAAGGACAGCTGGCAAACACTTGCTGACTGTGTGAATGCATAAATCGTATTAATAGAATTAGTCATATAATATGACTGCCCCAAGGGCACTACCCGATCTGACTGATTATATCAACCTGTTAACTGTGCTGTAGCTCAGTGGTAGAGTTACTGCCCCATGTAGTGAGGCTCCTTGCAGCGGCCCAGAGTTCGAATCCACCCTGTGGTCCGCTTTTAATGAATGTCATCCCTCTCTCTCGTCGATTTGTTGTTTAGATGTATTCTCATGGCGTGGTGTATGACAATATCAGCCTCATTATTTCAGCTGTAATCCCGGCAGTGTAAAACGGACTTGGAAAAAAAATTAAATTTAAAAACATAATTCAAAGTGGTAAGTAGGCTGTACGCTGACACAGATAAGTCATTCCCTCTGATAAGAATCTGTATCTCTCATATAAAACATCGTCGGTGACAGACAAAAGGGTTTTTGCTGGTCTCTGAACACTCTAGTTCTCCTAAGAGACCCGATCCACGATCTACAAGCTTCTTTTTTTTATCTGTGCACCAAGAGAGCTGATTGGTCAGTAGGCGGTGTTTTTCTCCACATCTTATCAGGAATATAACCTGCTCTGGAGCAGGTTAGCTCTGTAGCGTAAGTTACCATGATGATGTACCCCCGTAAGAAGTGAACCAGCGTTGTAGGACGGAAAACCCAGGGTTAACGCTTAAGTTACCTCGCTAAACCCAAATCCTGCTTTGTAGTACAGGCCTCTGTTGTCAGTGTTCTTTGTTGTGTGTATCTCTTGTCATTGTCTGTTTCCCAGTGAATGCTAGTGGTTCTGGAGAGTTTGTTGTTCCTCTCATCCTTTTGTTTATCAAAGGTCTCCGAGTCTGCCTTTGCTTTTTAGTTTTGTCTTTTCTGGCTGTCCTGGACAATTTTGGTTTTGTGTCAGCTGCTTGGCAAGGTTTAGTTGATCATCTTAGTGCTTTATTTCTTTAGGGACGCCTGAAGTGGCTCCATACAGTTTTGTTGTTTTTTTCTCCCCTTTCCTACCTATCGCTATTGCGATTTTGTGGTTATCCTTCTGGGATAACTTAAAGACACTCCTCAGTCCGCACCTGCGGTACTCTTCTGCTATGCCCAATACTTAGCTCATATAACAATAAACTTAAATCATAAATCAGTGCCTTATTACTCTAACAAGTGTAAGAGATGTCCGTATTCTGACAAACATATTTGCATTCCGCAAACCAGTGTGATAATTTTTTTTAAATTACATTTTGTGCTAGAACAGTGTTAATCAAAAACAGTCCATTCGACCCTTAGTGCAACATTGAACCTGTTGCAAAAACAATCTATCTGCCTGTCTTAGGCCACCACACATACTTGCGTGCAAGTGCTTTCATTTTTAAGACACCCTGATGCCCAGAATGCAACTCTTTTAACACAATGTTTCACTGTTTCTCAGGTAACACTACCCTGGAGCCCTAAAGGACACATCCACGCTCATCTGACAGTTAATTTCTGCGCATGTGGAAGGCTTTCAGGCTTTAATCCACGTCTTTAGGCCATCAATTCATTATGAACTTCAGCACTCTTGTGCTCTCCAAAAAGAGTCAGGAGGGGCTTATGATCAGTCACTAGTTTGAATTTCCTTCCCCATAATTACTGGTGGAGCTTTTTACACCAAATATCAATGACAGTCCCTCTTTCTCGATCTGAGAATATTTTTTCTCAGCAGGAGCCAGCGTTTGTGACGCATAAGCAATGGGCCTCTTTTCTCCTGATGGCTTTCATGTTGAATGACTGCACCTATGCCATAGGCTGACGAATCAAAAGCCAGTGTGAGGGGTAAATCTGGATCATAGTGCACAAAGAAATTGTCACTCGTTAGTAACTCTTTGCACTTTTCAAAGGCCTTTTTCTCTGGTCTTTTCCACTCCCATTCCACCTTCAAGTTCAGTTTTTCCTGTAATAAGCAAATCATCTAAATTCACAACTATATCCAGATCTTTCATGAGGTTCTCCATAATTTGTGTAATGTACTCGAAAAGACCTTGATGTGTGTTGATGGTCAGTAGCTTCTTCGACTCATCCTCCAAAAGGAATTGCTGATATGCTGAGGCAAGATCAATCTTTGAGAATATTTTCCCTCCACTCACTGTGGCCATCAGCTCCTCAATCCAAGGCAGGGGGTAGGTCTCTGTAGTGGCAGCTTGATTGACAGTTAATTTGTAATCTCCACACAAACAAATTGTGTTGTCCTTTTTAACTACAGGTACCACTGGCGCAGCCCAATCGCTGTGTTTGATGGGTGAGATTATGCCTGCCTTCTCCAGTCGGTCTAGTTCAGCATCCACCCTTGACTTCATTGCAAATGCCCCAACTTTGTTCACTGCCTCCGCACGTGCATCTCGTCCCTGGAGCTGCTGTGCGTCCCTCTCCGTCCCCAGTGGTCACAACCACTAGGGGCGCTAAAGACACTGGTCCTGACCAGCTCCTCAGTGTTCGCGACCAGTAGCTCTGTGGCACGGACCAGCTGGTCTCTGGCACGGCCAGTGGTCACAACCACCAGGGGTGCTAAAGATACTGGTCCTGACCAGCTATTCAGTGATCTGCCCTGTGGTCCCTGTGGTCTGTGAAGCAGCTTTAGTATTTTCTCCCCTTTACACTCATTTTGTAGTGGGTCATGCTATGTAGAGTCGAGGTGAAGTCTGAACAGGTGAGTCTTAGCCTTTTTCGGAAGATGGCAAATGACTCTGCTGTCCTGACATTGGTAGGGAGTTTGTTCCACCACTGAGGTGCCAGGACAGAGAAGAGTCTGGACTTTGCTGAACGACATTTGTTTGATTTCAGCGATGGTGGTACCAGCCGGCCAGCTGAAGTAGAGGAGCGAAGTGCTCGCTTCGGGGCATGAGGTTTGACCAGTGTTTGAAGGTAGACAGGTGCCGTTCCATTGATGGCCCTGAAGGCCAGTGTCATCGTCTTGAATTGGATGCGTGTTGCAACAGGGAGCCAGTGGAGGTCATGGAGGAGGGTGTCACATCGGAGAATTTGGGTAGATTGAAGATAAGGCGTGCTGCAGCATTCTGGATACACTGCAATGGTTTAATCGCATAGGCCGGGAGTCTGGCCAGGAGAGAGTTGCAGTAGTCAAGGCGGGAGATGACCAGTGCTTGGACCAAGAGCTGCGTTGCATCCTTTGTGAGGAAGGTCCGAATCCTGCGGATATTGTAGAGGGCAAATCTGCAGGATCGGGCCACAGCAGTGATGTTGGGGGTGCAGGATAGTTGGTCATCGAGGATTACACCCAGGTTCCTTGCAGTTGAGGAAGGTAATACTGTGATCCCCTCGACAGTGACCGACAGGTCCATGCAAGGGCAGTCTTTCCCTGGGATGAAGAGGAGTTCGGTTTTATTCAGGTTAAGCTTGAGGTGATGTGCAGTTGTCCAGACAGAGATGTCAGCCAGACAGTCCGAGATGCAAGTTGCAATGTGAGCATCAGAGGACGGGGGAAAAGAGAGGAACAGCTGGGTGTCATCTGCATAGCAATGGTAGGAGAATCCATGCGATGTGATAACAGAACCTAGTGATCTGGTGTATAGTGAGAACAGAAGCGGTCCTAATACTGAGCCTTGAGGGACACCCGTGTCCAGAGAGCAGGGTTTGGACATAGAGCCATTCCATGTGACCTGAAAGGTGCGGTTTGTCAGGTATGATGTAAACCAGGTGAGAGCAGAGTCGGTTATGCCAAGTTCAGCCAGAGTGGAGAGGAGGATTTGGTGGTTGACTGTGTCGAATGCAGCAGATAGGTCAAGGAGAATGAGAACGGAGGAGTTGGATGAGGTTTTGGCGTCTCGCAGGGACTCGGTCACCGTGAGGAGGGCCGTCTCAGTGGAGTGGGCAGTCCTGAATCCTGATTGATTAGGGTCTAGGAGGTTCTTCCGCGAGAGACAGGATGACAGTTGGTTGTAGGCGGCACGTTCCAAGGTTTTAGACAGGAATGAAAGAAGAGATACAGGTCTGTAGCTTTGGATGTCAGTAGCGTCTAGGGTGGGTTTTTTAAGGAGAGGCTTCACAATAGCGGTCTTAAAATCCGCTGGAATGACACCTGAGGTGAGGGAGGAGTTGAGCAGGGTGGTGAGGAACGGCAAGATGTCGTGTGAGATGTCCTGGAGAAGAGAGGAGGGAATCGGGTCGAGGGAGCAGGTGGTGTCACGGTTAGATGTAACAAGTGCGTGAACGTCTTCAGAGGTGAGGGGGCTAAAGCTGGTAAGACCATCCGAGTTGAGAGTTGGGGGAGATGTCTTCTGGGAGGGAATAGGCGTGAATGAGGAGCTGATGTCATTTACTTTCTTGGTAAAGTAAGTTGCAAAGTCATCGGCAGTAAGGGAGGAAGGGGGTGAGGGGTAGGAGGGGTGAGGAGGGAAGAGAACACGGAGAAGAGTTTCCTGGGGTTGGAGGCAGAAGAGTTGATCTTAGCCAGGTAGAAGCTGCCGAAACAGTTGAGGTGAAGTCAGAGAAGAGGTGGTGGTAGTGAGCAAGGTCCTCGTGCTGGCCTGATTTCTTCCATTTTCTCTCTGACGCTTGCAACAATGATCTGTTGGTTCGCAGAGGTTCAGACAGCCAGGGAGGGGAGGGAGATGATCGCACCGGTCATGAGATTGGGGGACAGAGAGTGTCCAAAGAAGAGGAGAGTGAGGACATCAGGATGGAGGAGGCTTCCTCAGTAGGCATTAAGGAGAACTGTTCTGAGGATGGTAGCGAGCAGATAACAGTTGAGGAGAGAGCGGAGGGAGTGAGGGATTTCAGGTTGTGGCGGCTGGTGACCATTCGAGGCGTAGAGGGGAGGGATGAGGTGGGCTTCATGGGGAGGGAGAAAGTCACAAAGTGGTGGTCGGACACGGTGAGCGGGGTAACAGAGAGTGCCGAGATGCCACAGGATCTTGTGAAGACAAGGTCAAGTTGGTTCCCGGCCCGGTGAGTTGGTGGAGAGGGGGAGAGTGCGAGGTCAAATGCGGAAAAGAAGTCAATGAATTCAGATGAATGCAGCTTTCCCGGGTGGATGTTGAAGTCACCGAGCACGACGAGTGGTGTGCCATCATCAGGGGAGCAGCTCAGGAGGGCATCCATCTCATCCAAAAAGTCACCAAGAGGACCGGGTGGGTGATAGATCACTATGATGTTGAGTTTGAAAGGAAGGGTGACAGAGACGGTGTGAAATTCAAGCGTAGATCGGGGTAGGTGGTCCAGAGGAAGGACCTGGTAGGACCATGTGGGTGAGATGATGAGCCCAGTTCCTCCTCCTCACCCTGTTCGTCTTGGGGAGTGTAAAAACGAGTAGGCAGTTGAAAGGGCAGCTGGAGTGGCAGTGTTTTCTGGGGTGATCCAGGTCTCCGTGAGGTCCAGGAAGTGGAGAGTCTGCAGGGAGGCATAGGCTGAGATGGTGTCCGCCTTCTTGACTGCAGACTGGCAGTTCCACAGCCCCCCTAGTACCTCAAGTGCCTTACCGGTGGAGAGTGGTGGGTAGCAGAGATTGGGGGGGGTGGGGGGGTGGGGTTGAGATGTTATACTTACCTCAGTGGACTTCCTCGATGGACTCCCACAGATAGACTCCCTAGTCTTCGTTCAGATGGCCCGACGCTGTAATGACAGCCTTTTAAGTGCTCAATTTACCGCAAGTACTGAATGTGGCATCTCCCTCCCTCTAATCAAGTCTATTCACTACAGGTGAGCTGGCTCAAACAAGCTGATTACTCACTTAGCATAGACAGCTTCACAACAAGCTATCAATACTAGACTAAATGTTACCACTAGCTTTACTCACACAATGCCTAAACCCAAATCTACAATTAGTTTCTGACTTACCAACAAGAGACAAAGCAGCTTCCTTCCTTTCTCCAGACAAAAAATCATAATAGAATAGAAATAACTTTATTGTCCCCGAGGGGAAATTTGCCTTGGGCACAGTGCTATAATTTGTTGCTTCACAGAAATAACAGACACAAAAAACAATTATAAAAACATCTCAAAATATGTAACACACTACATTTTAAAGGTTTAGTTCAACAGCTTGATTGAAGTCAGGACAAATGATATCTTCAGTCTAGCACACGGAGTCTTCTTCCTGATGGCAGGGTAACAATGATTAAATTATTAGTCGTAGTTATGCAGGTTTGTGTCTTCCTGACTGGTTTAAACTTTACCAATGTGTTGCATTTTAGCTTGTCACGTAACCCTTTGTATCAAATCTTGATCAAAAACTAATGTCAAATAAATGTAGAGGAGGAAAAAAAATGTAGAGTTGAGTGACAAAGCAACAGCAAATGGAAATACAAAAAGGTTTAATTAAAAATTCAACTTAAGTATAGCCTACAGTACAGTAACAAAAGTAAGAGTTGAATTTTCTTGATTGATCCAGCACCTGATCACTCAATGATCGTTCCAAGGATTTTTTCTGCATAAAATCTGGAAAACCCCTCCAATCTCACCAGGATCTCAATTGTGGTCTGCATAAAAGAAAACATTTTAATTCAGGACAACATAGGAAAAAAACAAAAAACAAGAGGACGCATTACCAGCTTCATTAATGTTAAATTAACAGATATAATTATATGTATGGGTGATCAAGTAACAGTAAGCTACATTCTGTTTGAATGGTGACATTTATGGATACCTTTATGTCTTTGTTCAACTAAAATTGGAACATACCTCTTGCACCATGACATCAATGATGAAGTCAATGTTTGGGAGGAGGCTGTAATCCAACGACAACGTATGCTTTATCACATCAATGAGGTCATTCATCTGTTGGACATAGTAAGGGTAAATAAACATCTATTCATACACTGACAAAATTACCATTTTTAAGAAATTACTTGGAAAAAAATATTAATTACGTGTTTCTCATTGAAACATGTTGGCTTTCCATTAAGGATTGTTTTCAGGGCACGGTGTCCTCCAGGGTTTTGCCAATGGAGCATCCTGTTGGATTTCCTCTCCCCACTGTCCAGCATTTCTTTCAATTCCTTTAAGAATGACATCTGTTAAGAACACTGGTTTGACATTTACTGTTTATAAATTTCAGTTAGGCTATAGTCAAAGACACACAAGATGGCTCAAATCTAAATAGAGTCTAATCACGTAAACATATCTCAACGAATAACAATGAAAACATAATAAAAGTCAAAGATTACTTACACAGATCGTTGGAATGGGCCTGGGAATCCAAGTGAATAGATATCCAAGACCATATTTGCTCTTCGTGGATTTAGAATGAGCATATGGCATACGATCAATATGATCACACCTGGCATCAAAATTGGAAATTGCTCCTGATTGGCCAGGAACTTAATCACCAACCGTTTCCTTCATTTCCTAACGCTACGCTTGATTTCAGTCAGCCGTCAGCTGATCTCCTCGGTTTTGACAGCTACGCTGTTGCTGCTGATTTAGAGCTTGACGTCGTGGCCTGCCAGAACGAACGCTACGCTTGATTTCAGTCAGGACCACTTTGTCAAAAAGAATCTTTATTTATTTGCACAAGTTTCATCTGGCGGTATGGTACTGTTCTGGGACTCCCTGCTCTTCCACGCATTTGCGTGGAAAGCCTGAGGCAGGAAGAGCACACCTTCCTGCCCTTCATGAGCCATCATAAACGGCATAAGCAGGGAGTGTAGCAGCAAAGAAAAAAACCCAAAATGACCACACCGGCAATTCCCTGACCCTCTTGCTACAAGAGATGTCAGGAGGCTATCTGAGTTAAAAAATAAATGTAGCCTATTTAAATAGGAGATAAGCCGTTCCGTTACCCCTCAGTTTGGTGAATAATAATATTTTAATGATCCTTATGTACTTCCAATATTCGGCTCATGGCTTGAGCATCTAGGATCGCTCCATCTCTGGGGCGCAGATAACGTTCATAAGCAGGTGAGGACCATGTGCCCATGGCTTTTAGGTTGGACACATTGCTGCTGTAGTTGCTGCTCCAAAGCAGAACGAATGAGCCATGCAGCATTCTGGAGGGATGCCGCAGAATTGGCAGAGGAGGCGGAGGCGAGAGGTGAACCAGGCTTGTGACAGGGGTTCTCCTCCCTCTGTGATGAACAGCGGCTCCTGTGGGCTGGCTGGAGCACGGTTTCCAGATAGCGGGCCATGGAAGACAATGGACAAAAATCAGTTAGTTTGGGAAATAGGAACTGATATTCCGCTTCTGTCTCTATCAGTCTTGGGAGGGGTCGAAGATTGTGAGCTTGTGGTGAATTCTCCACACCTTAAAGACTAGAGATACACCAATCCAGTTTCGATCATGTGACATTGCCACAGATATAAATGTACTTAATATTATTCATTCACAAATAAAGTGAACATTAGCAGCAAAAGAAATAAATAACACTTGTTACCATGTAAAGTGCACTGTAAACAGATATTTTAAAATGTAACATGAAATATAGTAGCTGCCTGAACCAGACGGACAATGGCTTAATGAACCGGCGCTGCTCCGTGTTGCTCTGTGTACTCATCACTAGCTGCTAGCGTGCTCTGCGTGATAACATAACCAGCATAGCAAACAGAAATGAAGTGACTAGATCGCTGTAACTGTATTGCTGTGTAGGATGTAAATAAAAATGAAATGACTGGATCAGAATGCTGGATCGGCCTCATTCATCTGATATCCGATCCAGCTAATTAGTCGATATCGAGCCGATATCTGATCCGAGTATCGGAGCCTTATGGGTTCAATTAAAACCCATAAGGCTGTTCCTAACAGTGAGCCTATGAACCAAAGCACCTGTTCCTTGGTGGGTGATTAATTTGTGCAAAAGTGGAGGGGTGAAGGGAGAAGAATGTCTTGCCTTGGGTTCCTCTCTTGAAGGCGTTGAGCAGGAGCTTAATGGATGGATTCTCTAGCAAGCTGTTGGCGGATGGATCCAAGCAGAGCAGGTGGAACTGGACACCTGCGAGGAGGCCTTTGATGGAGGACGGCTGCATTTGCGGGACTCAAAACAGTGAACCAGAAAGCACATGCGGCCTGGAATGTGAGCTGCTAGATGATGAAGTTCCCCAGCACGGTTGCCCAAGTAAGGCATCTTATAAATCTGTTAATTAATGGTATGGGGGGAGCACCCTTTGTTGATAAAGTGACAGCTGCTTCATTTTTTTTTTTTTTTTTGCAGTTTACGATTATTTAACGGATGTTTTATTATCTCTTTTCCTTCCTCACGAGGCGGGTTCGTCTGGGATGCACTGATTTTGGGTGCCTGTCCCCGCAATAGCTGCAAGCATGAATATAGTTACAGTTGACAAATTGCATACGTTTTTATGAATTTGTGGCACATTGGAGTCCAAAAAGATGTCACCTTATCCTCATCGGCTTTTGGGCCTGCCGGCGGATGGACTAGGCTATAGCCACGGGTTTGGGACACAGGTTGGATGGTGTGAGAAAGAACTGCGAATGGTGCAAGAAAGAGCTTGGCGGCCAGTGCAGTGCCTGCTGATTAGAGCCAGGTCAACCACAGACCAGTCCAGTCTTTGGTTAACCTTTGAATGAACATGGCAGCCCTGGCAGAGAATGATTTGTGATATTCATCGAACCGAGTTCCCCCGTATGACATGCAAGATCGGCAATGATGGAAAGATAGGTATCCAGTTCGGCTCGACGGGATGGATAGACTTTGCAGATTACATCTCTGTATACGCCATAACAACGGAGAATCCTGCTAGTGTCAGAGTCTTTCCAAGTCTAGGATCGTTAGGCTATCTTTTAACATCACAGACACATCACCACAATCTACCACACGCTTATCATTAGGCTTGTTCAGGATGGTCTTGGCTTGACTTGTCTTGACTTATCACACCAACGAGAGCTGCAGGTGTCTGAGGGGGCGGGCTCTAAAGAGACTGTAGCCCAACGCCGTCGAGTCGGACAGTAGAGTCAACATGACTCAAGCGATAGGCTATATATATACGCATATATACACATATACACACACACGCAAGGCGACATATGTGGTTTTTTTTGTTTTGTTTTGTTTTTCATCATGTAAATAGGCCTACTCACAACACAATGCACAGAACTTTGGATCAAGCCCCGAGATCAGCGACCAAAATAAAAGGCAAAGCATTTCACCACAAGGTGGCTGCCGAGTGCGGACCTGAATACACGTCATTGAACTTTAAGAATAATAAGAATAATAAGAACCATTCCGCTGTAGCGGAGGTGTGGGCAAGCCGGTTGTAGCCGTCGTAGACCGCGCTGCCAAGCGCTGCAAGAAGCGGCTCTTAAAAACTTGTTCCCCCGATGTTTTAGGTCACGTGATATGGTCGCGACCCTGTGACATCTTGTAGTCGGCTGCTAGCAAAAACAAATTCTAGCCATCATGCATAGCTTCAACCCACATACAACGCGTTAGGTACATCGGGTCGAATTCGCCTACTGAAATCAGAGTGCAGCAGGATTTGACTAGATTGACATCATTACCTGCGACTGCGAGGATCTGGCTTCTCAGATTGCCAGAGATGTCAGCAGCGGGAGGGTAGAATGGGACGCCGGTGGAGGTTGGGACTGCCCTTCCCAGAGTTCTGCGCGGGATAGAGACGCCGTCAGGGGGTGTCGGAGTGACGTCTTCGGCCCGCGTCGAGGAGGAAGCGGCAGGTTCCCGGGATGTAAACACGGCGGCCTGGAGAGAAGAGGTGGAAGGTGAAGCGGTAGCGGCCTCTAAGCTTTGGATCCTGGAATTCATGTTGGAAATGGATGACTGGGTGGAAGATGGTGCTGCCATGATGGCGTTGTTTGCCGGAGCTGCAGAGGCGACTGCTGAAGTCGGGGCTCTAGCTCTTTTGGCCGGCTGGGCAGCAGCTGGAGTCGGAGCAAATGCTGAGTTCCGGGAGCTGTGTTTGCATTTGCTGAAGCTTTCTGAGGAGCGGACAGGAGCTGATCGGCGGGTGGGGGTTGAAACCTAGCGCAATTTAAAATAAAGCTAACAGTTCCTGGTGTGACGCTCCGACCAGAGCGGTAACATCGTTGGCAAACAGAAAATCCAGCGGCTTTGGAATCAGCCAGTCATCGAGCAATGGGACATCCGTTACCAAGAGCTTCGACGGAGAGATGGAGCCCTCTCATCGTCGTAGATTAGTCGGCTTCCTCTGTTTCGGGGTTTTGCTGAGGCTCCGTACCGTCATATTGCCGCGGGTCATCATCATGGACGGAGAGCGACGACATCAGGAGCAGCAGGGTGAGTACGAACGTGAATAGCGAATTCTCTTCGAACGGGAGCTCGTCTTGCAAACGCCGGCAGAGGAAGCAGCGAGGGAGGTCAGGCTAGAGCAGTTTAAATAGCGCGCTCTGAATGCAATTTCCCAATAGGAAGCGGGCACAGGGAGTCAGCTGAGCCGTCAGCTGATCTCCTTGGTTTTAACAGCTACGCTGTTGCTGCTGATTTAGAGCTTGACGTCGTGGCCTGCCAGAACTAATGCTACGCTTGATTTCATTGGTTTAGAGGCAGTGATCATGCAGCCATGGCATGATCGAAAAACCAACTGAAAATGAATCTTCAGTTCTCTCCAATAAGGAGTTAAGGCGGGTCCACACCGCACCGACTGCCCGACTCGTGAAGTCGGGCTACTTAACATGGCAGACTCGAACAACGACATGAGCGGTTCACACCTACGGAACTACAGCTGACGCCATACGTTGCGCGAGATGTAATGTCTCCAAAACAACAGGCGGCGCTAATCTGTATTGTGCGCCAAAAAACAGGAAAACCGGAAGTAGGCGGTCCTCTCTAGACCACCTTCTTCGATTCTACTGGTTATCTGGTATGTTTACATCGTCACTTCCGGGCTTCACTGATTCGCTAGTCAAGCTGCTAGCCTCCACCAATCAGAATGGTGAAAGAGTCACCGACTCGCATGGCGGATTAGACATTTGAATCGGCTGAAATGAACGCCGACGTGGGCCGATTCGAGCGACCACACCAAGCAGACTCGACACGGACGCCGACTCTGTCAAAGACGCCGATTTTCGGTCCGGTGTGGACTCGCCTTTAGGCTAAGTGGTCCTGATCGATTGACACGGACCTGCATAATTGAAAGTACTCATACAACTACGACTAATAATAATAATTTACTCATTGTTATTATGATTTATATTAATAAAAGTGATCAATAACATTGGATAGACAAACGATTATGGCTTCTCACATTTAGGCTATTCTGCTAACACAGTGAGAAAAGGGAAAAGTTGTATTCACTGAGGAGCTGGTCAGGACCAGTATCTTTAGCGTCCCTAGTGGTTGTGACCACCGGCAGTGCCAGAGACCAGCTGGTCCGTGCCACAGAGCTACTGGTCGCGACCACTGAGGAGCTGGTCAGGACCAGTGTCTTTAGTGCCCCTAGTGGTTGTGACCACCGGTCCGTGCCAGAGACCAGCTGGTCCCGACCACATAGATCTTCATAATCAATTATAATATAACAATATTAATCAAAATAATTCTGATATAATGTATTTTATAGACAAAAGATTAAGATCTCTGACATTTATCCAGCTAACAGTGTTGCCAAAACGACTGGAAAGGGGAGAAAATACTAAAGCTGCATCACAGACCACAGGGACCACAGGGCAGATCACTGAGGAGCTGGTCGGGACCAGTATCTTTAGCGCCCCTAGTGGTTGTGACCGCTGGCAGTGCCAGAGACCAGCTGGTCCATGCCACAGAGCTACTGGTCGCGACCACTGAGGAGCTGGTCAGGACCAGTGTCTTTAGGGCCCCTAGCGGTTGTGACTACTGGTCTGTGCCAGGACAGACCACAGAATCGGTCCCTGGACAGACCACAGAATCGGCTACAACCCCTTCTCCCTTTCGAGCAGATTTTTTTCTTTTTCTTTTTTGACAGTGTTTGCACCACTAGAGGTAGCATGAGGCGGTTTCTCCAACCCACCCCACATAGCAGTGACATTTGGCCCAGATTTGGCATGAAGCTGGCACAGGTGGCATTCAGTCGGCACTGGCATAAGGCATATGAACCAAACATGGCCCAGGTGTGGCAAAGGTGGCACTGTCTTTACTCTGGCAGACAAGATGTGGGCCAGTTGTTGAGCTTAGTATTCGTCCCACATATCAAATCAGAACTCCGGGCCACATAATGTGAGGGTGGACTCACCCACCCTTAAAATTAAGTTTTAGATATTTTTGAGTGAGTTGTTGTTTAACCCTCTGGGGTCTGGGGTATAATTGGCCGTTTGGTCCTTTTTTGTATTATATTTAACCTTAAAAACTATTTACCTTGCCCCACCATTTTCAGCACAACCTCATATCTGTGACTGTACAGTTATTTTTTCATTTTAACACAATGGACCTAAAATCACACAAAAAAAACCCCATAAAGTCAGAGTAGGAAAAAGTTAGATTTTTTACTGTGAAAGCCACAAAACATTTTTATTAATGAAGAGCTGCTCCACATTCGGCAGTCTCCTCATTGTTTGACTCTGTCACGCCACGGTGAGGGGTGTCTTGTTTTGGCCTTTTGTCTTGTCATTTCCTGTTTTACTTTGAAAATAACTCCCCTCTCGTTTCAGGTCACTTGCCCTTCCTCACGTGTTTCCTGTCTGACGTCTTCCTCGATCCCTGATTGTTGTCACCTGTTCCCCATTAACCTCATGTGTTAAATAGCCCCTTGTCCGGCGTCCGAGTATTACGTCATGTCCGTGTACCATGACTCCTCGCCATAGCCACGTATATGTTTTATGGTTCTCTCGCCTTCCTCGTCTCGAGTGATTTTGTGTTGTAGCTTTTTCTGGTTAGCCTTAGTTTAGCTCGCTCTCTTTTGTTTGTAGCCTTGTGCTGACCTCCGTTGGAGTGTCTTTGTTTTGCCCTTTTTTTCCCTCCTGTTTGGAGTGAATTTTCTTTGTTTGTTTCCACTAGCATAGCCCCCGAATGGTTCATTGCCTCACCTGATTCTTCCCTTGGAGTGAGATTGCTTTGTAACATTTTATAGCATTCCCATTAGCACAGTGTAGTTCCCAGTCTTTTCTTTTCCTCCTTAGGAGCGATTATTATTTTCCCGTTTTCCCATTTAGTTGTTTATGCCCTTAGTCCCCTCATAGCCTCCGTTAGGAGTGATTATTATTTCCCCGTTTAGGTGTATATGCCCTTTGTCCCCTCATAACCTGCGTCATAACCTACAGTGAATTTCTGTTTTCCCTTTTCCCCGTTAGGGTGATATTAGTTCCCCGTACTTCTGCGTGTTTTCAGTTTATAGGCTCAGTGTTTCATAGCCTGTTTTGTGTTTCACTCTGTCGCTGGAAGTGCTGAAAATAAAAGAGCCTATTTTCGTTCACAACTCTGCATCTCAGTGCAACTCAGTCCTCCTCCTTGACCCACCCTGACAGACTCTCTCTCTCTCTCATAAAAAACAAAAAACAATTTCACCAAACACTACATAACACACTAACTATAAAGTCCCGCCCCTTCCGCTAGACTAGAAAAAAAATATCAAATCTGGACGCACGAGAGAGGGAAACATGCTACTTAACATATTGAACCAAAAAAAGAGAGAGAGACAGAGTGAGCGAGGCGAGAGAGAGAGAATTTTTCAAATTCTTTTACGTACACCACGTAACGGCCCAGATGATGTCACCGTCAACACAATCTTTAGTCCGCCTGCCGGAATTGTTGACTGCGCCCACGCATGCTGGTGAGGCATCTAACAAAGACGTGGTGAGTGAAATGCATCTATTTTATGTTTCTGATAACTTTCAGATAGCGTGATAACGTTTGAGCGTTGGCATACAAAGACAATTTCTGTCTAGAGTCTAGCTTGAATGTTATCAAGGCACTAACGTCTAGCTTTGTGGCTAACGCATGGACTGCACTGTTTTGCTGTTAAACTTGCTTATTCATTTTAAATAAGTGATATAGACGAACCTGAAATAGCAGACATGTAGTGGGCGCTAGCAGGGGTCTGTTGGGTTTTTTTCTGGCTAGTAACAGTACCAACATTACGGCTAGTACTCCCACTAGCTTCTGCTAGCATGACTGTTGGCTGTTTTTCTGCTGGCCTGGTAATAACAGAAGTTGCCCAGTTAGTGCAACTCATCCAGGATGGCACATCAATGCACACTGTGGCAAGAAGGTTTGCTGTGTCCCCCAGCACAGTGTCCAGAGAATGGAGGAGATTCCAGGAGACAGGCCAGTACACCAGGAGATGTGGAGGGGGGCGAAGAAGGACAACAACAGCAGGACCGATATCTAATCCTTTGTGCATGGAGGAACAGAAGGAGCACTGCCAGAGCCCCACAAAATGACCTCCAGCAGTCACTGATGTTCAAGTTTAAACTCAAACGGTCTGAACTTGACTCCATGAGGGTGGTTTGAGGGCCCGACGTCCACAAATAGGGCCTGTGCTTACAACCCAACACTTGGCAGATTCGCCATTGGCACCCTGTGCTCTTCACGGATGAGAGCAGGTTCACCCTGAGCACATGTGTCCGACATGACAGGGTCTGGCGATGCCGCGGAGAACGTTCTGCTGCCTGCAACAACCTCCAACATGATCGGTTTGGTAGTGGGTCAGTGATGGTCTGGGGAGGCATTTTTTTGGAAGGTCGCACAGCCCACCATGTGCTTGCCGGAGGTACCCTGACTACCATTAGGTACCGGGATGAAATCCTCAGACCCATTGTGAGACCATATGCTGGTGCAGTGGGCCCTAGGTTCCTTCTAATGCATGACAATGCTAGGCCTCATGTGGCTAGAGTGTGTCAGCAGTTCCTGCATGATGAAGGCATTGCTGTTATCGACTGGCCTGCCCGTTCCCCAGACCTGAATCCTATTGAGCACACCTGGGACATCATGTCTTGTTCCATCCACCAAAGCCATGTCGCACCACAGACTGTCCAGGAGTCGACTGCTTTACAGATTTCAGCTGATGAACCAGACTTCAGAGCAGCCAAAAGACACTTAAAATATATCTTCTGTTGTGTAATAAAGTGTTATGGTTATTTTTTTATGTAGCACTAATGGGACCACAAACTGAATTTTGTTGTGCAACTTGTCTGTGTACAATGACAATGGCTTTGGCTCAGAGGTAGAGCGAGAAATGTAATGTAGTATAAAGCACCATGTGTAGCTAGTCGCTAGAAAATCGCTATATAAAGGCGGGTCCATTTACTGTGAAACTTAACACCTTGAAAAGGACAGACGGAAAAGGAATTCATCACCAAACTACATATTGACTCATGTCTACTGGATGAATCAGTTGCCAAGAAAACACGATTCTTGTGAGTGAGTCAGCATTTAGACCTTTAATGAGCACAAAGTACAGATGAAGAAAACACAGACTCCACCTTTAAAACATGTGTTGGCATAGAAAGCAGGGAGTCCAATGTCAGTATCACTGATCAACTACTTTATCTTCGGGTATACAGCGAAGGGAAGAGAATCAACACATTTTAAGTATTGTGTAAAATAAATGAAATATTTGAGGTTGTCTTAAGGCCTTTGCACACTGAGTCAGTTTTTTTGGCATGCATTTTTATCATACCGTAACATTCCTTATGCACAGACACCTTGCACACTGATTGGTGGTTCATCGTAATAAAATCAGAATTATTCCATCGTACAAACGTGATTCACACAATGTGAGGTCAAAATTATTTTTAAATTGCGATAATTTCAGATGAAAAAAAAAAACAACAACTTAGTGTGCAAAGGACTTAACCCTGCGTTACAATCAACATAGAGGTGTTAGTTCTCTACATATGCCAGGACCATATAAATAGGACAGGAGTAGAACAGACAAAGAAATGTTTCAGTAGTCATGTGACTGGTACAAAAGAAAATTCAGATTAATTTTAGTTGTTATGGTGACAACATGCATCAGTAGGGTGGAATGACATGACAGCTCACGAGGAGGAGAGAGGACGCAGCTCTGGAGACCATTGGCTGGCTAGTTAGCTAGGTGTCTAGTTGGCTAGGTATCTATTTAGGTAGGTAGCTAGAAGGAGAGATTGTTAGATCCATTCGAATTTGCAAGCTAGCTGGCTAATCCCACTGATGTTGCACAACATTGTCAGTCATCTGATAACATCAGTGTTGTTTCCTCCGGTATGATCAGAGTGAGTCCGAAGCATTAAGTCGTTACATGTTACTCATGTAGGCCTAGTCTGTCTCTCTACGCTTCGTAATGTTACGACTCCTTTGATAGTCATGACAGGAAAAAATAGCCGCCGCTCTGACCATCGTGCTACGTTGATTTTAAATGTCCCCTCTACTCAGATTTTATTTCTATAGTCTGGCTCTAAGACTGTGCAGAACATATCTTCTCATCCTGTCAGCAGGGCAGAACATAAGTAAAACTTATCCAGTATATGATATATTACAGAGAGAATTCATGGGAGACAGACAATGGTCGAGGAGGTTTACTGTGAGTCCTCAGAGAAGAAGGTCTGCAGAGTCTTCCCCCTGGAGATGTATTTAATGCTCTCTATCTCACCGCCTTTGTTGCTAGGCTTCTGGAAGTAGATCTCCAGGTCGTCCTGCAGCTCGCCCTCGTCCTTTTTGTCCTCGATGTCATCCAAGAGGACAGTACGCTGTGGAGAGCCACGGAATGTCTGAAAGAAATCACCAACAACACTGTTACACGTCTTATTTCTCTTCAATGAGATGCGATGAAGTCAAGTTGATCACAGCTTCTGAAAAGAAAAGTGTTGTCTAGATACTAGAATTTCAAACTAGATACCGATCCATCCATCCATCCATCCATCCATTGTCTACCGCTTATCCTGTATTTAGGGTCTAGATACTGATACCCAGGAAAATACCATTTTATAACAATACTAACATCCAGTGGCGTGCACAGGTAGACACTAGGTGGTGCTAAAGCACCTGCCCTTGCCCTCTGGACCAAGCAAGTGCCCTTTTGAAAGTTCATTTTTTTTTTTTTTTTTGTGGCTCATGCTGACATGATCATCTATAAGTGCTCGTCGATTAAAAGCGTGTGAGAATAATGCCCCAATTAATATTCCCTCCACAATGTGAACGCGCAGAGCAGACACAAACGGAGGCGCGTTGTAGCAGAAGACCAAACACACCTCCTCCCCTGTCCACCAGCCAGGTAACACAAATGAATTGAGTCTAGTGTGTTGTTTGTCCCCTGAGGTTGACACTGGCCACGGAAGTGCTGCCAATAGCCGCGGAGCGGAGCCTGCATCCTTTCAGCACCCTTGTTAAGCGATAGTGTAGTTCAGATCAGATGCGAAGCGCTGCAATCCTACATGGCCTTCCATAGTCCCGTGCCATAAAGTGATCGTTTCGGCATCTGCTCTATTTTTTGTGCGAGCCGCGAGCAATCGCGTCAATTCTGGCAGGAAGTTACACAAAGAAACACGAGACAATCCGGTCAATTTTCAAAATAAAAGCAGTGTGAACCCGGCGTAACGCACCTCAGTTGCCGAGTTGTAAATTATTTGTCTCTGTTGTAAATTAGCCTGTCTCGGCACCAAACACCTTGCCATAAATTAGCAACTGCTCACAAGCTAGATGCTACCCAAAATCAATAATAGATATGGCGTGATGATGACCACCGGTACAGTTTGTCATTGGTATCCTACAGCATGTGAATCTATCAGTATACTTACTTTAGATGAATATTTAGTAGGCTCTTGTGTAGGTTTACATTAGGCTACATAATTAAAGTGATGGTTCGGAGTAAAATGCACCCTAGGTCATTTCCACCATGACATCCAGCCAAATACCCCCTCGGAAGCATTTTTAGCGATGGTCAGCATTGGTCAAGATAGGGCTATCAGCCGAATGGCTTAGTACTAGTGCGATGGTACAGTGTGTATATCTCGTAAATTACCCCACTAATAATGCATGGAATGTTACCAGACTTCTGCAGTAGTACACATAGGGTCTGCACTCACAAAACGAGGCATTTGAAAGTTTGTAAGTAAACATGTTTATCGTCACGCAAGTTTCACCAAGAGGATGAAAAAGCTTCACTGAATTTTTATAAATGCTTGTATTATCAGGTCAACACTTGGCAACACTTGTTGACCTGATAATACAAGCATTTATAAAAATGTGTTGACCTGATAATACAAGCATTTATAAAAATTCAGCGAAACTTTTCCATACTCTCGCATGACGGCATCGGCTGGGTAAACACGGAAGTGGCGTCTATGCTGCGGTAGCGTTAGCAGCTGAGGATAGAAGCTATCAGGCAAGTGTTCTTTTAAATAAACTCCTGGTGAACTTACAAACTTTCAAATATTCCACAGAGTTGCCGCTTGAACTAGCCTTCGGCGGCAGTGAATTGTTCATGCCAAAGTCTGACAGATGGAACATTAATGAAAGCTGATAGAAGTCGTTATGACAGAAAAGCCAAATGTTTGTCTTTAATTTGTTTTAATAAATTCATATTTATGAATATTTAAAAAAGAATAAATATTCTTGTAAGTTGTGTGATTAAGTGAGAAAGACCTCAAGGAAGCAGCTAAAAGAACTGCTGATAAAAATCTGCCAGCAGTCAGCTGCTGGTCAGTCATTTTGGTAATGTCACATTACCCTCAAACTCGGGAATCTTAGAAATAGCATTGAGACCTGATATATGTTTAGACGGCTTTTCTCCAATAAACCTTAACCAACTAACTACAAGAGGCATTCGGGCCATGGCCCATTTGCTCTCGGAGCAGTGTGAGTGCAAACTGACAGGGGAGGGGGGGGCAGAACATTTTTCAGATGTTCTGTTTTTAGGGTGACTTCAACATCTGTCTAGGGACTACAGATGAAAAATAGCCTCTTGGCTAATTCTGGCGCATTTACAGCAATGTTATTAATGTGCACTGTCCCTGTTTTCAAATAAACTTATTATCAATGGGAGTGGCCTGTGGATCTGTACATTGTGGGAGATGTTGTCTTCCATCCACATGCGCTAAAAAGTCACTTTCTGCCTTTTCTCGGTCAAGAAGGCACCCAATTTGAAATGCATTTTACTTTTCGACATCTATGACCCACTTTCAATACAGATTCATGTTTACACCGGTGAAGTATGCCTTTAACAGTAGTAGAAGTATTAACCAACTAACATCAATGATCTCTTCATCTAAAACTTCAACCTGTCTCCTCGACCTGATACCAACTAGGCTACTCAAAGAAGACTTACCCTTAGTAAGCACGTCCTTACTAGATATATTCAATGTGTCTTTATTAACAGGCTATGTGCCACAGTCCTTTAAAGTAGCTGCAATTAAACCTTTTCTTAAGAAGCCTACTCTAGATCCAGGGGTTTTAGAAAACTACAGACCGATATCAAATCTTCCTTTTCTCTCTAAGATCCTTGAGAAAGTAGTCGCCAATCAGCTGTGTGACTTTCTAAATAACAACAGTCTACTTGAGGACTTCCAGTCAGGATTCATCAAAGTACAGAGACAGCTCTGGTGAAAATTACAAATGACCTTCAATTGCTTCTGATAAAGGACTGGTTTCTGTACTTGTCCTGCTAGATCTTCGTGCTGCATTCGACACCATTAACCATGAGACTCTAATATGATGACTGGAAAAATTAATTGGTATCAAAGGAATCACATTAAGATGGTTTAAGTCATATTTATCCAATCAATCTCAGTTTGTGCATGTCAATGAAAAATCCTCCAGGCACACTGAAGTTAAATACGGTGTTCCTCAAGGTTCTGTGCTCGGACCAATTATTGTCAACTTATATATATGCTACCTTTAGGTAGGGATGCACGATATTGGATTTTTTGCCGATATCAGATATTTTACAACGATATATGTGTGTGTGTGTGTGTGTGTATATATATATATATATATATATATACACACACACACACATTTTTTGCCGATATCAGATATTTTACAACGATATATGTGTGTGTGTGTGTGTGTATATATATGTATATATATATATATCGTTGTAAAATATCTGATATCGGCAAAAAATCCAATACCAGAGGGCACATATATATATATATATATATATATATATATATATATATATATATATATATATATGTGCCCTCTGGGTTACGAGAAGGTGCTACGTGACCAAATTCAGGGAAAAGAGGGCTGTCCACACCAAATTCACACTTAATGTTCTTTATTAAAGACTGTGGCAGGGCTGCTGTCGATGCCGCGGAGTGCGGGGCTGGCTTGAGGGGGCTGAGGCTGAGGCGACGTTGTTGGGCGAGAGCAGGGTTCGGTACACGGGGACGGGCAGTCATACGGTCCGGGGCTCGCGGGAGAGGCGGCGGTCAGGCAGGCGGGGGTCGAAGTAGAGGCGGGTATTCAGACGGTCCGGGGGTCGATCAGGGCGCGGGGTTCTCCTACAGAAACGGGTCATACACAGGGCTTTTAGTTTTCTCTCTCTCTCTCTCTCATCATCTCCTTACTCTCCACACGAACGTGTTCTCCGCCGTCTCCTTTTATCCCCTCCTGTCATCTTGCACTGATTTCCTCCCAGCCGGTGATTCTGATGGGCAATCGGAACTCCATATATGGCACGCCGACCGTTCCCTGCGCGGTGCCTTGGAGGGATTGAGTGCGGTGGCAACAGTGCCGTGGCTGTCACATGCCATGGCGGTACATACACGTTATTTGTTATGCTCCCTGGTTCCCTCCTCCTTACCTCTGTCCCGCGGGTGCCACATACCCCCCCCCCCCCCCCCCTCAGCTGTGACCATGTGGGAGGGGCGATCCAGCCGCTCAGGGCGTCCCGCCGGGACAGGGCATCCGTGTTTCCATGGGTTGAGCCGGACTTGTGGGTGACATTGAACGAGTACGGCTGGAGCCAGGAACCATCGGGTTACTCGGGCATTGGTGTCCTTGTGTCGGGCCATCCACACCAACGGAGCATGATCGGTCACCAGGGTGAACTGCCTTCTAAGGAGATAATATCTCAACTTCTCCACGCCCCACTTGATCGCCAGACATTCCCGTTCCACGGTCGAATAATTCTTCTCGCTGGGCGTCAGCTTACGGCTGATGTATGTGATGGGATGATCCTCACCTTCTTGTACTTGGGCCAGGACGGCACCCACCCTGGTTTCCGACGCGTCGGTTTGGACCAGTAGGGGAAGGGAGAAGTCAGCTGTCACCAGCAAGGGATCGGAGCAGAGGGCGTCCTTCAGTCCCTGGAACGATTTTTCTACCTCCGGGGTCCATCGTATCTGGTCTGGCTGTTGCTTCTTGGTATACTCCATGAGGGGTCCTGCGAGAGAGGAGAAGTGAGGGACGAAGCAGCGGTAATAACTGGCTAAGCCCAGGAATGGCGCTTGCTCTGGGGGCGGGGCCACTCGCGGATTGCCTCGACCTTCCCCACCTGGGGTTTCACACAGCCCCTGCCGATGACGAAGCCTAGGTAATTGGCTTCTTGTAGGCCGAGGCGACATCTCTTGGCATTGGCGGTGAGCCCCGTCTCCCGCAGCGCCTGGAGTACCGCGTTAAGTTGCTCCAGATGGGTTCCCCACTCCTCCCCATGGATCACGATGTCATCCAGGTACGCCGCCGCGTATTCCCGGTGAGGCCGGAGTACCTGGTCCATCAAGCGCTGGAATGTGGCGGGGGCCCCGTGTAATCCGAACGGGAGATGAAGGTACTGGAAGAGCCCGTTCGGGGTCGCGAAGGCGGTCTTTTTGCGGGCTTCGGGGGAGAGAGGCATCTGCCAGTACCCCTTAGTCAGGTCGAGGGTGGAAATGTACCGGGCCTTTCCCAGGCGTTCGATCAGCTCATCCACCCGCGGCATGGGTTAGGCATCGAATTGTGATATGGCGTTGAGGTGCCAGAAGTCGTTGCAAAACCGAACCATCGGGTTTGGGGACTAGGACAATGGGGCTACACCACTCACTCCAGGACTCTTCTATAATGCCTGCTTGTAGCATTTTCTGGACCTCTTCTCTAATGGCCTGTCTCCTGGCCTCGGGGACACGGTAGGGTCTTAGTTTTACCTTCATGCCGGGGGTTGTGTGGATGGGCTGTTCGATGACGGTGGTGTAGCCCTCCTCGGTGGAAAAAACCCGGTGGTGCCTCTGCACCAGCTCCCGGAGGTCCTGGGTCTGTCGGGGCGTGAGCTGCTCTCCCATGGTCACTGCCTCCAGCACTGTCTTGTGCGGCTTCTGTGGGGGGGATAGAAACAGACACGCCTCGCGGGCCACCCACTTTTTCAGGAGGTTTATGTGATATATCTTGGTGGGGTGTCGTCTACCTGGCTGTCGTACCCTGAAGTTAACTTCGCCCGTCCTCTCGATCACCTCATATGGCCCCTGCCACCACACCAGGAACTTGCACTCCACAGTGGGAAATAACACCAGGACTTTATCCCCCACCTGGAACTCGCAGGGTTGCGCTCCCCGGTTGTAGACCCGTGCCTGTGCCGTTTGGGCCTCGGCCATGTGCTCTCTCATGAGCGGCCACAGTGTCGTCATTCGCTTACAGAGGCCCTCCACATGTTCAACCATTGTTCGGTGGGGAGAGGGTTGCTGTTTCCACGCCTCCTTGGCCAGGTCCAGCAGGCCTCGGGGTCTCCGTCCATAGAGTAGTTCAAACGGGGAGAAACCGGTGGATGCCTGGGGAACTTCCCGTATCGAAACATTAGGAAAGGCAGTAGCTGATCCCAGTTTCTCCCGTCCAGTTCCATCACTTTTTTTAACATTTTCTTTGAGGTCTGATTAAACCTTTCCACTAAGCCGTCAGTCTGTGGGTGGTATACGGATGTGCGTAACTGTTTAATGCGTAGTAGTTTGCACACCTCGCGCATCAGTCCAGACATAAAGGGGGTACCTTGATCGGTCAGGATCTCCTCAGGGATGCCAACCTGGGTCGGACAGCTGTGGCGTAAGGGGTGGAGCGTCGGAGCCCAGGGGAAACAGGTCAAGGAGGTCCTCCTCCTCCTCGGCGGGGGGGGGGGCGTCGCCCCAGGCGGCTTCCTGGCCCCATCTCGTATTGCCAGGGAGCGCCAGAGGGGGTGAAACAGGGCCACGTCTCGGCCAATGAGTACCTCTACTGGCAGGTCCGGGACGAGGCCCACTGCGCCCTGGAATGTGCCCTGCGTCGACTGCACCTCGACGTGGGCGGTGGGGTAGCTGCGGGTCTCGCCGTGAATGCAGGTCACGGCCACCGTGTCTGGAAGCGGCGGGCCGGGGGCGAACTCGGGGCGGACTAGCGTCACCGCGCTCCCTGAGTCTAGGAGGGCCGAGGCGTTGCGTCCGTTAACGCGGATGGAGGTCACAAGGTTGAGTCCATCTGCTTGGCCCCAGCAGGCGGAGAGGAGGCCACAGGGTTTCCGGGAGTTCGGATTGGAGGAAGCCAGGGCATCGAGACATCCTGGCAAAGGGGACACCCCCAGGATAGGTGTCCCAGGCTACCGCTGGTGAAACACCTCCTCAGGTCAGCCGCTGGCGCAGGGCGCTCCATGGGGGTGTGGGGAAGAGGTTTTACCGGCTCAGAGCTCCGCGGACGTCCTGGGGCCTCCACCTTTGTCAGACGGCTAGCTCGCAGTACCGCTTGTGCCGCATGGTGTCCCTCAACGAGCGCCACCAGCTGTTCTGCGCTCTGGGGGTTGCTCTGGCATGCGAGCCGCTTCGCCTCGTAGGGCAGGGCACGGAGGTATCGGTCCATGATCGCCCTCTCCACCGGACCTGGGACAACGGGCTCGCTGGTCAGCCACCGATTCATGAGTCTGGTCAGCTCATACATTTGCATACGTGGGGACTCGGCGGGGTTGAATGTCCACTCATGTACCCGCTGGGCCCTTGTGATGAGGGTGTGTCCTAGCCGCTTCAGGATCTCTGCTTTCAGTTCTTCATACGGGACGGTGCATACCTCGCAGAGGTCCCGATAGGCAGTCTGTGCCGCCCCGGAGAGGAAGGGCGCGATCAGGTCCGTCCACTGGTCGCAGGGCCAACCCTCCCTGGTGGCCGTCCTTTCGAACGTTAGAAGGAAAGTTTCCACCTCGTCTTCTTCCCTCTGCTTCACCAGGAACCTCGCGGGGTCTATTCGGCTCCCCTAGTCCCGCTCGAGGAGCCTTCAAGTCAGCGCGCCGGTCAGCTCCAGCTGCACCCGCTGTAGCTCCAGCAGCTGTGCGCAGAGACCGGCGTAATCAGGATCGGGATTCATGGTGATGACTTGGTGCGGCTTTCCCCTGATATTGGTCAGATCCTCACTGCCCGCATTCTCCACCAGTGTGGCGCCCTCAGGGTTATGAGAAGGCGCTACGTGACTAAATTCAGGGAAAAGAGGGCTGTCCACACCAAATTCACACTTAATGTTCTCTATTAAAGACTGTGGCAGGGCTGCTGTCGATGCCGCGGAGTGCGGGGCTGGCTTGAGGGGGCTGAGGCTGAGGCAACGTCGTTGGGCGAGAGCGGGGTTCGGTACACGGGGACGGGCAGTCATACGGTCCGGGGCTCGGCGGGAGAGGCGGCGGTCAGGCAGGCGGGGGTCGAAGTAGAGGCGGGTAGTCAGACTGTCCGGGGGTCGATCAGGGCACGGGGTTCTCCTACAGAAACGGGTCATACACAGGGCTTTTAGTTTTCTCTCTCTCTCTCTCTCATCATCTCCTTACTTTCAACACGAACGTGTTCTCTGCCGTCTCCTTTTATCCCCTCCTGTCATCTTGCGCTGATTTCCTCCCAGCCGTGTTCCTCCACGCCGGTGATTCTGATGGGCAATCGGAACTCCATATATGGCACGCCGTCCGTTCCCTGCGCGGTGCCTTGGAGGGATAGAGTGCGGTGGCAACAGTGCCGTGGCTGTCACATGCCATGGCGGTACATACATGTTATTTATTATGCTCCCCGGTTCCCTCCTCCTTACCTCTGTCCCGCGGACTCCACATAATATATATATATATATATATATATATATATATAAAAACTCGTAACGGATGACGGTTCTTCAAATGGACAATTAAAGTGCAGTCGGCAAGTCTGGCAGATTGAGTCACATTTTGTATGAACACTCACGCACCTCCCCTACCACGAGCTCCTCCGCTCCCTCCCATCGGGTGCTCGTCAGTGCGTGTGCACCAGATTCTGTGAACGCGCCCGTGTCTTCTCTCATCGATAAACGGCATGGAGTACACTAGTACAATTTTTTAAACTACATGTTTTAACAGGTTTTACAGCACACAGCGTCACAGTTTTACTGATATTCTACCAAATAATTACCTCATAATCTATTTAACACACCCTTTTAACTGAAATATTTTAATAGTGCATTTCTATGAATAACATCCCCGCACGCTCACAGATCAGTGGAGCAAACCCGTTTCTCGCCCTCTTCTTCATGAAGCGTCCGTCGACTCAGCGTGTGCACACAAAGCCTTCCTGCCCCGCTCAGCTGATTACACCTCCGCCTCACCTGCGGAGCCTCACACACCGCGGAAAAGTTTGCCGTGGGGGAGCGTGCGCGTTCCCTGCCCGTGCACAGTGGGACCATCAGTCTCCACCTGATGGGCACTTGGCGTTACCTCGGACTCGCCGCATAGTGTCGGCTTCAGTGAATATGATCAAACAAATGTTGCCGACTTACGTGTTAAAAGAATGCATGTTGGCTCCTCCTCGCATCACCGACGCTGAACAATCACTGCAAATACAAACTTTGCTATCCGTTTCCGACACCTAAAAAAAACGTACACACTGCTGACATTTCTCCCTCGCTCTGCTGCAAGTGTAAGTAGGTGACGTGTCGCATCGCGATGCGCACGCAATCCTCACGCCCTTGGGCATTTAATCTGATTTAATCAAGGAAGCAGCCGTCCTTATTTATCGGTTTAATATATCGCGTTAGCCGATATCCGATAATACGTTTTAACGTCAATATCGGCCGATACCGATACCTTGCCGATAATATCGTGCATCCCTACCTTTAGGCAATATCATCAGAAGACACTATAAACTTCCATTGTTATGCAGATATCTCTATCAATCAAGCCTGAAGAAACCATCAGCTAGTAAAACTTGATATAAAAACCTGGATGACCTGCAATTTCCTGATGTTAAACTCAGATAAAACAGAAGTTGTTGTACTTGGGCCTAAACTCCTCCAAAGCTCGCTGTCTAAAGATATAGCTACTATTGATGGGATTGCCATTGCGTCAAATACTAAAGAGATATCTTTGATCAGGACCTGTCCTTTGACTCACATATAAAACAAACTACAAGGACAGCCTACTTTTACCTGCGTAACATTACTAAAATTAGGCCAATGCTGTCTCAGCATGCCAATGCAGAAAAACTCTCAAATCTCTCCATCTGGTCCAGAATGCTGCAGTGCGTATTCTAACTAAAACTAGAAGAAGGGATCACATTTCTCCTGTATTAGCTTCTCTGCACTGGTTCCTAGTAAAATCCTCTTAATGGTCAGGCACCATCATATCTTAAACAGCTCATTAAACTCTACTGTCCTGCTAAAGCACTACACTCTCAGAATAAAGGCTAATCGTTCATCAAGCTCCTCTTCTCTGGAACCATCTCCTCCGCCTCCCCAATCACCATAGCCTGCCCGTGTGGTTCCACACCTGTCTGTCATTGACCTAATCAGCTCTGGTGTATTTAGTCTGTGTGTTTCCTTTCTGTCTTTGCTTGGTCGTCTGTTTTATCCCGGATGTATACCGACCACCTGATCTGTCCTGCCTGTTTCTCCTGGTTTTGTCTGGATTACTGTTCGTGAGTTTTGTCTACGCGTTGGATTATCCTGTTCCCTTGTTTGTATAGTGTTTTTGCCCATGTGGTCTCCCTGAGTTTTTGGATGTTTTTGTTAGTATATTATTTAAATCATTTTCTTAACTGCATTTGGGTCCATACCTCCTTCATCTTTAGTACACCCGTGACAGTACGACAAAGCCTAAACATGGACCCAGCAGTTTTTTTGTTGTTGTTCTAAACAAGAACTCTACAAAGTTTCATATAACCTCCGGTGCCTCCAGGCGGAGCACAAATATGCTGATGGTGAGGAAGAGAGGGAATCAGCCCTGACGAAGGCTAGGGAGCTTATTTCCACCAGGCCGTGGCTCAGGGGCTCACTGCCTGCCTGGTTAAGGACTTTGTCGCCCCCTGATCCCCTGTCATCGCCCTCCCCAGCTAAGCAGCTTTCCAGTTCCTGTCCTAACCCGTTCAGGGGTACTCGCCTGGCCCTGGGACGGCCAAGGAGCATCCAGCTGGCTAACCGGCAGTTTGCTAGTCGGCCGCCGGCTTCGAGGAGGTGCGGCTCCAGGAAGCGAGCCTCCCTGTTGCTGCTCACGGGTGCCCAGCCTGTACCAGTTCCAAAGGAGGCCCGTCCATCACCAGTTCCAAAGGAGGCCCGTTCGGCACCAGTTCTGATGAAGGTCCGTCCATCACAAGTCCAGACAGAGGCCCGTCCGTGCCCAGTCAAGGCGGAGGCCCGTCCGTCACATTTCCTGTCGCCATTAGGTGGCACTCTGACTGTAGCTTGTAGATTGTAGCTCAGTCATGGCGTCGCCCTTGCCACGCCCCTTTATATTCTGGACATCTTTGGATAACTTTTTGTCTTCAAGGCTTTTCCAACCAGATAACCAAGTTTGGTATCAATCGGATCACCCATATAGTCCAAAATTGATCAAGTGCAACCCCTGTGGGTGGCCAAAAATTGCGATTTTTGGAACCTTTTGGAAGTGCCCCGGATTACTTGATTTTAATGAAAATTGACATATATGTTCTTTGAAGCTATGTCTGCATTAGGGCTGGGTGATTTTATCGATTCTGTGATATAAATCGATATTTTGTTTCCACAGAAAGTATCGATTTTTTAGCCACGAGTATCGATACATTAAGTCCCATTCAAATCCCCCTGGCACTCTGCTCACTGCGCCGAGAGACGGCCGCGCAGGATCGCGGCGCTTTGCGTCTGGTCTGAACTACACTATCGGTTAACAAAGGCGAAAGGAAGCGTGCTTCGTTCGCGGTGCTTCAGCGGCCGCCCGGTTCACGCCGGAATGACGCCAGGTTCACACCAGCTGCTGCAAAGCGTCACAGCCCAGAAAAATCACACATGATCCGCTGCCCCCCAGTTCAGACCAGACGCGTATTTCTCCGCGACGGTCGACAAGTGCTTCTGCTCAGCTGTTATTCATTCAGAGCTATTTTTTCATCGTGGGTAAGTAAATAACCTCATGAAATTAATAAGCCATATTACTGTAGACACCCAAAACTCCACCCCCCGCCCCATAGCCAGCCCACTCCGTTGCTCTGTGTGTGTGCGCGCAGTGGCGCCGCCAGGATTCAATTTCAATGTACGCACAGAAACGGCAAAATACAACGTATATCATGGTGATAGGCCCCGGTGCAAATATTTTTTTGTGCCCTCCATCCCCGCCCTAAACACAAGCGCATGCTTGTGAGCACTCCACGCACGCACACACACGCTTGGACACACATGCATAGTACGGTATGATAACTCTCCCGGCCCGGGGAGAGGGACATGCATCGGCTCGGCCCACAGTGCTCAGCAGCAGAGAGGTGACGAGACTAGAGCCGAGCTGTATTGTGTACTGGAGAGGGGCCAAAACACGCTATGCGTAATTGCGCACACACGCGCGATCGTCCTGTCGAATGCGGCTGCGTCTCTCCAGGTCACGCGAAAGAAAAGCTCTGACTTGCTTGGGCAGACGTTGTTTGGTGTCACCCGCTGAAATTTAAATATCTAGCCCACATTCAAAAAAAGTATGCACAGTGTACAGGATTCCGGCTGGTGGCGCCACTGTGTGTGAGTGCTTTGTAAGTTACAGTTTGCACTTCAATAAATGTAACTTATTTTCTCACCACATTTATTTTGTCCAGCATTTGCAAGCTGGAGACTCTCTGTCCAGTCAGAGCCATATATTGTGTAATTGATTCTTTCAGTTGATATTAATTCAATCCAAGTAAATGGAACACTCACAAGATTTCACCAAAATCACACTGTACCTTTTAAATCTTTCAGAAAATGATGTAAGTGTATCGAATTATATCGAATCGTATCGAATCGTATCGTTGACTGAATATCGTGATTTATATCGTATCGTGAGCTGAATATCGGATATCGTATTGTATCGTGAGATTAGTGTATCGCTACAGCCCTAGTCCACATAGGTTTCGAGTTTCGTGATGATCGGCCAAAAGGTTATGGGGTTATGGTAATTGCGTTTTGGAGCCACAACCCTCTTATGTTCATTGGCCGATATCTTCTGAATAAAACCATGTTTTCAAAACCTTTTGGACCATGACCCCAGCTAGATCGAATGAGTACAAACACCAAATTTCAGCAGGGTCTCAGCTGGTTACAGTTCCCACATCAGCGGAGCCTGTGCTGTCTCCAGTTCCTGTGTTGGCGGCGCCTTCACTGTCAACTCTTCCTGCATCAGCAGAGCCTCTGCCGTCTTCAGCCGTCTGCCGGAGCCTTAGCAGCCTGCATTCATTCCCTGCGTCACCGGAGCCTCAGCAGCCTGCAGTCCCTACGCTGTCGGAGCCTCAGCAGCTTGCAGTCCCTGCCCGGCCCTCTGAGCGGCCCCGCCTTCATGGTCACCCTCCTGCCCGGTCTCGCCCTCCTGCCCGCCCTCCCGAGCGGCCCGATCCACTTGGTCGTTCTCCTGTTCGGCCTACCGAGTCCCTCCCCCAGGCCCCTCCTGCCCACCCTGCGTATCCTGTGTTCACATATGCGCTAAAATGCTGAGTAATTGCTCTGAGATCGTTTGTTGGGCTGAAATGAACCTGAAAAGTCTGAAAACAGCCTTAGACTCAATGGTGAGAGGTTAACATCACATGGCTGCAGTGGTGTTGGTGTGGTTGGATCTTAGTACTTTTATGAGTCTGCATTGTAGTACAGTTATGGTACTGTATCTTACCTGAAACTTGCACAGCTGGTATTTGCAAACGGGTCCAACCTGCACATCCACTTTTGGGTTGAGATCCATATGGTACTTCCCTCTAAGGGCCAGACTGTCAGCAACTACACACACACACACACACACACACACACACACACAGACTTCGATTAGTGCAATGTATTGAAGAGTAACCCCAAACCACTTTGTTCTGCTGAAAACTAAGGTATCTGGAATCTAGTAGTGTTGTTGGTTGACTTGTCTCGTCTTGCAGGTTTCCCTGGATCATGGTGAAGCCTGATCCTGACTGCACCACCAGTCCTACCAGGTCTGACACTTACTGATTATTAAGGCGGCTTACTATTGATTAAAGAAACCGATAAAAGAAATCTGCATTTGGACTGTAACTAACTGGACTCCTCCCAGGATTACTCCCGGGAGTCTGGTTGTGCTTTCTTGTCCACTGAGGTCCTGACTGACGCAGACGGCTAACTGGTCTCATGATTGAGGACCGTATTAGCCCCAGCTGCTGCTGTGATGCTGCTCATCAGACTGCTTTCTGGTCTACGGGGACATGATTGAGATTACGGGTTACAATATTATGACTTTATTCTCGTAAATTTATGACTTTATTCTTGAAGTCTGTGAATTTTTATTTTTTCTCTGTGGCTCTAATATTCTGTCATTTTATATATAGCCTTATATTCTATGGAGAACTGTAAATTATCTAATGATAGCAATATCATCTAAAATCATAATTTATCCAAAATGATTGAAATTATTGATCACAAACGTTTAAATAATGACAGTGGGTCTAGTTATATGTGATAACAATGTGTAGTGGGCAGTGGAATTACTATTGCTTTCCGTTTGTGGTGACTGCTGACTGAGATAAGGGATGAGATTAAATAGATCCTGGAACTCACTCCACAGACTAAATCTCCATGGTAACTTATACCATAACATATTCTTCTACCCCCTATACCGCTTTTGTGCAACCGGATCACGGATAAATTGAACCAGGATAACCAAGATATCCCGGCTTAATCCTGTATCCTAGTGTTGTGCAACGGGCCCCAGATCCCCTACATTACAAGGAACAGGATTTGGTCAGTATCATGTCGTCCTCCAGAATTATGTGCTGAATTTTGAATTATAGGCTGTGCACTGTGTTTTGTAAACGTTTTATAATACGTGCTAAACTTACTGTTACAAACTTCAAACATGAAGTTTAGACCTCAGCTTGTCAGCAAAGTCCGTCAGGTTACCATATTAACAAGATTTGTTGTAGAAATGCTCAAATTCTGTACTATATTCATCTAGGTGACCATGTGGGAACTGTGCAACAATACCTTCAGACACCGAACATGTCTGCTGCATGGAGACACCACAGGTAACGTTACTGTTTGTTACACCAAGTTGTCTGTTGACATTATTATTCACATAATATGACGATGAATCCCATCGATAGTACCTATATCTTTAGAAAAGCAAACTTCGGAGGAGTACAATAACTTCCGTTTTATCTGAGTTTAACATTAGGAAATTGCAGGTCATCCAGGTTTTATATCAACACGTGCCTTAAGTTTAACTAGCTGATTGGTTTCTTCAGGCTTGATCGATAGATATAATTGAGCATCATCTGCATAACAATGGATGTTTATATAGCGAATAAAGTTGAAAATATCGAACTTTTCAGGCGGCATCGCGCCGCGACATCCAATCAGCGACGAGTTCAAGCCGACAGACAGATGAGCTGACAGACAGATGAGCTGTTTTTAGCTGTTTTTAGTCATTTGCTTCGTCGTCTCTTGAGGAAGCTTTATTTCTTTGGGTTTTTGGGGGGATTTGGTTTGTTAATTCCTGGTGGATTCAAATGTCTAAATATTGACACAGACCAATAAGCTGTCATTAAGCTTGCAAATAAATCAGCCAGGCGGATATATAAGCTGACATTATCTTATATCAGTATTTGTGTTTGTATCAACTTATAAGTAACAATACATGTCAAAGATATGTTTGAGCTCATTCCCAAACAACCCGACTCGGGAAGACCGGACCCCGGCGCAACGGGGGCCATTACCGGCCTCACACCGTCCATGGGCTGAGCCTCGATCAGAAGGACTCAGGCCCCAGAGCGACACCGGGCAAGCAGTCTTCCGTACGCCACATTTCCCACGTCCGCCCGCCCGTCGGACGGGGATTCGGCGCTGGGCTCTTCCCTCTTCGCTCGCCGCTACTGAGGGGATCCTAGATAGTTTATTTTCCTCCGCTTAGTAATATGCTTAAATTCAGCGGGTTGTCTCGTCTGATCTGAGTTCATAGTCAAATGTGGCCCCGACTCTCCCTGGGGAGAGGTGCGAGGGACGTGGCTCCCGGAGGAGGCTCACGGACTCTGGCATCGGGTACCCCGAGGCGGAGGAGGAGGGTCCGCCGGCTCGCCCCGCCAGCTCGTGGCGCTGCCCTCGTTTCCCCCGATAGAGCGGCACCGGTTAAAAAATGGGCGTCATGCGTGAATGAAGCGAATGACGCGAATGAAGCGAATAGTCCAAAATGATCAAGCGGCGCGATACACGCGTCTCACGCAATTGTATTCGCGTCTATCGCGTCCGGTGTGAACGCCGCATAACAGGACAAGTACAGAAACCAGTCCTTTGTCAGAAGCGATTAGAAGATACTTTGTAATTTTCACCAGAGCTGTCTCAGTGCTATGATGTACTCTAAATCCCTGCACCCCCAACATCACTGCTGTGGCCCGATCCTGCAGATTCGCCCTCTACAATATCCGCAGGATTCGGACCCTCCTCACAAAGGATGCAACGCAGCTCTTGGTCCAAGCACTGGTCATCTCCCGCCTTGACTACTGCAACTCTCTCCTGGCCGGACTCCTGGCCTCTGCGATTAAACCATTACAGCGTATCCAGAATGCCGCAGCACGCCTTATCTTCAATCTACCCAAATTCTCCCACGTGACCCCCCTCCTCCGTGACCTCCACTGGCTCCCTGTTGCAGCACGCATCCAATTCAAGACGATGACACTGGCCTTCAGGGCCATCAATGGAACGGCACCCTTCTACCTTCAAACACTGGTCAAACCTCATGCCCCGAAGCGAGCACTTCGCTCTTCTACTTCAGCTGGCCGGCTGGTACCACCATCGCTGAAATCAAGCAAATGTCGCTCAGCAAAGTCCAGACTCTTCTCTGTTCTGGCGCCTCAGTGGTGGAACGAACTCCCGACCAATGTCAGGACAGCAGAGTCATTTGCCATCTTCCGAAAAAGGCTCAAGACTCACCTGTTCAGACTTCACCTTGACTCTACATAGCATGACCCACTAGCACCCTCCCTCGATACCCCCCCCCCCCCCCCAAAAAACAAAAAAAAAACAAAAAAACAAAAAAACAAAAAAAACAAACAAAAAAAAAACCTTACCTATAGCACTCTGATCTTAGCACTGTTGCTCTTGAAGTACTACTTTACTCAGATGAGGACCTAACACTTGTTCTATTTTTAGCTCTTACTTTATCGGCAATGATACGTCGTGGTTTCTTTGTTTCCTTCTTTTGACAAATGTACTTATTGTAAGTCGCTTTGGACAAAAGCGTCTGCTAAATGACCTAAATGTAAATGTAAATGTAAATCCTGACTGGAAGTCCTCAAGTAGAATGTTGTTGTTTAGGAAGTCACACAGCTGATTGGGGACTACTTTCTCAAGGATCTTAGAGAGAAAAGGAAGATTTGATATCGGTCTGTAGTTTGCTAAAACCCCTGGATCTAGAGTAGGCTTCTTAAGAAGAGGTTCATTACAGCTACTTCAAAGGACTGTGGCACATAGCCTGTAACTAAGGGTAAGACTTCTTTGAGTAGCCTAGTTGGTATTGGGTCTAGGAGACAGGTTCATAGTTTAGATTAAGAGATTGTTAATGTTAGTTGGTTAATACTACTTCTACTGTTAAAGGCATACTTTACCAGTGGAAACATGAATCTGTATTGAATGTCGGTCATATATGTCGTCGAAATTTAAAATGTCTGTTTGTTGCCTTCTTGACCGAGAAAAGGCAGTCAGTGACTTTTTGGCACGTGGATAGAAGACCACATCTCCCACAATCTACAGCTCCGCAGGCCACTCCCACTTATCTGTCCCCCCTCCCCCTGGTTTGCACTCACACTGCTCCGAGACCAAATGAGCCACGGCTTGAATGCCTCTTGTACATAAATCATCACATCATAATACGACACACATGGCTTTACGTGAGCTATTTGAGATTGGTGAATGTCAAGAACACTATTAACATTGCATGTATGATGGGGAAGACAAGAGTGGCTCCCCTCAAGAAGGGCCCCCCAGTGCTGAAATCAGTGTTATGCCTCAACACGTTCATTGAACGATAGTTCTGTTGGACTATCTTTAAATATATGTTTTTCTCATTAAAATGTTTTGAATGTTTGTTCAATGTCAACATGATAAATGACCACAATATAATATGAACTAAACTGATCTGTAGAATACAATAGGGTTCCCTCAGAAGAACCCTCAGAAGAATTTGTGAAACATTTGAAAAAGGATGTTTTTAGAACCCCCTGTGTGAGGTCTAGATCAGATGTCTCAAACTGATCCAGTAAAGGGCTGCTGTGGCTACAGGTTTTCATTCCAACCAAGCAAGAACGGCCTTTGCGCCTTGCGCCGAGAGTAGACCAGGTTGGAGCTGGCGGGCTTTCAGCGCAGTCTCGGCGAGGCTTTTTGCCACGAAACTTCCGCTACGCCAAGCTGAATCTGTGGCGCCTCCCTCTGCTGTGCCGCCACACCCATCTTGGCGCAGGCGATCCACCAAACTGCCAAACTGACCGTGCACAAGGCTGCGCGGGTCGAAACTTGCATTATGCCGGCTCCGCCGCCCTGCGCTGCGCCACGAAACTAGGGCCCTAACTGTCAGTGACGCATCATCTCCTGTGCCTTTAAAAGACTGAAGTCACATCACTGATTTGAGCACTTTCTCTGTAGCATCCTCACACGTTGTTGCATTGTAACAGCTCCTCTTGATCAAGATTAAAGTCAGACATCGACTTAACTTCTGTCTCTGATCTCTTCCTTGGGTGAATTTATTCATTTACGGGCAAATTCTTTTAACATTTTTGGCGCCCAACGTGGGGCCCAATATCTGTCTCTCTTCTCCAACCACAGGACCTGAACACCTTGCAAGGTGGGCCCAGCTGGAGAGGAGAGCAGTGACAGGGTTTGAACGAAAGATGAATCTGAGGCATCTGAATATTTACTGAATCAGAAAAAAGGTTTTACTCAACATAAAAAAAAAATCCTGAGATCCAAGATCTATGATCTTGAAGACTGTGTTTGAAACCAATAAAGCAGCTAGGTCAAAGGGTTTAAGGTCTGCGGAGGCCCGAAAGTGCTGTGAAGCTGTCTAGGATTGCTAGGTTTAAAGTCTGGGGGCTAAGGCCCGAAAAAGCGTCGTGAAGCTATCCAGGATTCTCAACTTGCCGAGAAAGGGTTTTATCAAATTGGGTGAAAAGGTTTTCTACTCATTTAGCAAGACACAGAGAACTGTGTTGACGACAGTCGACCAGTTACAAAAACAAAAAAAAGATAGAGGAGGGATTCTCTTATCAGGAAGTTTTGATTCGGAGGGAGTCTTGCTGAGTCAGTAAAAAATCCGAGGTCAAATACCTCGGAGTACTGTGTCTGAGACCAGTAAAGGGACGTCTTTTGAACGACGAGAACTACTTTGATCCCCCAGAAATCGTAGCTTTTCAAACGCCTGCTGCTCAGGCATACTTTCACCTAGAAACTCCATTTAAACTTTAAAACGTAGACACAACTCTTGTGTCCTGGTGTGTTTCAATAGGTCATATAGTTTTTGATCAATAACTGTTCAATGACCATGATTGTTTTGGGAGAAATCATGAGATTATAATGGGTGTGTATTGCGCGGAACCTTCTGGGCTAGAGTGGATGACATCATCGCTTAGAGTGTGAGGGCTTCTCAGATTTTTTTCCTTTCCGAACTCCTCCCGGCCACAATCTTCACTCTACAGACGTGATATTTTCCAATTTTGTAGACAAACTTGTCCTGTCTCTCACAATGTGCTCAAAAACTCTGTGAGATTTACAGAATTTGAACTAGCAACCTCTAAGCGCGGCCAAGTCTGTTTTTCTCCTCATCCGCTCCAATGTTTATTGAGAAGCAGATTTTCAAAGAAACCTGAAATGAACAGCATTTCTAACTCGCCCTCGCGTCCACATTTCTGACACTAGGAAAAAATAAAAGTCATCAGTGTCTTCAGCCGAGTCTTGTGGCGCTAACGGTGCGAAAATCTTGGCGATAGGAGTTTCGATGTGAGCATGGCAAGCTTTTGTTCGGAGCCTCCGCAAAGGGGGAATGGAGCGATAGAGAGAAGCAGAGAGAGGCTCCAAGGCAGTCATACACATGCAGCAAGGGCCGTTGCTATGGTGACAGCACTGTGGGGCTCTGATCTTCATAACTGACAGCAGGTGTGCTCTGATTGGTGGACAGGAAGGAGCAGTCCGTGGGAAATGTAGTCCATCGTCAACTCAGCCATACTTTCACCTAGAAACTACATTTAAACTTTAAAATGGAGATTATGGCTGTGTTCGAAATGCCATACTAACGTACTGCCTACTACATACTCAACGCGTATGTACTGCATACTGCCTACTAAATGAACGTTTGAGTATGCTGTTACCCTCAGACTGTTCACACCGAAGTATACACATCTCATACAAATTTTTTTTGTTTTTTTAACTTTATTGACATCTCGTCCTCATCTTCTCTCACGTAACCGAATAGATTACGTTAGCGGTTCTAGCTCCCGTTTAATATGAATTGCTTATCAAAATATAAAGCATGATTATTATTACAGTTAATTAAATATTTCTAACTATTTTTAACGTCAAATTACAATTGTCAAATGTTTTCTACAGTTTATTATATATGCGCGCTCCCACGCCATCGATCGCGACTATTAAGCAGCATTTATCGATCATTAATCGTCCGTTCATAGATCGTATCATACCTCTGACCACGGAACACCAGCACCTTCACCACGGAGACGACGGAGGCAATCTGCCCGTTGGAGGAGGTACATTATTCACATACATGGAATTTGGATTTCCCTCTGAAGTAAGTAATATGACTTATCTGGTTTAAATACGTTCCTTTATTATTTGATTATCAATAGATGTGCATATGCATTCATAAACAAATGTAGGCTACATGTAGGCTAATATAAGTGGTTTTAATAATATCATGTATGAGTTTGGTGTGATAAAAATAAACAAGTACAAGCAAGTGGGATATTAGTGAATAATTTATTAGACAAATAATCCATGTTATATATACAGGTTGCAATACGTGTATGATAAGAAGGAATAACTAGTTTATCAACAAATTAACAGGGAAACATTCAGAATAAATGTAATATCTGATGTTTTCTGTTACAGGTTGGTGCCAGACGGGCTGTACTGCAGGTCAATCCTCATGTTCCCCCGATGGGCCTCTATTTCGGGAAGGGGATTTAAGGAAGGACTTCTGTCTTTCAAGGCGTTCCACGGAGAACCTCGTCCACTGCTTACTAACAGAACAGATGGGTTCCATGTCCATAGTTCCACGGTGGTGATGGGGGTGACAGCGACGAAGCCGAGCCACTCCAGCAGTCCTGGGACATCCTCAGAGACTCCAGCAGTCCTGGGACATCCTCAGAGGCTCGTAGCTGCAGTGTCTGCTCCAAATGTCCAGATCCCTGTGTTGCAGGAACATGATTATTGTTGAGGTTTTATTTGTGTTTATTTACATTTACATTTACATTTAGGTCATTTAGCAGACGCTTTTGTCCAAAGCGACTTACAATAAGTACATTTGTCAAAAGAAGGAAACAAAGAAACCACGACGTATCATTGCCGATAAAGTAAGAGCTAAAAATAGAACAAGTGTTAGGTCCTCATCTGAGTAAAGTAGTACTTCAAGAGCAACAGTGCTAAGATCAGAGTGCTATAGGTAAGGTTTTTTTTTTGTTGTTTTTGTTTTTGTTTTTGTTTTTTTGGGGGGGGGGGGGGGTATCGAGGGAGGGTGCTAGTGGGTCATGCTATGTAGAGTCAAGGTGAAGTCTGAACAGGTGAGTCTTGAGCCTTTTTCGGAAGATGGCAAATGACTCTGCTGTCCTGACATTGGTCGGGAGTTCGTTCCACCACTGAGGCGCCAGAACAGAGAAGAGTCTGGACTTTGCTGAGCGACATTTGCTTGATTTCAGCGATGGTGGTACCAGCCGGCCAGCTGAAGTAGAAGAGCGAAGTGCTCGCTTCGGGGCATGAGGTTTGACCAGTGTTTGAAGGTAGAAGGGTGCCGTTCCATTGATGGCCCTGAAGGCCAGTGTCATCGTCTTGAATTGGATGCGTGCTGCAACAGGGAGCCAGTGGAGGTCACGGAGGAGGGGGGTCACGTGGGAGAATTTGGGTAGATTGAAGATAAGGCGTGCTGCGGCATTCTGGATACGCTGTAATGGTTTAATCGCAGAGGCCGGGAGTCCGGCCAGGAGAGAGTTGCAGTAGTCAAGGTGGGAGATGACCAGTGCTTGGACCAAGAGCTGCGTTGCATCCTTTGTGAGGAGGGTCCGAATCCTGCGGATATTGTAGAGGGCGAATCTGCAGGATCGGGCCACAGCAGTGATGTTGGGGGTGCAGGATAGTTGGTCATCGAGGATTACACCCAGGTTCCTCGCAGTTGAGGAAGGTAATACTGTGATGCCCTCGACAGTGACCGACAGGTCCATGCGAGGGCAGTCTTTCCCTGGGATGAAGAGGAGTTCGGTTTTGTTCAGGTTGAGCTTGAGGTGATGTGCAGTTGTCCAGACAGAGATGTCAGCCAGACAGTTTGAGATGCGAGTTGCAATGTGAGCGTCAGAGGACGGGGGAAAAGAGAGGAACAGCTGGGTGTCATCTGCGTAGCAATGGTAGGAGAATCCATGCGATGTGATAACAGAACCTAGTGATCTGGTGTATAGTGAGAACAGAAGCGGTCCTAATACTGAGCCTTGAGGGACGCCCGTGTCCAGAGAGCAGGGTTTGGACATAGAGCCATTCCATGTGACCTGGAAGGTGCGGTTTGTCAGGTATGATGTAAACCAGGCGAGAGCAGAGTCAGTTATGCCAAGTTCAGCCAGAGTGGAGAGGAGGATTTGGTGGTTGACTGTGTCGAATGCAGCAGATAGGTCGAGGAGAATGAGAACGGAGGAGTGGGACGAGGCTCTGGCGTCTCGCAGGGACTCGGTCACTGTGAGGAGGGCCGTCTCAGTGGAGTGAGCAGTCCTGAATCCTGATTGATTAGGGTCTAGGAGGTTTTTCCGCAAGAGATAGGATGACAGTTGGTTGTAGGAGGCACGTTCCAAGGTTTTAGAGAGGAATGAAAGAAGAGATACAGGTCTGTAGCTTTGAATGTCAGTAGCGTCTAGGGTGGGTTTTTTAAGGAGAGGCTTCACGATAGCGGTCTTAAAATCCGCTGGAATGACACCTGAGGTGAGGGAGGAGTTGATCAGGGTGGTGAGGAATGGCAAGATGTCGTGTGAGATGTCCTGGAGAAGAGAGGAGGGAATCGGGTCAAGGGAGCAGGTGGTGGCGCGGTTAGATGTAACAAGTGCGTGGACGTCCTCAGAGGTGAGGGGGCTAAAGCTGGTAAGACCATCCGAGTTGAGAGTTGGGAGAGATGTCTTCTGGGAGGGAATAGGCGTGAATGAGGAGCTGATGTCATGTACTTTCTTGGTAAAGTAAGTTGCAAAGTCATCGGCAGTAAGGGAGGAAGGGGGGGTAGGGGCAGGAGGGGTGAGGAGGGAAGAGAACACGGAGAAGAGTTTCCTGGGGTTGGAGGCAGAAGAGTTGATCTTAGCCAGGTAGAAGGCAGATTTGGCTGCCGAAACAGTTGAGGTAAAGTCAGAGAGGAGGAGGTGGTAGTGAGCAAGGTCCTCGTGATGTCCCGATTTCTTCCATTTTCTCTCTGACGCTCGCAACAATGATCTGTTGGTTCGCAGAGGTTCAGACAGCCAGGGAGGGGCGGGAGATGATCGCGCCGGTCGTGAGATTGAGGGACAGAGTGTGTCCAAAGAAGAGGAGAGTGAGGACATCAGGATAGAGGAGGCTTCCTCAGTAGACATTAAGGAGAACTGTTCCGAGGATGGGAGCGAGGAGATAATAGTTGAGGAGAGAGCGGAGGGTGTGAGGGATTTCAGGTTGCGGCGGCTGGTGACCATTCGAGGCGTAGAGTGGAGGGATGAGGTGGGCTTCATGGGGATGGAGAAAGACACAAAGTGGTGGTCGGACACGGTGAGCGGGGTAACAGAGAGTACCGAGATGTCACAGGATCTTGTGAAGACAAGGTCAAGTTGGTTCCCGGCCCGGTGAGTTGGTGGAGAGGGGGACAGTGTAAGGTCAAAAGCGGAAAAGAAGTCTATGAATTCAGATGAATGCAGCTTTCCCGGGTGGATGTTGAAGTCACCGAGGACGACGAGTGGTGTGCCATCATCAGGGGAGCAGCTCAGGAGGGCATCCATCTCATCCAAAAAGTCACCAAGAGGACCGGGTGGGCGATAGATCACTATGATGTTGAGTTTGAGAGGAAGCGTGACAGAGACGGCGTGAAATTCAAGCGTAGATTGGGGTAGGTGGTCGAGAGGAAGGACCTGGTAGGACCATGTGGGTGAGATGAGGAGCCCAGTTCCTCCTCCTCGCCCTGTTCGTCTTGGGGAGTGTGAAAACGAGTAGGCAGTTGAAAGGGCAGCTGGAGTGGCAGTGTTTTCTGGGGTGATCCAGGTCTCTGTGAGGGCCAGGAAGTGGAGAGTCTGCAGGGAGGCATAGGCTGAGATGGTGTCCGCCTTCTTGACTGCAGACTGGCAGTTCCAAAGCCCTCCTAGTACTTCAAGTTCCTTACCGGTGGAGAGTGGTGGGTAGCAGAGATTGGATGGGTTACAGCCTCGAGTGAAGGGACTTCGGTGAAATCTTCTCCAGTGCGATGTCCTGACTGGGATAAGACACATGGCTGCGAGGGGTTGAGATGTTATACCTACCTCAATGGGCTTCCTCGATGGACTCCCACAGATAGACTCCCTGTGTCTTTGTTCAGCTGTCTTGACTCCCACAGATAGACTCCCTGTGTCTTTGTTCAGCTGTCTTGACTCCCACAGATAGACTCCCTGTGTCTTTGTTCAGCTGTCTTCGTTCTGATGGCCCGACGCTGCAGCTGACGCTGAAGTGACAGCCTTTTAAGTGCTCAATTTACCGCAAGTACTGACTGTGGCTCCTCCTTCCCTCTAATCAAGTCTATTCACTACAGGTGAGCTGGCTCAAAACAAGCTGATTGCTCACTTAGCACAGACAGCTTCACAAGAATTTCAACAACAAGCTATCAATACTAGACTAAATGTTACCACTAGCTTTACTCACACAATGCCTAAACTCAAATCTACAATTAGTTTCTGACTTACCAACAAGAGACAAAGCTTATCAGTGGTGCAGTTTATAAGTAATACCACACAGTAGTTCTTACAGACAAATGTTTCCTGTTAAATGTTTTACGATTATTGTGTACAAATCTAAATAATAAATATCTGAATATATATATTTGTTGACTCATGTTTTAGGCCTGCAGGTCTATTTCCCTCCTGCTCTGGAGGAGAGACCCTGCTGCAGTGGTTGGCATCATGGCTGAGGAGATGGGGTCTAGTGGGGTAATAGCAGGTCTTTGCTCCATCACCTCATCCATGACAACAAACACTTCCAGTGTACAGCAGTACATCTCCCATCTATATACGCTGGTGTTCAACCTTATATTATTGAGAAGCTAAATATGCACCAGTAGTAAGCCCTGCATATGAGAATTATAACATTTAATACCACATTTTCTTAAGTGAAGCCTCTCGAGCAGCATTCCTCCTGCCGGTGAACTTCTCATCGTTCCCTCCACCCAATGAGGCGCCCGGTGTCTGCATCCGTCCCTTTAACGGACAACGGTGCACCGCGTTATTTACCGCCACTGGCACATTTGCCGCTTCGGTTACGCTCGCTAACCTCTATGGTAAATTACAGTCTGTAGGCTAGCCGGTTAGCAGGACCTCCGATTCGTAACATTAACGTACAATTCCAACAACAATAAAGTAACGTCTGCTATCAATACGATTTAAAAGTCAGCTGGAAACATAAAAATCATGTTACAGTATACTTACATGTGTACGCGGTTTGTGTCGGGCTGTCGCCAGAATCACCGCAATCGTCCGCCATTATCCAAAACTTTTCAGAAGTCAGACGAGCCGCAATGCATTTTGGGCAAGTTGAGTAGATTTAGCAAGGTCCGCTGTATACTCAGAAATTCTTGCCAATGCAGTATACATCCGGGCATTTCTTGCGTACACAAATCCACATACTATTGTATGTGAACGCACTACGTACTCAAATATATGTCACAATTTAGTACGAGTAGGACGTTAGTATGGCATTTCGAACACAGCCTATCTGTCTCTGTCTCACTCAGAAGTGATAGCAGGTGCGCTCTGATTGGCAGAGTTGTAGTTTTTCAAACAATACATAGTACTTAATACTTGTCAGTACTTGAGTCTTGGTTGTATTCGGTAGTACTCGGTAGTACTTGGTAGTACTTGGTAGTACTCTGTAGTACTTGAGTGACAGCTGAGCCCGGTGACATGTACTGGCAAACAGTTGAGTGCGAAGCTGAGTTGAGTGGGTTTGATCTTGAGAAGTGACAGCAGGTGTTCTCTGATTGGTGGACAGGAATGTACTAAAAACTACATTTAGTAGTGGGAAATGTAGTTTTTTTAGTCAAACGTCTTCTGCTCAGGCATACTTTTACCTAGAATCTCAATTTAAACTTTAAAATGGAGACACGAGTGATGTGCTCTGATTGGTGGTCAGAATTGTACTAAAAACTACATTTAGTCGTGGGAAATTTAGTTTTTTTTAGTCAAACGTCTTCTGCTCGGCAATAATTTCACCTAGCAACTCCATTTAAACTTTAAAATGGAGACATGAGTGGTGTGCTCTTATTGGTGGACAGGAATGTTCTAAAAACTACCTTTCGTAGTGGGAAATGTAGTTTTTTTTAGTCAAACGTCTTCTGCTCGGGCATACTTTCACCTAGAAACTCCGTTGGAACTTTAAAATGGAGACACGAGTGGTGTGCCCTGATTGGTGGACAGGAATGTACTAAAAACTACATTTAGCAATGGGAAATGTAGTTTTTTCAGTCAAACGTCTTCTGCTCGGGCATACTTTCACCTAGAAACTCCATTTAAACTTTAAAATGGAGACACGAGTGGTGCGCTGTGATTGGTGGACAGGATTGTACTAAAAACTACATTTAGTAGTGGAAAATGTAGTTTTTTCAGTCAAACGTCTTCTGCTCGGGCATACTTTCACCTAGAAAGTCCGTTTAAACTTTAAACTTTTCCAGACACACCCCCGGGCGGCAGGCCAACGGCCTCCCTCTCAAAATTTCCCGGCGGGGGAATTTTCTACTTATTAGGGCCACGGGGCAATCGCACCGAGCACTGGCCCATACAGCTATAAGCTGAAGGGACCAGTGCTCGGGGCAAAGCTGTTGAGTGCGAAACTGTTTGACAATACATAGTACCTAATAGGGGTGTAACGGTTCACCAAAACCACGATTCGGTTCGACTTCGGTTTTTGACTCACGGTTCGGTTCAAACCTCGGTTTTTAAAAACATACTGAAAAACCTTTTGGAAAACTTCCAGAAAAAATGTCTGGATTTTATTAAAGGATATATCAAGAACATGAACATTAGTTATATTAACAAGTATAACACTTCTCTTTAAACAAGTCCACAACAAAAACATTTTTTTTAAGGAATACAAAAAATAAACATTTGTCTTAAGACCAGTCTACATTGTCTAAATAAAGTAAAAATGAAAAACTTCTTACACCAGTCTGAGGTATAACAAAAATAAATAAAAAGCACTTCTCTTAAAGCGATGGTCCGGAGTGAAATGGACCCTAGGTAATTTCCACCAAGACCTCCAGCCAAACATTTTTAGCATTTTTAGCGATGGACAGCAGTGGTCAAGATAGGGCGATCAGCCGAACGGCTTCGTAATAGTGCTATGGTACTCGTATATCTCGTAAATGTCCCCACTAATAATGCATGGAATGTTACCAAACTTCTGCAGTAGTACACATAGGGTCTGTACTCACAAAACGAGGCATTTTAAAGTTTGTAAGTACACCAGGAGTTTACTTAAAAAGAACACTTGCCTGATAGCTTCTACTGCTAAAGCTACGCTATTTGCGGAGACGGCACCGTGTTTACACAGCTTCTTCTTCGTTGGTGTTTCATGGCAGTCGGCGTTTACCCAGCGTAAACACCAACGAAGAAGAAGCTGTGTAAACACAGGGGATCCGCTAGCTCAGGTTTATTAGCCATCTTGCAGAAATGAAACTAACCTGAGTCACCTGACACACGTGTGCGGTCGGGGCAGGGATGAACCGAGGTTCGGGAAAATAGAATGAGTTTCTGAACCAAAGTCCTGGTCGTTTCGGTTCAGAACCGTTACACCCCTAGTACCTAGTAGTTCTCAGTACTTGAGTATCAATAGTACTCGGTAGTACTCGGTAGTACTCAGTAATACTTGGTAGTTCTTGAGTGACAGCTGAGCTCGGTGACATGTACTGGCAAACAGTTGAGTGCAAAGTATTTGTAGTTGTATTTGCCTCTTAAACAACTCCGTCTGGTTTGAAATCTCGAAGAATCTCATCGCAATGTATATACACTCCGGCAGTAGCCCCCGTGGCCCTTTCAAAATTTCCAGTGGGGGAATTTTCTAGTCTTTATCCTGTTCTTTATTCTCGCCGAGAACAACAGAGAGATGTTGACGAAGTCCCTCTGGGTCTGACGCCTGTCCCTCCCCCTACCCGGATCAGCCTCATCTGCGGCCACCTCCACTCCACTCCAGGCCGGAACATGTTCCGGCCTCCTCCGAACCGCCAGAAGCCTCTGCTCCGCAAATACCAGGGCACCCATGGGACGCAGAACAAGGGGGTTAAGCCTGTAACGGTAAGACATTAAATCCTCTTATTTCATCACATACACAAAAACAAGGGAAAGGAGAAGATAAGTGACTACTTTGTTTTTATGATGATGATTGGAGGAGTGATTGCAATGTGTTTACCGAGAGGGTGCACCGAGAAAGCGGGTTGGATGGCGGAGAGGAGGAGAAAGAGAGAGGGGAGGGGGCGCGGAGGGGAGCAGATCGAGAGACAGGAACGATGTTTGCTAAAACTGGACATTGGGTGAGAGACTGGAGGAGGACGAGGAAGAGGGGCAAGAGGCAGAGGACTCGGACGGCATCGAGACTCATCTCCCCGGAACCGAGAATCATCACCTGCGTGACTACCTCAACGGACAGGTCATGCTGAGACACACACACAGCACACAGGCGATGTCATCAAATTTAGATAAATTTAACCCACCAAAATTCTATTGTATGTTTATGATATTCTGATAGCTTCAAAAACTCAAGCTGACTGTAAAATAGACACTCTGGCACTGCTGAAGTTGTGGAAACTAACAGTGAAGTATTTGGGTTTTAATATATCTCAGGAAGGAAAACATCTCGATGACAAATGCAAAGAAGCTATTCTGCAAGCTCCAAAACCAAAAAGCAAATGATGTCATTCTTAGGCATGACAGGCTTTTGCAGACAATGAATTGCTAATTATGCTGAATTAGCACAACCACTGCAGAGTCTAATCTATGACCAGCCTATGGCAGCCAGAGATAATATTATTTGGACAGAAGAGGCAGAACAAGCTGTTAAACAACTAAAACAGGTTTTAGTGAGCACATCGGTATTAGCACTGTCACGCCGGTGTGGTAATGTCTTGTCTTGGGTTTTTGTCTTGTCATTTCCTGTCTTATTTTGAAAATAACTCCCTTCTCGTTTCAGGTCACTTGCCCTTCCTCATGTGTTCCCTGGTCTGATGTCATTCCTGATCCCTGATTGTTGTCACCTGTTGCTCGTTATCCCTCTGTGTATTTAAGTCTGCGTCTCCCCTTGTCTTGTGCCAGTTCGTTATTCGTCTTCTGTCAAGTCACGTTCCATGTCACGTTCCACGCCACCACAGGTTAAGTTAAGTTGGTTTTTTGTAGTTTTGCTTGTAGCCTCGTTTTGTTTCCTCCTGGTGGAGTGATTTTGTGTTTATACTTTTTATGTTATGAATAAAAGCCTTTTTACTGCTACTGCCCTGCATCTGAGTCCTCCCTCCACGCCTAAGCCTGACAAGCACTCCCAGACTACAAAAAACCTTTCATCCAAACAAGACAAGGATTCATGACTAGCGTTGTAACTAGGGCTGTCAAAGTTAACGCGTTAATTACAACATCCTCTTAACACCGTTAATTTTTTTAACACGCGATTAACGCTCGGTATTTGAAAAAAAAAAAAAGCGCATTGTATGATTTATAGCCGTCGGTGGCACCTGTAGTCTTGATCCAGAGGGAAGGTGCGTGTCCACAGGCAGCCGTGTTTCCCTGCGTCCCATTCATTGTCAAGCCGTGCAATGCATTCTGGTAGCGTCGCGGCGAATGTCGAGAGACGGCACGCGAGTTGGCCGCTCCTCATTTGCCTAAAGTTGAATCTGAATCTACTTTATGCTAATCAGAGGCGCCAGGCTCGACTCGCCGCCTAGGGAATGCTCGCGAAAATGTGTTGTTTAAAGGAGAGCGCCTGTCAATCATCCTCTAGTGGCAGCCCACCAAGCGTGGAATACTGGGAAGCGGCGCGTCCACACGCGTTTAAAATCGCCCCTGTGGACACGTACCTTGAAGGTGCGTGTCCACAGGGTGATTTGTGAACAGCAAATTCACCTTCAAAAGACTGCCAGATGGTTCAGTCGATAAGACCAAAGTCATCTGCGTGTACTGTGGGTATGAAATGAGCTACCATAGAAATACGTCCAGTCTGAGATATCACTTCATATATCTAGATAGATATCACTATCAGCCAATGCACTTATATCCTAACTGTATTTCTCTCCTGTTACACTCTCTCCTGTGACATGTTCACTTTGACTGTTTGTGATATATTCTTATAACCCTGTTTTGATCCCATGTTTTGGTAAGGGGATATTTGAAGTGTTAAATAAACATTTTCATAAATCAAGTATATTTGCCCTTATGTTGTTAAAAGTATTAAGAATATGAAAAAAATACATTAAGGTACATTTAGAAGAAAATAAATGTGCCAAAAAATGAGTTTGGCACAAGCGAGTTAACTATGGACAAAATGCGATTAATCGCGATTAAAAAAAATGAATCTTTTGACAGCCCTAGTTGTAACACAGCCTTTTGGACAAAAACGAAGACCGGTAGCCTACTATTCTAAACTTGACCCCATAGCCAGAGCTATGCCTCCATGCTTACAGGCCACGCAGGCAGCAGCTATTGCTGTAGAGAGTTCAGCTTCACTCGTGTTATTTCATCCATTGACATTGAAGGTTTCAGTTTCTGTACTTCTGATGCAAAACAAAGTAGCTTTCATGTCGCCAGCACGGCATCTCAATTGTATGATGATACTATGTTGCAGCCACATTTGACAATAGAACGCTGCCACTGAATCCATCCACACTTTTGCCACACGAACAAGACGGTGATGAAAATGACTGCTTAGCTGAAACTGATGAGATTGTTTTACCAAGAGCAGATGTGGTCGATACACCACTCACACATCTAGACATAACAATGTTTGTTGATTGTTCCTGCAAGAAAAATCCAGATTGCACGAATGCCAGTAGTGTGCGGTGGTGACACAGGGGAGGGTGCTGAAATCCTCACCTTTGCCATCACATTTCTCAGCACAGGCAGCAGAGATACTAACTTTATTAGGGCCACGGGGCAATCGCACTGAGCACTGGCCCCTACAGCTATAAGCTGAAGGGGCCAGTGCCAGTGGGACTATTGTTATTCATAGGATTTTTTCCTACTTATTATTATTTTCCCTCGAATTTCGATTGCCTAAAACTCCTAGAGCTTCAAGAGTTGTAGGACAAGTTATATATCAAAACGTGCAGTTTGATCGGGAAAACTTCCGGGAATTTTGTAGACAAACTTGTCCTGTCTCTCACAATGTGCTCAAAAACTCTGTGAGATTTACAGAATTTGAACTAGCAACCTCTAAGCGCGGCCACGTCGGTTTTTCTCCCAATTGACTTACAATACAAAATGAGAAACAGACTCGCCCTAGCGTCCACAATACTGACACTAGGAAAAAATAAAAGTGATCAGTGTCTTCAGCAGAGTCTTGTGGCGCTAACGATGCGAACATTTTGCCGAGTTTCGGTGTGAGCGTGGCAAGCTTTTGTTCGGAGCCTCCGCAAAGGGGGAATGGAGCGATAGAGAGAAGCAGAGAGAGGCTCCAAAGCAGTCATACACACGCAGCAAGGGCCGTCGCTATGGTGACAGCACTGTGGGGCTCTGATCTTCATAACTGACAGCAGGTGTGATCTGATTGGTGGATAGGAAGGAGCAGTCCGTGGGAAATGTAGTTCATCGTCAACTCAGCCATACTTTCACCTAGAAACTACATTTTAACTTTAAAATGGAGACTATCTGTCTCTGTCTCACTCAGAAGTGATAGCAGGTGCGCTCTGATTGGCAGAGTTGTAGTTTTTCAAACAATACATAGTACCTAGTACTTGTCAGTACTTGAGTCTTGGTAGTATTCGGTAGTACTTGGTAGTACTTGGTAGTACGCGGTAGTACTTGAGTGACAGCTGAGCCCGGTGACATGACAATACATAGTACCTAGTAGTTCTCAGTACTTGAGTCTCAGTAGTACTCGGTAGTACTTGGTAGTAGTCGGTAGTACGCGGTAGTACTTGAGTGACAGCTGAGCCCGGTGACATGACAATACATAGTACCTTGTAGTTCTCAGTACTTGAGTCTCAGAAGTACTTGGTAGTACTCAGTAGTATTCGGTAGTACTTGAGTGACAGCTGAGCTCGGTGTCTGTTTTTCTCCCAATCGACTGCAATCGAAGCACTCAACTGTTTGACAATACATAGTACCTAGTAGTTCTCAGTACTTGAGTCTCAGTAGTACTCGGTAGTACTTGAGTGACAGCTGAGCCCGGTGACATGTACTGGCAAACAGTTGAGTGGGAAGCACTCAACTGTTTGACAATACAAAGTACCTAGTATTTCTCAGTACTTGAGTCTCAGTAGTACTCGGTAGTACTTGAGTGACAGCTGAGCCCGGTGACATGTACTGGCAAACAGTTGAGTGGGAAGCACTCAACTGTTTGACAATACAAAGTACCTAGTATTTCTCAGTACTTGAGTCTCAGTAGTACTCGGTAGTACTTGAGTGACAGCTGAGCCCGGTGACATGTACTGGCAAACAGTTGAGTGGGAAGCACTCAACTGTTTGACAATACAAAGTACCTAGTAGTTCTCAGTACTTGAGTCTCATTAGTACTCGGTAGTACTTGAGTGACAGCTGAGTCCGGTGACATGTACTGGCAAACCGTTGAGTGACAATACATAGTACGCTTCCGGCATACATAGTAATGCTTACGGCTTTGCTACAGTGCAGACGCTTTTCCTCTTTGCTCTCACCCCTGCCTGCGATTTTCTGCTATTTTTTGCTATCTGCTTCTCCTCAATAAGAAACAAAGAGCAACAGCTCCTGGATATTTACAAAACCAGTGGGATTATATTTTCTTTGAGATAAAACGGGCATTTTTCAATATTTTTACGACTTCCTCAACGCTACGCGAGGAGGCCTACCAAACAAGATAAGCCTGAGCCTGCTAAAGGTAATTAGCAGAAGATGCCTCCCTTCTCTACGGAAGATTACCATAAACTCCTACAGAAGATTTTACTTCTGGAAACAAAAATTAATCGGTTAGAAGTAAATGTAGAAGTGAATGGACTTTGTGGGAACAACACCACTCTAGCACTGACTCAAAACATTGGACAGGAGCATGCTAGAACACAGCTAACTAGCTATAATGAAGCTATGAAGAAACGGGAGGATCCTGTACACAGTAATAAATCTACCAGCGATAATCCTCCCTGGAACACACTTGGTGCGAAGCCAAAGAGAAGACCATCTCCCTGTGACATGGGAGAACGGATATCTGGCAGGACCCAGCGCCCCGATATCTGTGATCTGACCGGCTGGCCTGCATTACCATCTCCATCCAGGCACAGTGTCTCCTCAACCCCACTGCCTCGTAGGACACAGCAGCGGACAGCTGGGGAGAGGAGAGCTACCAAGAAACCTCCCCAGCAAACAACTGTTCAACTAAAGAACAGGTTTGCCCCACTGCTGCAGGACCATGGATCCCCCTCTGATTGCCTGGATAACCCCCCACCACCACACAGCAGGGTAAGACCTGCTAACTTAAAGCCACAGAGAAAGCTAACGACAGGGCCTGAAAATCTGATTGTGGGTGACTTTTCTGTAAAAGATATGAAAAGCAGTAATAACATCAAAGTACTCTGCTTTCCGAAGGATACGGTGTCTGATTTGGAAAAAAGAATCCTGGAAACTGTGGCTGCACACCCAACTGTGAAAAATATCATTCTGCAGATTGGATTTAATGACATTGAAAAACAACAATCAAGAGAGTTGAGAGAGGACTTCAACAAACTCTTTGAAACAGTCAGCTCTGTGAATGCTGAGGTTTTCATCAGTGGCCCTCTGCCCCCGACCGGGAGAGGAGCGGAGACATTCAGTAGACTGTTTTGGCTCAACAAATGGCTCGGAAATGCATCACTTGCTCGCCCAATGCATTTTATTGACAATTTCCGCTTTTTCTGGGATCGCAGGCATCTTTTTAAGACAAACGGACTTTGCCTAAATAAGATAGGCGCAAAGCTATTCATCACCAACAGGTCTTACTGCCTGCGTCATCCATCTGTCGCCAAGGACAATAAAGAGGGAAGACGAAACACATTATCAGAAACGTCGAAGAGGGACTGAATGTGGATCCCTCCCCCACCCCCCCCCAAATCCCAATCCAGGTCTTTCGTCATTCTCCCTCCCTCCAATAAACATTTCTCTCCCCTCCTCCCCCTTGGAGTTCCAAGAGCTACCCCCACCTACCCCCCACCCTTCTCAGATTATCAACAACGTCGAAGGAGGACTGCATGTGGATCCCCCCCCCCCCCCCAAATCCCAATCCAGGTCTTCGTCATTCTCCCTCCCTCCAATAAACCTTTCTCTACCCTCCTCCCCCTTGGAATTCCAGGAACTACCCCCACCTACCCCCCGCCCTACTCAGACCCCCTCTCCCAAGACTGCAACTAAGTCACCAAAATCCAAGACCCCCTCTTCCGAGGCTGCAACTAAGTCACCAAAAACCAAGACCCCCTCCTCCAAGGCTGCAACTAAGTCACTAAAACCCAAGACCCCCTCTTCCAAGGCTGCAACTAAGTCACTAAAACCCAAGACTGCAACTAAGTCACTAAAATTCAGGACCCCCTCTTTCAAGACTCTTCCCTTATGGCCACCTCTTCCCTTATGGCCACCCCCTCCCCACCCTGACAGCAGCCCTGAATATTACTGAGACAGAAAAGGGTTCAGCAGTAGACCGCATTATCAGCTGGACCCAAGGTCGCCTACATCAAAACATGGCACCTTCTGCATTCCTGTTGTGACTACTAAGAGAGTAAACATTGGGAAACTTGAACACACAGCTAACCTAAACAATCTCATTCCTGTTCTCTCAAAATCAAAGTCAACCTCAAAGCCTGTCAGTAACACCATCAGGATGGGTCTGCTAAATGTTAGGTCTCTTAATAACAAATCATTTTTAGTCAATGATTTTATTACCACTTCTAAACTTGATTTTATGTTTTTAACTGAAACATGGCTAGAACAAAATAACAGTGCAAGCATTCTGATCGAGACAGCACCCCCCAACTATAATTTTATTGATGTTTGTAGATCTGGGAAAAGAGGTGGAGGGGTTGCTGCTATATTTAAAAATACATTTCAGGGGAAACAGATGTCACTTGGAGTTTTTCCATCATTCAAATATCTTTGTGCTGTGTTGAAATGCTCTCCCAGAGTTCTCCTGTTAATTATTTACAGGCCACCTAAATATTCATCACATTTTTTCGATGATTTTACTGAATTATTGTCTAGCATCTCCACTGATTTCGACTGCCTAGTTATAACCGGTGACTTTAATTTTCATATTGATGATTTGAATGACAAGGGTGCAAAAGAACTTTTTAATATTTTAGACACATTTGACCTTTCTCAACATGTGAAAGAGGCTACTCATTGTAAGGGACACAATGTCCCTCATCCTTCATTGTCTGACCACCACAATGAACATGCCAATGCACTCTTTAAAAATGCCATATCCTCGTTACCACCTCTAAACCCATGTCATGCTGATGATCTTGTAAACATCTTTAATTCCAAAATTCTGAATGTCATAGATGTCATTGCACCTGCTACGGTTAAAACAATTTCTGGTAAGCAAAAGGCACCCTGGAGAAAAGCTGCTGTTGTGACAGCCCAGAGAAGAGAGTGCAGGAAGGCTGAACGAATCTGGCAGAGTACTAAACTTCATATTCACCATGACATCTACAAAGAGAGCCTCCGGGCCTACATTTTAGTCTTAAAAAGTGCGAGAGAAACATACTTCTCCAATATAATAAACAACAACACTAATAAGGCGAAAACCCTATTTGCAACTGTTTACAGACTGACCAACCCCCCAACACAAATACCAGCTAAACTCCATTCCACGCAGAAATGCAATGAGTTTGCATTCTTTAATACTAATAAAATTGAAGGCATCAGACGCGACATCAATATCTCAAACAAAAAAGTTGGATCACCACCCTGTTCAGGCAAAAGTAACAAAGCAATCACGGCAAGCTTTAATGCCATAGACTCTAAAACTCTAGTGGAAACGGTGACAAATCTAAAATCATCCACCTGCTGCCTTGATGCTTTACCTACCAACTTTTTTAAGAATGTTTTTGACTACCTATCAATGGACGTATTGCAAATAGTTAATAACTCCATTCTATCAGGCAATTTCCCAAAGGCCTTCAAAACTGCAGTCATTAAACCTCTTCTAAAAAAGCGGAGCCTAGATGCCTCTATTATCAACAACTACAGACCAATTTCAAATCTACCCTTCATAAGTAAAATAATTGAGAAAGTTGTCCTCCAACAACTAAATCACTTCCTGGCTTCAACTGGCTGCCACAACAACTTCCAGTCAGGATTTCAACCTTTTCATAGCACCGAGACGGCCCTTATTAAAGTTGTAAATGACATCCGTCTTAACACAGACTCTGGCAAAACTTCAATATTAATACTACTAGACCTCAGTGCTGCATTTGACACTGTCGACCACTCAATACTCTTGGACAGGTTGGAAAACTGGGTGGGGCTCTCAGGCACAGTCTTAAGCTGGTTCAAGTCATATCTACAAGATAGGAACTATTTTGTTTCCATTGGCAACTTTGTATCAGAACCTACCAATGTAACGTGTGGAGTCCCCCACGGTTCAATCTTGGGGCCGACTTTATTCAACATCTACATGCTCCCACTAGGACAAATCATGCAAAATAATAACATTGACCACCATTGCTATGCCGATGACACCCAAATCTATGTAGCACTATCACCAAACGACTATCGCCCCATAGATCTTCTGTGCCAGTGCATTGAGCAAGTCAAAGACTGGATGTGCCAAAACTTCCTACAACTAAATGAGGACAAAACTGAGATAATTGTTTTTGGTGCTAAAAAAGAAAGGTTTAAAGTAATTCAACACCTTCACTCTCTGTCCCTGAAAACCTCACACAAAGCCAGAAATCTTGGGGTTATTATGGATTCTGATTTACATTTCAACAGTCACGTTAAATCAGTAACAAAATCAGCCTACTATCACCTAAAAAATGTAGCAAGACTTAGAGGGCTCATGTCAGCTCAAGAAAAACTTGTACATGCCTTTATTACTAGTAGGCTAGACTACTGTAATGGTCACCTTGCAGGTCTTCCGAAAAAAAAACTGTCAGGCAGCTACAGCTTGTTCAGAACGCTGCTGCTAGAGTTCTTACAAAGACCAAAAAATGTGAGCACATTACACCAATTCTTAAATCCTTACATTGGCTCCCTGTATGTCAGAGGATTGATTTCAAAATCCTCCTGCTCACATATAAATCACTACATGGTCTAGGACCGAAGTATATCACTGATATGCTCCCACTACATAAGCCTTCTAGACCACTAAGATCTTCTGAGACCAATCTGTTAGTGATTCCCAGAGTAAACAACAATCACAGGAGAGCATCATTTAGTCACTATGCAACAAATGGCTGGAATAAACTTCCTGAAGATGTAAGACTTGCCCCAACTCTGACCACTTTTAAAACTAGACTGAAAACTTTTATGTTCACCATAGCTTTCTGCTAAATCTTTTAATGTCTGCACTGTTTTTAATTATTGCAACTATGTCTGCACTGTTTTTAATTATTGCAAATATGTTTTTGTTCTCCTTTCTTTCTGTAATGCATTTTTAAATTTGCCTTTATTTTCTTTTAATTCTTCTATTTTTTTTTCCTCTTTGCTGTATGATGTGAAGCACTTTGAGTCTGCCTTGTGTATGAAATGTGCTATACAAATAGAGTTGCCTTGCCTTGCCTTGCCTAGTATTTCTCAGTACTTGAGTCTCAGTAGTACTCGGTAGTACTTGGTAGTACTCGGTAGTGCTTGAGTGACAGCTGAGCCCGGTGACATGTACTGGCAATACATAGTACCTAGTAGTTCTCAGTACTTGAGTCTCATTAGTACTCTGTAGTACTCGGTAGTACTTGAGTGACAGCTGAGTCCGGTGACATGTACTGGCAAACAGTTGAGTGACAGCTGACCTCGGTGACATAGCACCTAGTAGTATTCCGAAATGGAGCGCTAGAGAGAGGCTTGAAGGCATTCATACACATGCGCTGAGGGCCGTTGCTACGGTGACGGCACTCTGTGGGTTTGATCTTGAGAAGTGACAGCAGGTGTGCTCTGATTGGTGGACAGGAATGTACTAAAAACTACATTTAGTAGTGGGAAATGTAGTTTTTTCAGTCAAACGTATTCTGCTCGGGCATACTTTCACCTAGAAACTCCATTTAAACTTTAAAATGGAGACACGAATGGTGTGCTCTGATTGGTGGACAGGAATGTACTAAAAACTACATTTACTAGTGGGAAATGTAGTTTTTTCAGTCAAACGTCTTCTGCTCGGGCATACTTTCACCTAGAAAGTCCGTTTAAAGACACCCCCCCGGGCGACACACCCCCGGGCGACACACCCCCGGGCAGCGGCCCACTGCCTCCCTCTCAAAATTTCCCAGCGGGGGAATTTTCTAGTTAGGGAGGCAGTCTACACATTTACTCGGTAGTACTTGGTAGTACTCTGTAGTACTTGAGTGACAGCTGAGCCCGGTGACATGTACTGGCAATACATAGTACCTAGTAGTTCTCAGTACTTGAGTCTCATTAGTACTCTGTAGTACTCGGTAGTACTTGAGTGACAGCTGAGTCTGGTGACATGTACTGGCAAACAGTTGAGTGACAGCTGACCTCGGTGACATAGCACCTAGTAGTATTCCGAAATGGAGCGCTAGAGAGAGGCTTGAAGGCATTCATACACATGCGCTGAGGGCCGTTGCTACGGTGACGGCACTCTGTGGGTTTGATCTTGAGAAGTGACAGCAGGTGTGCTCTGATTGGTGGACAGGAATGTACTAAAAACTACATTTAGTAGTGGGAAATGTAGTTTTTTTAGTCAAACGTCGTCTGCTCGGGCATACTTTCACCTAGAAACTCCATTTAAACTTTAAAATGGAGACACGAGTGGTGTGCTCTAATTGGTGGAAAGGAATGTACTAAAAACTACATTTAGTAGTGGGAAATGTAGTTTTTTCAGTCAAACGTATTCTGCTCGGGCATACTTTCACCTAGAAACTCCATTTAAACTTTAAAATGGAGACACGAATGGTGTGCTCTGATTGGTGGACAGGAATGTACTAAAAACTACATTTACTAGTGGGAAATGTAGTTTTTTCAGTCAAACGTCTTCTGCTCGAGCATACTTTCACCTAGAAAGTCCGTTTAAAGACACCCCCCCGGGCGACACCCCCCCGGGCGACACACCCCCGGGCGGCGGCCCACTGCCTCCCTCTCAAAATTTCCCGGCGGGGGAATTTTCTAGTTAGGGAGGCAGTCTACACATTTACTCGGTAGTACTTGGTAGTATTCTGTAGTACTTGAGTGACAGCTGAGCCCGGTGACATGTACTGGCAAACAATTGAGTGCGAAGCACTCAACTGTTTGACAATACATAGTACTTAGTAGTTCTCAGTATTTGAGTCTCAGAAGTACTTGGTAGTACTCAGTAGTATTCGGTAGTACTTGAGTGACAGCTGAGATCAGTGTCTGTCTTTCTCCCAATCGACTGCAATCGAAGCACTCAACTGTTTGACAATACATAGTACCTAGTAGTTCTGAGAACTTGAGTCTCAGTAGTACTCGGTAGTACTCGGTAGTACTTGATAGTACTTGAGTGACAGCTGAGCTCAGTGTCACTCAAGCTCTGGCATGTACTGGCAAATGTTTGACAATACATAGTACCTAGTAGTTCTCAGTACTTGAGTCTCAGTAGTACTCGGTAGTACTCGGTAGTACTTGAGTGACAGCTGAGTTCGGTGACATGTACTGGCAAACAGTTGAGTGCGAAGTATTTGTAGTTGTATTTGCCTCTAAAACAACTCCATCTCGTTTGAAATCTCGAAGAATCTCATCGTAATGTATATAAACTCCGGCAGTAGCCCCCGTGGCCCTTTCAAAATTTCCCGGCGGGGGAATTTTCTAGTTGGATGCTATTCTCCTACCAAAAGCAGTTGCAGTCTGTAAATGCGCAGCACACACTACCGGGACTGATCCAGTTTCACGAGGAAATCGCAAAGCAGATGAAGAAGCTAAACGCGCAGTAACAGAGGGTTGGGGCTCAGATTACATTTTTTTAGCTGATAGCCCATCCTTCCTAAAAAACTCTATATTTTGCGGCCATTTTGAGCCATGGAATTACCCATGTCTTAACAGGAGGGATGGATGCAATGATAAGTAAATGTTTTTACAGCATATGGATTCCAAAATTGCTCTAAACATTTTTGCCAGATCTTTATGAGCAGGAGTAGAAAAAAGTTGTGGATGAACTATCCCGAGCATCCTCTGCTGCGCTCACGACAGAGGGGCGGACGTCCAGGGGAACGCAGAAATATGTGACGATAACCTCTCACTTCATCACAGCAGACTGGGCGATGAGAAGTGCTCCAGACACGCCCCCTCTACGAGAGTCACACATGCACTCATCTTGCGCAGTTTCTGACACAAGCAGTGGAGGAATGGAAGATAAAAAGGCCCAGTACTAATATCCCAGTCACAACTGATAATGCCAAAAATCAAATAAATGCAGTGAATGAGGCAGGACTGGGTCCACAGATAGGGTGCTTTGCACATGGTCATTAGTCCATGTTTAAAGGAAGGAGATATGCCTTCTTATGTTGCACTTTAAGTTGTTTTTCATTAATTATGTTAAAGAAGATAGTATGCCTTATGCACTTTAAGTTGATTTTATATATTATTATTTAACAAGTGTTAATAAACGAAAGACAAACATTTCTTTTTTTGCTGATCCGAAAAATGATCCGATCCGTAACTCTGATCCGAGAAACGTTCCGAACCGTGAGTTTTTTGATCCGTTGCACTCCTAATAGCCTCTTTTAGAAGAGGAGGAAAAATTCAATGCTAACATTGCTCTGTAATGCAGTGTTCTCTGCCCAGCCCCTGTTCTATAACCAGGCAACAAAAATCTCCTCTCTGATGACTGCCGTGTAGAGCATTTGTGTCTATCACAAGAAAACATTAAACTATTATGCGGACCGCATGGCTACTATTGTATTGTACAATTGTATTGTATTGTATTGGAGTTTACAATAGGAGTTTTGGATCGGGGACGTACTGCAGTAGGGGTTAGAGAGAAATCCGACCGGCACCCGCTGCATTTACACCGATAATGTGTCATCATTCATGGCCATAATAAACACTATACTGCTTTGTACATGTTGTGGAAGTCCCAGACACACCGGGAAACTAAACAGCATCCTGTCTGAGTTCATACCTTTACCCGGAGGAGGATGTTCCCATACATTGTCTATGTAAAAAGCTGTGCAATGCCGTTGCGTCGTGGCGAGTTCCGAGAGACGGGGCGCCACCGCATCGCCGCCTGTTAGTGTACACCAGTAACATTTTTAACCAACATAACTTTTTCTCACAACAATCAGAGCTCTCCTCTGAACAAAACCTTTTAAACACACAACGTAAGCACCCAACCATCGACCCCCACGCGCATCCACTCACCTACGTCACACTCAACACTTGCAGATACGCTCTCACACACTCACACACACACACACACATCAACACAATGGGCCCTAGTTTCGTAGACCAGGGGCAGTCAGCTCTAAGCGGACCTGCGCCAACGGGGTGTGTCCGCCTGGACTTTTCAAGTTTCGTGCACTGCTCAGGCTCGCGCAGGCACACCTCCCGTCACTCCCACCCGCGCAAGTGGGAAAGAGGGAGGAGAAGAAGGCGTAAGTGGGAGACGAGGCATGGACTGGGATTAATAGAGCCGATTCAGATCTTCACCAATCAAATGAGCTCCTCTCCTCACCTTTAATGCGTTAGGGGAGGTTCAGTGCAAGATCCGTCACTTGACAACCCGATGACATAAGCAGCGCTGCTGCTCCCACCACGCGCTGTGCGTGCGTATCATAATAATAACAATGCCGATATTATAAAAAACAGGAGAAAGAGAGGGAGATGTTTTGGTCAGAGAGGCTGAGTTTCCGTTACGCGTGCCATCCGCCTTTGATCTGACGTCAGATGTGACGGGACAATCTATATAGATATAAATTCACGTGTTGATTCAATTAGTTGCATTAAATAGTGTTTGTTGTGATTATTTATTGCATTTAAATGTGCCTGGAACTGTGGAAACCTGCCTGTGAGGTCTCGGTGACGTGTGCGCACTGCGCGCCGTCAGCCAAACTTCCACTCCGCCAGCTGTGATTCGCCTTGAATGAATGGACTTTATTTGTGCCTTGCGCCGAGAGTAGACCAGGTTGGAGCTGGCAGACTTTTGGTGCAGTCTCGGCGAGGCTTTTTGCCACGAAACTTCCGCTGCACCAAGCTGAATCTGTGATGCCTCCCACTGCTGCGCCGCCACACCCATCTTGGCGCAGGCGATCCACCAAACTGCCAAACTGACCGCACGCAAGGCTGCACGGGTCGAAACTTGCATTACGCCGGCTCCGCCACCCTGCGCTGCGCCACAAAACTAGGGCCCTGAGACACTTTTCCATGGAAACCGGGACAATTCAGTGCCCCGACAGGCTTAAGCTGCTCTGAGAATGTGGCTAAGCGTTTCTAAAACCAGAAACTGGATTTATGAATGTTTGGGGATGGACTGGGGATTACTTACTTCAATAAGTCATGTGAACTTGGTATTATAAGTTGTAGAAACTTTGTTATGAGTTGAAATCACTTGGAATAATAAGTTAGTCTTAATAAAAGGTGAGTTGATGGATTACTTGGGTTATGATACAACAAAAAATGTGTTGATCAATAACAGTTGGATTTATCCTGTAGGTTACTGGGAAATGTAGTGCTTTCATGAGAAGGGTCTGGCTGCAGCCTTCAGAGTGTTTGGCTGCAGCCTCCAGTAAACACTCTGAAGGCTGCATCCCAAGCCTTGGCTTTTATGTCTGTGTAGGCTATGCATTAATGTCAACTTAACTACATTTTTATTTTTCACAGGAGGGGAAAGAATTCCTTTGCATCTGCCATCATGAAGTGGACTTGTAAGTATAATTAGACACTACAAGTTGAAACACGGACATTATAGCAGGTCTTGTCCCTTGCCTTGCTCTTTCCAGACACAAGTAGCTCTCAAGAATCATTTACTTAAGCATGAAACAGTCGACCTCAAGATGCTGTGGCTCATAGAAGTAGTGTTGTGACTTATCGACTGCATTGTGAGCAATGCGAGTTTTCAGAGCCATGTACACTTAAAGATTAGTATAATCACTTCTGATTGGTTGTTTTGTTTTGTCCAGTCCCCACAGATTGGTGTTGAGTTTGAGCATCCTGTCACTGTCCTCCACAAGACTTTCCTGCAGTCAGCTTGAGTCCATTTAAGTAAGTGAAGTCAAAGTCCAATTTATTGATAAAGCACATTTCATACGACAAGCGTAAACTCAATGTGGTCTCATTTGTGTTTTGGTATACATTTTTATTTTGTTATTTGTTGTGCCCTTATTTGTTGTGCCTGTAACTCCAGCATACTCCACACGTGCACACACACACACACGCACACACACACACACACACACACACACACACACACACACACACAGCTGTACACAAATATCCCCACAACACACACTGACAAATAACTGACTCAACTTAAAATAATTTGTAACCTCGCTGCCTTAACATTTTGATTAAGGCTAACAAATTATTTAAGGTAATTTCAATGTAGTTGTGTATTGAAATTACCTTAAATAATTTGTTAGCCTTAATCAAAGTGAGTAGGGATTACTTCAGTTCTGATGCAACAAAAACATTTTTATCATTTGACTAAAAAAAGAAAGTTACCAGAACAAAGCAAAAGGTTATGTGAACTTGGTGGTTTAAGTTGGAGAAATTTAGTTGTGAGTTGAAATAACCTTAAATAATTTGTCAGCCTTAATCAAATTTTTTAAGGCAGCGAGGTTACAAATTATTTTAAGTTGAGGCAATTTGGGATTTTTTACAGTGTACTACCACTGTTAATATTTTCTACTACTGTTAATATTACTACTACTGTTAATACTACTACTACTACTACTGTTAATATTACTACTACAGTTAATACTACTACTACTGTTAATGATACAACTGTTAATAAAATTACTACTGTTAATATTACTACTACTTCTATTACTACTTAAGATAAAATGTGGCTATGGCATTCAGGCAATATTACTACTGTTAATATTACTACTACTTTTACTATTACTGCTAATACTACTAATATTAAGAGAGAAGTTTTGCTGAAAAGTTCAAAATTTCAACTGGAAGTGCTTGGAGCAACTGCACTATAAAGGTGGAGCAATTATTTTAAAAGCTGCCACAGTTGTCACGTATCACAGGAACATGAAAATAACTAAACAGTAAAAAAAAACGGAACTTAGATGCAGAAACACAGGAAAGCAGGTGGTGAACGAAAAACGGAAATCTCACTGGGAACACACAGTGGTAGGACAAACAGAGCAGTGATGAGCACGGGGGGAAAGAGGTGATTGGGGAGAACACCAGGGAACAGGTAGGGCTTACAAGAGTAATCACATACATGTAAAACACAGGGAACAAGAGGGAATCTAAAACAGACTACAAAATAAAACAAGAAATAAACAACACCAAACACAAGAGACAGTAACTACAAAAAAAAGGAAATCAAAGAAACAAAAATCAAATCAAACTTTATTTATATGGCAAAAACGAAAAAAGATATGAACAACAAAGAACACCATGAAACCCAAGCCTCCCACCCCCACAAATATACACACAGATACACAGAGACATGCACACTCACACACACACATAGCCATATGAACAGACATACACACCCACAGACACAAACATACACATACCCACGCACACCCACACACATACACTAGCTGTTGCTGAGGAGACGTGGCTGGGCACCGAGATCTGAGGTGAGGAAGAAGCTACCTTTGGGGGCCGTGCACACCGAGAGGAATCATGGTCCATGACTGCAGGGGGCGCCGCCCCAGGGACCACCCCAGCCCAGGCAGACAGGAGGCTCCACACCATGATGTAGAGCTCTCCAGCTACCCGGGCCAGGGCTGTCCACGGGACAGCACCCCCAACGGTGAACCAGAAACAAGTGGTAGGCCCCCAGGAGGAAACACTGGAAAACCGAGGGGCTAAAACAGCAAAATAATATAAAAGGTAGAAGCTAAAAACTGAGGGAATAAAAACAATAAAAACAGTAAAATGTATCAAAATGTATAAAATAGACCAAATAAATAAAACAGTAAAAATAAATAAAATTTATAAAACAGTAAAACAGGATAAGCTAAAATAAATAATATAAAATAGAATAATAATAAAAAATGTAAGAAGAATAAAAGAAATGAGAAAACATGTCATTTAAAAGCCTGATTAAAAAGGCGGGTCTTGAGCCTCTTTTGAAAAACATCAACATTCTCTGCGGCCCTGAGATTCTCCGGCAGGCTGTTCCACAATCGGGGGCCATAGTAACTGAATGCCGCCTCCCCCTGTGTTTTGGTTCTGACTTGTGGTATGGTTAAAAGGCCATCACCGGAGGACCTCAGGGTCTGCGAGGGTTGATAGGGTAAAATTTGTGCAGCTAAATAAGAGGGCCCGAGACCGTTAAGACATTTAAAAACTAGTAAAAGAACCTTAAAATCGATCCTGAAGCGCACAGGGAGCCAATGCAGCGATTTTAAAACTGGTGTAATGTGCTCCCGCCCTCTGTTCCTCGTCAGCACGCGTGCGGCTGAGTTCTGTAATAATTGTAAATTGTGCATGTTCTTTTTGGGAAGACCAGAGAGCAGGGCATTACAATAATCTAAACGACAAGAGATAAAAGCATGCATCAGCACCTCCGTGCTGGCCTGAGAGAGAAACGGGCAGACTCTGGCTATATTCTTAAGATGGTAAAAACCTATCTTTGTTATGTTTTTAATGTGTGGAATAAAAGTGTTTTGTCCTGGTTGAGCTGCAGGAAGTTTGCTGCCATCCATGACTTGATGTCTACAATACAGTTAAAAAGGGCATCAATTGGCCCTGTTTCATCACGAGACACGGCGATGTACAGTTGCGTATCGCTAGCATAACTATGAAAGCTGATGCCGTGCCTCCTGATGACGTCCCCAAGGGGAAGCATGTAAAGGCTAAAAAGAGTTGGACCTAAAATTGACCCTTGGGGAACCCCACACTTTATCTTATGGGTTTCTGAGGAACATGTATCCATACTTACAAAGAAACTTCGATCAGTAAGGTAGGACGTGAACCAGTTAAAAACAGTACCAGAGAGGCCGACCAGGTTCCTCAGTCTATTTAATAAAATGTGATGGTCTACTGTATCGAAGGCGGCGGTTAGATCCAGTAGTACCAAGACTGTGAGTTTATGATTGTCTAAATTACACCTGATGTCATTTAAAATATTTAAAAGTGCTGTCTCTGTACTGTGGTTCCTCCTAAAACCAGACTGATGAGTCTCTAAAATATGGTTTGAGTTTAAGAAATCGTTTACTTGGTTAAAAACAAGTTTTTCTAAAAAGCACAATCATGACAGGGGTCAGCACTTTTCATCGAGGCATTTGCATATGCTCTGTCCCCATTGGAAACAATTGAATAAAGATGCTGTTCAGTAAAGGGGTAATTCATCAATTCATCTAGTTTTCCAGTTTTGTGTCCCATTGTGCAGTTGCCATTATTGCACAGGTGGTGGAGTGATCAAACAGAATGTCCAGAAGTTCTACAGTTTGTTTGTGTTGTATTGTGGTAGTTGAGCATAGATTTGACATAGTGTTGCTCTGTTACCAGTCTGGTGAGAACTGTTTCTGCTCCCTCTACCTGTGCCTGTCATTTCCTGTCACCTACTTATACAACATTAGTCACCTCATTACCACCACATGTCCAAAATGATACAACAAAATATTTGCAAACTAAAAGATATCAATTAACATAAACGGCTCCTACAGGTTCTTTGTGGACATGGGTCCTTAGTAACCCCTTCCATTAGCCTGTGAATCACTCATGCTCATTTAAAATGCTAATTGATACCATACACACATCCCAGCCTTGCATGTAAACACAAGTTCACATAAGTGTTTAAGAGCTTAAAAGAGTTATAGGAGTTGATATTGGATGTTGTCACTATAAAGCTAGGCTCACACTAGGGCTGTAAACGATAAACCGATGCGACCGGATATTCGGTTCAACAAATGAGAGATATGGCTTCATCGGTAGCAGTCTCCTCAATCAATACGAATTATCAATGAATTCCTAGATGAATCGGTTATAGAGTCATGGATCGGGTATCGCGAGACTTTGAAGTGGTTGGCGGCATTACACCAGCGTCTCTAAAACAACACAAAAGCTGAAGCTGCCCGCGAAATGCCGTAGCTGCCTTGCTGGTATGAGTGATAAACAAGGGACAACACGGAAAATGGAGGAGGTGGAGGTGGAGAGGCAGGCGCAGCACAGGTAGGCAGCTGCGTCGCTGCCGTGTGACCGCAGACACTCCACGACCGCACGTGAGAGAAGGATGGCTTTGAATGTCAATTGCTTGTGTCTCAACTTGCGCCACAAGGAGGTGGCCGCAGCATGGGTAGCGTCCACGACACTGTCCTGTGACCGCCATCAAATGATTCAGTCAGACTTTTTATGGTCCATGTCTAAAAATAAATACATTGACATGTGATTTTGTTCTGTTTTTTGTTGTTGCCAATGCCATACAGCCACAATGCTTGGGGATATGTAGTTTTTTACATATATGAAAAGAAACTATTGTACTGTCACTTTCATAAAATCGGCTTCTTTATTTTCTAAAATATCTACAACAAACATTAACTGTAGAATCAAATCATATCGTTCTTACACTGTATGGAATCGATTCGAATCGAATCGGTCTGTAATAAAAGGATATTGTTTTTGAATTGAATCGTAACCTGTGTATCTAGATGCATATCGAATCTTTTATCACAAAGAGATGTGCAACCCTAGCTCACACTACAGGAGAATTGGGCCGATCTATTCCTGATTCACCCTCCTGACAGTCGGAAGGGAATTCTGGTAGAACACCTTTGTCTGGTAATATGAGCTAAAAGATCCCTGAGTTCTGAGACCCATCGGGGCTGCTGCGATCATTTCCAACATGTTTGATATTCAGATTATTACGAGTGGAACACAGTTGCCAAAGAGAGATAAATACTTTGTAACCTTTGGAAATGGATGTTGGACAGCATTGGACACTGGAGATGCTGGTGGAAATATGGTAGCAGCATGATACAACATCTCATCTAAGACCAAGCACAACTTTTGGTAAAGAGGAGAGCTGAGGAGAAATGGCCTCCGCTTTACGCTGCAGTTACAGCTACAAGCATCTTATTCTATGAATTGTATTCAGGTAATTATCTGTCTGGCTATGTTTGGTTAGCTCTGGCTGGAGACAGATGTCATTGAATGGTTAAACTGGGTATTACAAGCCATTCATCAGTATCAGTTTACTAATACTTCAGTTGTCTCGTTGGACACATCTGTAAGTGTCATTTGTATTTGTTCTTCAGAAATATCACACTGATGTTCTGTAAAATATATTATATTAAATGTCACATTTGATACAGCGATGTCATTTCATGTTTGCATAATTAGCCAACTTCTCAGGCTTACATGTGTAACTTTGTGCTAGCTTTCTAGCCAGGAGGCTACTGTTTATGTTATTGCTTGAATGCACAAAGTTTAATCTTAAAATATCAGCAACAGAATCATGTTGTATTTTTTAATTGGTTACAGTCAGAAAGTGATTATCTGATTACAATAAAAAATGTTTTCAAAGTTCATAATAATACTGTAATGGTATTATTATGTACTCATCGGTACTTGGTATCGGCAAGTACTGAGATCTGGGGCCCGTTTCACAAAGCAGGTTCAACAAACTCTGAACCTAACCCTGAACTCTGAGTTGAACAACTCTGAGATGGGCAACTCTGAGTTTTCAGTTTCAGAACAGCGGTTTTGAATTAGTTCACTCAACTCTGAGTATGTAAACTCTGAGTTACGCGCGTGCCTGCCGACTCTACAAAGCCATCATCAATGGAGCTCCGATACTACGATTCACCATGGCAACGGGGAGAGCGTCATTAGATATTACTGAGTGTTTATGTAGAAAACGAGCTCATCCCGAGAAAGCGGAGCACTGTAACTGCAGCAAAGTAGCGATAGTTGGCGTGGCAGACAATTACTGCCCGATCTAATGTGTATAACTGAATGAAACAGTCAATTGATCTAAAGGTAATAAGTCTTTATTTTCAGACTTGCACAGCGACACTGTGGTGTAATGGTTAGCAACGCTGCCTATGGTGCAGGCGACAGCGGTTTAATTCCCGTAGTTCACAAAGTAGCGCAACAAATAAATTATTATTTTTATTGGGTGTAATCCCCCCAGGCACAGAAAGAAAGTGGCTTCAGTTGAAAATTAAGCATAAGAATATTGCGCAAATACGTTGACTAAGGCATATGATTTTAATCATATTTCACATATTAAACAGTAAATATAAGCAGGTATTTCAACACAGGAATGTACTTAAACATTTCATAAATCTCCTGTTCGCAAAAACACTACCTCCGCAAAGAATCTGGTTGCGGATTACGTCCGCGATATGAAATGTTGAAAATGTCGGAGAATATTGTTTAGATAATATCTAATGTGATTGAAAGGAAAGATAATCAAAATTGTCTCCCAACGCAAAGCTGCTAGAATCACTTTTATTTCCATATCGATTAGGTTGACGATGAAAGGACGGCACAATTTTTCAGAGTTGGTTCAGATTCCGGAAAAAGGCGGAGACATGTAGGGAGAAACTCAGGGTTTGTTGAAGCAAACCTGCTAGCGAGCAGGTTAGGTTCACGGAGCATGTTACCCGGGTAACTGACTAGAAACCAGAGTTTCCCTCATCTCAGGGTTTACTAACTCAAGGTTTTCACTAAACCTGCTTTGTGAAAGGGACCCGTGTACTTGTACTTGATCCGGTGTCTGAACGTCCCTATTTCTTTTCCAGAAATTCAGATTTTTGGAAATTAACTTGCAAGCATGGTCAAGGCTGCAGCAGCAAGGCTGCACCACAGTGTTGAGCCGATCTCCACTATACCACAGTACACAGGTTTCTTTATTTATTTATACATTTAAATTAAATATAGGATATGGAAATAGCATAGACATACTATATACAATATAAATCAGGCAGAGTATAATTAGCTTTTTTAAGATTAAAAATGGTGTATTGTTATCAATCAATGTGCAATTTGCCATGTACAGGCTCAAGGAACGTCAAAACAAGAGTTCTCTGTATATTGCTCTGGGCCAGGAGCAATAACTCAACTTTAACTGATGTTATCTGTTTGTTGTAAAGCAATAACTTGGTTTGTTGTAAAGCCGTGTGCACAACAAACTTGGTCGCTGCATTAGTTGTCAGTGCTCCAGAGTGCGACCAAAATTTTTAGGAGTGCGACTGAAAAAAATTTTAGGTCGCACTGGTGCACCTAACGCTGCTCGGTGAAAAAAAAATCATAAGCGCAGCATCTCTTTGTGTTCTCCTGATGGTATCGTGGTCTAAACCAATAAGAGACAGAGCTCGGGCGGGTCCTTGCCTCTGATTGGCTGTGGTCCTTTTCACTGCTGTAAATTGTGTCAGTTCGAAAAATGCGAGCGAGCTGAGCAGGTACTCCTGAGCGCTTCGACAATGAGTGCTGAGCGCTTCGATTCTCTTTGAAAGTGAAGAGAGGCAGAAAGCCTCGCCCCGAGACTAATTAAAAAGCCCAAAAATATGCCTTCAGACAGGACTGGTTGAAGCAATTTCCCTGGCTGATGTACGATAAAGAAAGGGACTCAATGCACTGCATTTATTGTCGGGAGTGCGGTCAGAATTTGGCCGGTAATGTAGTGTGTTTGTGGAAGAGTCAACAACATTTCGCATCGAGACGTTGAAAAAGCGCAATATGTCCAAAAAGCATACTACATGCCGTGATAAGTGTGTTAATAAAGTGCCGCATTTTGCGTAAAGGGAGTCCGGTCAACATGTTAATTGGACATGTCGAGGTGGAGCATGGACACGCAGTGTTTGAAGGCCCACATTACAGCACGAGAGATCATGAATAGGAAATTGTATGAAATGAATAGCCTAAGTAAAAATATAAGTAGGCTAGGCTAAGATCACATAAACTGTTTCCTATTTGCAATCTATAGACTAGTGACCTGTATGATCTTTTTATTCTTGAGGAATTTATGCTTCCAGAAAGCAAGAATTTGCTGCGCTTGGGCATCAGTGTGCAGATTGGCTGGAGAAAACGTTTGCTCTGGGTGCTGATGGTGCTGCAGTTAACCTAGGCCATAAGGGGGTGTAGAAGAAAATGTGTTACCTTCCAATTTGTTTTGTTTAAATATTACTTCCTCTCGGGAACCTCAAATGTCTTGCTGAGCTGCATTCGTTGTATGTAAGCCTTGTCATGTTAATGATGAGACCCTCTGATCTGTCCCCCTTCCTGGACCGTCTCCGAAACACCTTCATCCCACATACTTGATCAAGGCCTTCATGAATGGCCCCTGTTGTGACACTATCTAGCAAGAACCCAGCTGTTCCGAGGAAGTCACACCTTTATGTTGTCTCAGGACGTCTCTTCCCCTCGGTGAAACGCGTATTGAATCTATGTAAATCCACTGTTTAGACCTGCCCCTTTGGTTCTGTATAAGTTGTCTCTTGCCTCACATCAGGGCAGATTGGGCTGTGTGGCAACCGCGACATTGTCTTTTCTCCACTGTCAGTGATTAAACCTCATTTGAACCAGCCACTGAATTGGACCTGAAGAGTTTTCTTCCACAGGGGTGTCATTATGTAAAAGGAGAGCGATAAAAAAGGTGACTTTTTGGCGTTAAAGGCGACATGATGAAAAATGTGGGTGCACCTAAATTTTGTGCTGGTGCACCTAAAAAAAAAAAAAGTTAGGCGCACCAGTGCTACCAATGCAAAAAGTTAGTCTAGAGCCCTGGTTGTGTTTATTTGCGTCGCCTGGGCTGGGCACGCCGTACAGGAGGCAGGGCTTAACTCAGTGTAGACACCAAAAATGTTTCATCCATCATGGCCTAGCTAACTAACTAGCCAGCAGTGTTGTGCCAGTTCACACTTTTCAAGAACTAGTTCATGAAAAGTTCAGTTCACACATCTTCAAAGTGAACTGTTCACATTCATAGTTCACCATTTCAATGCTGAACTAGTTCAAAGTTCAGTTAGTTTTTTTTTTCGGCGTCTGGTCTATTTTGTGCGCGAGCCACGAGCGATCTCGTCAATTCTGGCAGGAAGTCACACAAAGAAACACGAGACAATCAATTTTCAAAATAAAAGAAATTTTTGCGATTGACAAATGCGATCATATTTGTGTATCTTAACAGAGTAGAGAGATAAAAAAACAAACATCACACACACACACATGGTATATCTACACTATTATTGTCTACTACCGTACTGTGACAGCCGGCCACGGAGGAACCTAAAAGGAGAGGTACTAAACCACCAGTATGTGGCATTTCCGGTATTTACACTCCGGCCCCGAGAGGGAGCCCATGGTACACAGTCAGCTAGACCTCCAATCAAGCGTATGTCCAAATATGGAGTTCCTGTGACATCACTACAATCAGCCAGATGGAAAACACCTGAACCTCGTTGGAGAAACTCCGCGGCAGCCAATCACCGCCCAGATTACACGGCACAAAAGGGGAAGTGAAACACACACACAGGAGAGTACTTTCGGGGAAATCAAATGGTGGAATTAGTCGAGAACATAAGAGTTAATCCTAAAGTACTGTGTATGATCGTTGTCTGTAGGAGAAGTCTGCTGTGTGCCACTGCCCTGGAATGTCTGAGAACCCGCTTCGTGTATGACCCTTGCCTGCCTGACCACCCCCCCTGCTAACCTTCACCTCTCACGCCCACAAACTGTCAATTAGTGATGGGCAACGGGAAGCTTCGAAACAGTTCGAAGCGATGTTTCAGTATGTGTTGAAGCCTTGAAACGAATATGAAACCTGACTCTACAGTGGCATCTAGTGGCCTTTTATGTGAACTACATGCTCTGACCAAAGAAAACTCTGAATTATGTGCCACTATGTCTTAGGTTTCCTTAATTTAAGCAGAATACAGGTTGAAATAAAGGAACGTTATTAAAAATAAATAAATGAGACATTGTTATATGCAATACAATAATCAAAGTTTTTTTATTCAAAAATAATATTTGTTCAGCTCTTTTTGAGCTGAGTCTGTTTCTTTTTTTGGAAAACACTTCCCCTGCTTTTGAAAAAATCTTTTCACAGGGTACACTTGTTGCAGGGACACTTAAAAATGTCTTAGTCAGTTGGTACAAATTAGGGAAGACAGCACGTCGCTCTTGTCAGTATTTCAAATGATCTGCCCGTCTTGGAATAGCCGTTTCGAAATGGAGGCGTTCCTTCAATCACTGAACTACAGTCACGTGACATGGGCGTTTCAGAACCGCTTTTCGGCACAACGTTTCAAAACGTTTCGATCCGGGACATCAGAGAAGTGCCGACACACCCGTTTCGGAAGTCACATCACTACTGTCAATAAACTTTTGTATTTCATTTGGTTTTGTTGTGGACAGTGCATTTATTATTTTCAGTCTGCTGACCACTCTAACCAATCCTGAGTGCGTCACAATACACACTCTCTCTTTCTCTCTCTGTCTCTGTGTGTGTGTGTGTGTCTCTCTCTCTCTTTCAGAGAGAGACAACGGATACATAAAAGTGTACAGACTTCTTGATTACAAAAACACGGCGTATTAATTTTATGAGGCTATTTACTTGACCATGATGAAAAAAATATCTCTGAATGAACAACAGCTCAGCAGAAGCGCTTGTCGACCGTCGCGGAGAAATGCGCGTCTGGTCTGAACTGGGGGGCTGTCACACCGGTTTGTCAAGTAGAGTTATTTGTCTCCACCTGTCACCCATTACCCTCATGTGTTAAATAGTTTGCGTCTCCCTTTGTCCTGTGCGCGTGTCTTGTCGTGTGTCGAGTCGCCAGCTATCAAGTCAAGTCAAAGTCAGAGCAATCCAGTAGTCTGCCTTATTAGAGAGTTTTTTGTTGGCCTTCGCCTTTGTATTATTTCATAGCCTGTTTAAGTTAGGAGTCCTCGTAACTAGTTTTTCCCTCTCCGGAGGCGTTTTACGTTAGACCTGTTTTTCCCCGTATAGATAGTAGGGTTTTGGTTATCAGTCCTAGTTGTAGTTATTCCCTCCCCGGAGGCATTTTCAGTTTAGAGCGTTGTTTTGTTTTTTCCCCCCTTAGCTCATAGGGTTGTTTTGTTGTAAGTTTTCATAGCCATCCCTCCTTTGAGGTGTCTTCTGTTTTGTGTTCTTTTACGGCCTGAATAAAGTTCTGTGTTTTTTTTTTAAAACTCTGCATCCGAGTCCTATCCTTGTGTCCTGGGCGTGATAGGGGCAGCAGATTGCGAGCGTGGGTGCGCCGCAGCGCCGTGGGAAGTGAGTTTTGGTTGGGGGTGCTGTAGTGGGGGGTAGTTTGCCAGAAATCCATAAAAATAGGCTTTATTTGAAATGGTACAAAATGTATTGTATTTTATTGAAACGCCTCTGTAACAGGACAGCATACTAGCATTGCATGGCACACAGCACAGGCATACATCATTATATTTTTTTTAATATTTATTTTTTGATCGCGAGTGGTATGACACATAAATATGCGTGCTCTCCTGCCGCACCCCCAGCACCCTCACTTCCCACGGCTATGGCGCGCCACTTCGGCGGCCGCTGTGAACCCGAGATGTGGAGAGGAGCGCTGCGCAAGCCCGGACAAACTCTGTGAAGAAATCCGAGTGATTTTCTGAACTTATAGAAGAGATACTATGCTGTTTCTAAAGTGCGAGCAGGTCGTGTCACTCGACTCATCAGGAGAAAAAAAAATCTGTAACGTTTAATTGGACCACAACATTGACGTTCATCGTTCATTTCACACAATCGGAACTAATTCACGTTCAAGTTCTTTATTTACAAAATGCGTTGCATTCAGTTCAAAGGTCACCGAAAAATGAACGTGTTCTTTTGAACTCGTTCATGCACAACACTGCTAGCCAGCCCCTAAATGAGTAAAACTGAACTCAATGCTTCATCTACACACTCTAGTCAAAGTTTAGTGTTTTATTATAATTTTTGAGCTCTTCCCTCTGTCTTAGTAAACCAGGTGCTAAGTACACAAATTAATTTTCTCTACATCTAAGAGTTGTACCTCCAGGCTGGAGGAAGCTGATCCGTCCTGTCCCAGTGCTCCTGTCATACTCCACTCTGTCCACCTCTCCTCCTCCTCTGCTGGGCCTGGAGAAACTCAACTCCAGTCGGTCTTTCATCCTCTCCTCTGGCATGGAAGGGGGGATGTTGGAAACCTGGAGCTCCTTTCTGGACACATCGAGGTGGACCTACATCGGTGATAGCACAAACTGATCACAGTCATGCTCAGTGCAAAGAATAATTACAGTATACCAATATAGACCACGTGTACAGTATGTAACATAAAAAGCATGGTTGTGTGATACAGCATTGCTGCTGGCAAACTGGTGGAGGTTCACTCTTAATGTATTTAGTCAGTTTGTTGGAGAAATGGAACTGAATCCAATAATCCAATAATATTGCTGTATATATTAATACACCAGACCATGTGAATTTCACATAAATCAGATGATCTTTGTCACATGATGATCCCTAATCCCCCGGCAGCCCTAACTATAAGCATTGTCAAAGAGTAAAGTTTTAAATCTACTCTTAAAAGTGGGAACAGTGTCTGCCTCCCGAAACAGAACCGGAAGATGGTTCCAGAGAAGAGGAGCTTAATGACTGAAAGCTCTGGCACCTCTGAGAGCCTCATCTGAGAGCGTAGTGCTCTAGCAGGACAGTAGGGTTAATGCGCTCTTTAAGATATTATGGTGCCTGACCATTAAGAGCCTTGTAAGTGAGGAGAAGGATTTTCAATTATATTCTGGATTTTACTGGGAGCCAGTGCAGAGAAGCTAATACACGAAAAATGTGATCCCTTCTTGTAGTTTTAGTTAGAACATGTGCTGCAGCATTCTGGACCAGCTGGAGAGATTTAAGAGATTTATTAGAGCAGCCTGATAATAAGGAATTACAATAGTCCAGCCTTGAGGCAACAAATGCATGGAAGAGTTTTTCTGCATGTTTTTGAGACAGCATTGGCCTAATTTTAGTAATGTTACGCAGGTGAAAGTAGGCTGTCCTATAGTTATATTAATATGTGAGTAAAAGGACGGATCCTTAACCAAAGATAACTCCAAGATTTCTTCTGGTAGTATTTGAGGCAATGGCAATCCCATCAATAGTAGCTATATCTTTAGACAGCGAGCTTGGGAGGAGTTTAGGCCCAAGTACAATAATTTTCGTTTTATCTCAGTTTAACATCAGGAAATTGCAGGTCATCCAGGTTTTTATGTCATCAACACACGCCTGGAGTTTAACCAGCTGATTGGTTTCTTCAGGCTTGATTGATAGATATAATTGAGCATCATCTGCATAAAAATTTAAGTTTATAGAGTGTCTTCTAATGATATTGCCTAAAGGAAGCATAAGTTGAAAAGTATTGGTCCGAGCACAGAACCTTGAGGAACACCGTATTGAACTTCAGTGTGCCTGGAGGATTCGTCATTGACATGCACAAACTGAGATTGATTGGATTAATAGGACTTAAACCAGCTTAATGCGGTTACTTTGATGCCAATTCATTTTTCCAGTCTACATATTAGAATCCCATGCTTAATGGTGTCGAAGGTAGCACAAAGATCTAGAAGGACAAGTACAGAAACCAGACCTTTGTCAGAAGCAATTAGAAGGTCATTTGTAATTTTCCCCAGAGCTGTCTCTGTACTATGATGTACTCTTAATCCTGACTGGAAGTCCTCAAGTAGACTGTTGTTATTTAGAAAGTCACACAGCTGATTGGCAACTACTTTCTCAAGGATCTTAGAGAGAAAAGGAAAATTTGATATCGGTCTGTAGTTTGCTAAAAACCCTGGATCTAGAGTAGGCTTCTTAAGAAGAGGATAATTACAGCTATTTTAAATGACTGTGGCACATAGTTCAATTTTGTTACACTTTAAATACAGAAACACAGTAAAGATCAATGTAAACCAGAGAAAATATAAATGCGATAAATGATAAGTAGACTAAAATGGTATAAGAGGCCTTGTTCACAGTCTGAGCAGCCAGACATGAAGGAGATCATATGCAGCTACATGTCCAAATTCAATCAGGCGGCAGTCTGAACCCAAGATAGTTGCCTTGGGCGTCTGGAAACTCCCTTTGAAATTGAAGAACCACCGCTGGAATGACGACTCAGATCCTCTGACCAAGGAAGCCCTAGAACCAACCAAGTTTAAGTATCTTAGCATTTATCTTAATTTTTATTTAATTATGGCATTTGATGTATCATATGTTTTAACCTGTACAGCACTTTGGTCAACCTCGGTTGTTTTTAAATGTGCTTTATAAATAAAGTTTGAGTTGAGAACCAGCTCACAAAGCTCCCAATTAAATTGTATTAATAGTGTCATATCACAACAAAAGTTATCTCAGGACACTTTACACATCGAGCAGGAACAGAACACGCTCATGTATTTAAAGATCCCATAGGGCGCTGCTGAGCAATTAATGGAGTAGGACGTGAACTCGAAGGCTCCTGCCGATTTTGATTGAAATTGAAATTAATCTGCGCTTTTCGGTCACATATATAGTCTTGTTTTACTCCGTTCCATCTCTTGTGTGGTAGATTAATTTCGGGCTACGTTAAAATGGCTGGGAAGGGCGCAAAAACTCGCAATACTATTCAGACACAACTGAGGCCTTGCCCGCAAGCTACGACCCCGTCCTCGGATGAGCCACCCACTCCCGCTAAGTCCGTCCCGTCGCATGCTGACCCTGACATCGCCGCTCTCAAGTTCGAGCTGCTGGCTTCACTGAGGACTGACATCGCTGATATCTTTAAGAAGGAGCTGCAGGCGACTCTCGGGGATGCTTTGTCAAATATCCAACTCGACCTGCAAGCCGTGAAAGCACAGCTGGCTAAAGATAAAGCTGATACGGATGCTAATGTGGCTACACTGAAAGGTACTGTGGCGGAGATGGAGCATGCACTCTCTGAGTGTACTGACGACATCACTCAGATGAAAAGCACCATCGAGTGCCTCACTGCTAGCGTAGCCAAGCTGGAAGATAAATGTGAGGACTTGGAGTCCAGGTCACGGCGTAACAACGTCAGGATAATTGGAGTACCAGAGGGCCCCGACACATGCACCACCACCGCTGTAGCTGCCATGCTAAAGGAAGCATTCACTTTGGACAAGGAGCCGCTTTTGGACCGGTCCCACCGGACCCTTCAACCTAAGCCCAAGCCCGGTGAACGACCACGAGCCATTGTGTGCAGATTTCATTATCACAATGATTGTGTGGACATTTTACGTCGCGCGAGAGAGCTCCGGGAGATTAAAGTCAAAGGCCTGTCCATCTCAATCTTCCCTGACCACACTGCAAAGATAGCCCGGGCCCGAGCTGCATTCAACGATGTCAGGCGGCGACTTCGTGGCATTGACGGTGTTCGGTATGGGCTGTTTCACCCGGCGCGGCTTCGCATCACATATAATGGAGTGGAGAAGGACTTTGTTTCAGCGGAGAAAGCCGGAGATTATGTCAAAACTCTGACTGATCGGTGAGTTGTGATGACTCTCGCACTCAGTCGACTTTTTTTATTCCTCGTTGCACTCAGGCTTGATTGTTTCAGCAGCATTATTGTTTACAGTTGTGGACTCACTTAAACTCAAACCTATCTTTGCACTAATGAGTGGTTTCACGGTTTGATGCACTAACTAGGTTAGTGCTATTTTTGTTTGTGTGAGATATACGCTGTTTTTATTTTGTGCATATATATATATTATTTTCCTAGTAGTTAAAACAAGTCATACACACTATTTTGGTTATTTAAAGAGTGATGGAAATAATTGTATTTTCACTATTTTATTTTGAGCCTTTTGCTTGGAGCTGTGTATGACTTGGTCTATTATTTAGAATATTTCTCTCTGCTGCCATACTACCTGTACTTCTCCTGATCTCTATGGAGATGTGATGGGATGCGTATTGTTATTTTGGTGGAATGTTCTCTATCAGACTGAACAAGTCTTCGTGTGAGTTTTTATTATATACATATTGTAATTGCCATTTTGCGCATACTGTTAATCTGATTTGAAATCGGTAGGAGTTCTTTTTCTTTTTTTTCTCCTTTTCCCTTCTCTTAGTTCTTTGTCTTACTTCTGTTTGTTCTGCTTACTCTCCGAGTCGTTTTCACTTTATTGTGGACGACTTTTGGTCACTTTGGGAAACACCGCTGTCTCCTTTGTTCTGGGGTTATATGGAGACTTTGGGTGTATGTGTGTTTAGGGGTGAGTTGGGGGGAGGGTGTCCCACCACGGCTCGTTATGGCTATCTGTATTTTTGTTGTCTATTTATTTATCTAAATGGCTAACTGCAATACAGGTCCCAGCATTGCTGGATCAGGCACACCTCTCAGATTTATTACTTGGAATATCAGAGGTATGGGTAATCCTGTTAAGAGATCTAAGGTTTTTACACATTTGAAACGTTTAAACTCTGATATAGTATTTTTACAGGAGACTCACCTTCAGGTCAAGGACCATCACAGACTACAGTGTCCTTGGGTGAGTCAGGTCTTCCACTCAAACTTTAACTCAAAAGCAAGAGGAGTCGCCATCTTATTTAGCAAAAAAGTACAGTTTACATCCACTAATGTTATTGCTGATAAAAATGGCCGTTACCTCATAGTTGCCGGGACTCTAATGCAAAAAAAGGTTTTGTTGGTAAATGTGTATGCACCAAATTTTGACGATGCTGAATTTGCTAACAGATTATTGAGCAACCTCCCCTTTTTAAATACACACCTGTTGATTTTCGGTGGGGATTTAAATTGCGTGTTTGACCCAAAATTGGATCGATCTAATCCCCGTAATCTGACTCAATCTGCTATGTCTAAATCATTCTCTGATTTTATGAGGCAGAACGGTCTTGTTGACCCATGGAGATCCCGTAACCTTTCTATTAAAAAATTCTCCTTTTTCTCTCAGGTGCATCAATCGTATTCGAGGATTGATTATTTTTTTATAGATAGCGCTCTTAACTCATGTGTAGTTTCCTCCGACTATTTAGGTATCGTAATATCTGATCATGCACCTTTGTCATTAGATATTCAATTATCTACTTACAAACGTAGCCCGCCACTTTGGAGATTTAACTCTCTTCTTTTGTCAGATCAGGAATTTTGTGATTTCATTTCAAATTCTATTGATGAGTTCCTTTCATTCAATCAGAATGACTCCACCTCGTGTTCATTGTTATGGGAGACATTTAAATCTTATATAAGGGGACAGATTATTTCTTTTTCGGCTCTTTCCAATAAAAGGCTTAATGCTAGGCTTAAAGTACTTACATTTGCGATTGGCGAACTTGATCAAAGATGTGCTTTGAATCCTTCTCCAGAACTGCTTAAACAGCGTTTAGACTTACAGGCAGAATTTGATCTCATGTCAACTAAAGAAGCAGAGAGTTTGTTATTACACAGTCGTGGCTCATACTATGAGCATGGTGACAGGGCCAGTCGATTACTAGCACATCAACTACGGCGACAGGCCACTACCCGCTTGATACCTGGTATTAAAAACACTGGTGGTACAATTACTACAGATCCTCTGGAAATTAATGCTACTTTCAAATCATTTTACTCCTCATTATACAAAGCTGACTTTCCTGCAGACAATACTAGAATGAACGAATTTCTTCAAAATCTTTCTAATCCTACGATTGATTCTGAGATTGCCAGACGATTGGACTCCCCTCTCTCTGTTGAGGAAGTGTCCAATGCAATTAAGGCTATGCAATCCCATAAAGCCCCCGGCCCTGACGGGTTCCCAATTGAATTTTTTAAAACATTTATTGGAAAACTGGCACCATTACTCTTATCCGTTTTCAATGAATCCTTGGAATCCGGTTCTTTACCACCAACCCTGACACAAGCCACTATAGCTCTCCTTCTTAAAAAGGATAAAGATCCAACCAGCTGTGGCTCTTATAGACCATTGTCTCTGCTTAATGCTGATGTGAAGGTGCTGGCTAAAGTAATCGCGTCTCGTCTAGAGAAAGTGCTCCCTTCTATTATATCCGAAGAGCAAAATGGTTTTATAATGGGACGCCAACTCTTTTTTAATACCCGTACACTTTTTAATATAATTTATTCTAAATATTCAGCTGAACTTCCTGAGATTGTAATTTCATTGGATGCTGAAAAAGCCTTTGATAGGGTAGAGTGGGAGTATCTGTTTGCAGTTTTGAAGAAATTTGGATTCGGTGATAAATTTATTTCTTGGATTCGCCTTCTTTACTCATCTCCTAAAGCTAGTGTCCATACTAATGATATTTATTCCGATTATTTTGTCCTGGGTCGCGGATGTCGCCAAGGATGTCCTTTGTCACCTTTACTCTTTGCCGTCGCTATTGAACCTTTATCCATTATATTAAGGTCCTCCCCTTTATTTAGAGGAATCGTCCGAAATGGGATTGAATACAAATTATCGTTGTATGCTGACGATTTGTTATTGTATGTAACTGATCCTGTGATCTCTATCCCTGCTGTTTTAAGTATTCTGGAGAACTTTAGTTCGTTCTCGGGTTACAAATTGAATTTGGAGAAAAGTGAATGTTTTCCCATTAACGCTGCAGCATGTTGCCTCCAACAGTCAGACTTACCTTTTCATTTTAGTTTGTCAGGGTTTAAATACCTAGGTGTAAATGTGACACGTTCACTATCTAGCCTTGCATCAGCTAACTTTACTCCTCTTATTTCAAAGATTACATCGGATATTCAAAGGTGGGGTAGCCTCCCCCTTTCGCTAATTGGCAGGATCAATGTTGTTAAAATGAGTATTTTACCAAAATTTCTTTTCTTATTCCAGTCAATTCCTCTTTTTCTACCAAATAGCTTTTTTGTCTCCCTGGATAAAATAATTTCTTCTTTTATTTGGGCTGGGAAGTCACCAAGGGTTCGTAAATCTTTACTGCAGAGATGCAGACTCAGTGGTGGACTTGCACTACCCAGTTTTCAATCCTATTACTGGGCTGCTCACATCCATAAACTTTGCTACTGGTTACAATCTCCTGGAACATGCTGGTGTAAATTAGAACTACAACCTTGTAGGGGATCCTCTATAGCTGCTTTACTCTATTCTTCTTTACCTACAAAACTTTCTTTATATACTGATAACCAAGTGGTTCTTAATACACTAAAGGTCTGGTATCAATTTAGGCGACACTTTAAATTCGTAGCCATATCTTCTTTGGGTCCTTTAAACAACAACCACTTATTTCCTTCATCACTGCTGGACTCAACATTCTCACGGTGGTATGACAAGGGTATCAAACAATTTAAACACTTATATGTAGATGGGGTTTTCGATAGCTTTACTAATTTGTCATCTAATTATGGACTCCCTGCTACTCATTTGTTTCGCTATTTTCAAATTCGTAATTTTGTTTCTAAGTGTTTCCCTAATTTTCCCTCTGTACCTCCAGTGCAACCTTGGGAAAGCTTGCTTTCACGTTCTCCACATCGGAAAGGAATGATTTCAAACATATACAACTTCATCCTGGCATTAAACAGTCAGTCAAATGAAAAAATTAAGAATGCATGGGAAAGGGAACTGGGAATTCAATTTACAGAAGAGGTCTGGGAATGTGCTGTAGGTAGGATACAGTCTACCACTTCTTGCGCTCGTCTTGGACTTATCCAATTTAAAGTTCTACACAGGGTCCATTTTTCAAAGTCAAGACTTTCTGAAATATATCCAGAAGTAGATGATACATGTGATAAGTGCCATGGCTCTCCCTGCCACCTTAGCCATATGTTTTTTCTTTGTCCTGAGCTGAACGTTTTTTGGACAGGCTATTTTTCCATTATGTCCACTGTTCTTGGTGTAAATCTGCAGGCTTGCCCGTTGATTGCCATTTTTGGGATTCCTGATGCCTTACTTGCATTAGATATTATTCAAAAGGATATTATTGCTTATACATCCTTATTAGCAAGACGTTCTTTATTGTTGCATTGGAAATCCGATAAATATCCTTCCATTTCCCGGTGGCTTAAGGACACCATGTTTTTCCTAAAACTGGAGAAAATTAAGTATACACTGAGAGGATGTACAGACAAGTTTTTTCTTAAATGGCAACCCTCTATTTCTTATTTTACTAATTTAGAGGTATTGCCTAACTGAGTGTGTGTCTGTTTTTGTTGTACTCTGGAATGCATTCGTACCCAGTATCATATATTTTTTTGTCATGATGAGCCGTGGGGGGGCGGGAGGGGTGGGTGGGTGTTTGGGTAGTATATCTGTTTATTGTTGTTGTCTTTGTTTTTTGTTTTTTGTCAATTGAAGTTTTCATGTTCATGTGTATGTAAGTAAATGTATGCTGTGTATATATATTTTTGGTATAGTGTGTGTACATATGCATATACTGGTATGTATGTGTTTATCAGGAAAAATGTAAAGTATTATTCTGTGACTGGTATTGTTCTATATTCTTTTTCAATAAAAAGATAATTAAAAAAAAAAAAAAAAAAAAAAAAAGATCCCATATTATACTGTTTTTATTCAATTTCACACAGCTGTCAGAGGTCCAACAACATTGTTTTTGATATGCATTGCCCCAAACCCATCCGTGGTCCTGAATTTCAGCTGTCTAAAACTTGCTCGAATGAGCTATGCTGAGAACAGGCTGCTTCTGTGCCTGCACCTTTAAATGCTAATGAGCTCCGTCTGTCAACGCCTACTTGGAGAGAGACAGGATGCCGCTTACGCTACACGGCAGCATGTGCCAATGTTTATGGTGGATGTATCGCTATGGCTCGCCTTTGTGGCTCAGGGGAAGTTGCTGGGTCCTGTATGGTTTGGACAGATCCTTTTACGAGGGTCAGTGTCGAGGCAAAGCCAGCTTTGTACTACTGACCCTCGTTACTGAAGCAGCCATGTGAAGTGGTTAGCACACACATAGAAGCTAACACGGACCGTAGCCGTAAAAATCAAATGCAAGAGACCAGACCCGGACCGTTGTGCACGCTGCTCTGTCGGACACGTGCCCCCGGGTTCCGTCCGACCAGAAGCAGCAGTGAAGACGCACCAGAGCATGTGAGACAGAGGGAGGATTGGTCCGCACTCTCCGCCCGGGCTCTCTCCGGTTGGCGCTGTCTGTCCACTCTCTCCGTCCGTGCTGTCGGCTCTCCGTCCACTCTCCATTGGGCTGGCTCTCCGCGCTTTCGTTACATAACGAAAGGAGCTGAATCTGAACAGCCTATAGGAGCACCGTTTTACCGGAGAGTGGGCTGCAGAGACCATGCAGGAATTGCTTGTTTTCCTCATCCTGGGAGTTGACAGGCTCAGGGAGGACCAGTTTATCGGTGTAGAGACCAGAGAAAATCTGTTTTTCCATAATATGGCCCCTTTAAAAGTCCCAACATCACCAGGAGCAAGCGTTACAGGGCCACATAGTGTCGAGAAAACACTGTCTCAACAGAAATCTGGAGCAGACCAGGCTCTTGGGTTCCATCTCCATGGTGTTGGTGGTAGTATTAACACTAGTTGTAATATTAACAGTAGTAGTAGTAGTATTAACAGGAGTAGTAATATTAACAGAATTGGTCGTATTAACAGTAGTATTAATTAACATTTGTAGTAGTATTAACACAGTAGTGTTGTCATGATACCAACATTTTGGTACCGGTACCAACATGTATTTCGATGCTTTTCAATACTTTTTCAAATAAAAAGAGAACGCAAAAAATGTCATCACTGACTTTATTTTAATAGAAAATCTTAGAACAATAACATATTAATCGGTAAATCAAATAAAATACCACAAAGACAAGCTTTTTTTTTTTTTTAACTTTATTTTTATTAAAGAGAACACAAACATTCCTTGACAACATCACAAAGTATGTATGACAGTGCTAAAGACAAGAAAAAAAAGAAGAAGAAAAAAAATCCCTTTTGGGCCCAGAAAGCTTAATAATACACATGAATGAAAAATAATAAATACATAAATAAATAAATAAACAAGTGGACAGTTAAGACATCCCAGCATACTGTGGGGTTCCCCTCAGTTAGAGAGGTATCTTGCTATAGGTAGCCACCTCCTCACAAAAACATCAGCTTCTGTTTCCACTGTGCCACTGTAGGTGGCTGTGGATTCATCCATTTTATTGTCACCATTTTCCTAGCAGTCATCAAGAGTATATGTAACAAGTGCTTTTGGTCTCTAGTGTACATGCCTTCAGGAATTAGGTCGAAAAGAAACTGACTTGGGATAAATGGTATATTAATTCCCAGAACTTTATCTATCTTGTTCTTTACCCCCTTCCAAAAAGGAAGCATCACTGGGCAATCCCAAAATATGTGTGAGTGGTCGCCAACCACTCCACACCCTCTCCAACAGTATATTGCAGCTGGGTTATCTACAAATTTAGAAACCACGGAAGGCACCTTAAAGAACCTCGTCTTCGTCTTCCAATCAAACTCCTTCCACATGTTACTATTGATACCTTTATGACATCCAATGCACATTGTTTCCCACTCCCCATCCTCAATTATAATATTTAACTCCAGCTCCCATTTGTTTTTAATATAAAAAGTATTGTCAGGTATATCTAGTAACAAATTTCTGTATATATGGGAAACATGTTTTTTATTGGGTAGTTGATGTTTAATTATATTAATAAAGTAAGTTTCTATATTTGTTGGAGCATTTTTAATTATATTCCAGTCTGTATGGTTTGTGATGTAATTCCTTATCTGAATATACCGGAACATATCACTTTGGGGTAAAAGGAATTTGTCTTGGAGATATGAGAATGGCTGTACACCAGTGTCACATAACAACTGGTCAATAACCCTCTGATTTCTACCTGCCCACCTCTTAAAAGTGATATCTGTTGTTGAGGGGGGGAAATCCGGATTTCCAGTAATCTGCATAGACCTTGAGAGGGCAACTGTTCCTCTAATTCTCTTTTGGACTGTCGACCATACTTTTAAGGTGTGTTTCACCCATACATTTTTAATTTTTAATTTCTTCTGGGACTGCTTGTTTAGAAACACTAAAGTAGATAAAGGTATTGCTGGTAACGAATTCTGCTCTATGTTCACCCATCCCGATTCTATCTCATGGTTAATCCAAGCTACCACTGCTGTCAGTTGTGCTGCCCAAAAATAATATTTTAAATTGGGGAGGCTGAGTCCACCCTTATCCTTCCCAAGAGTGAGCGTTTTAAGTCTCACTCTTGGTCTCTTATTTTGCCATATAAATTTACTTATAAGCTTGTCCAGCATATTGAAGGCTGATGTTGGGATCCCAACTGGGAGAGACTGAAACAAAAACAAAATTCTAGGAAGTAGATTCATCTTAACAGCCTCTACTCTACCCAAAAGGGATAATGGTAGCACATCCCAACTTGCCAATTCATTTTTAAATATCCCAAATATTTTTTTATAGTTCGCCTGGTATAGTTGTGTTACCTGGGGAGTGAGTGTGATCCCTAAATATCTGAAACCCTTTTTAGATCTGCGAAAGGACACTATATCATCAAGTTGGCTAGGCCATGTCCCAGACACCATCATCGCTTCTGATTTACTAGGATTAACTTTATAACCGGATACTACACCATATTCATTAAGACTTTGTAGAAGAACAGGAACTGAGTGGACAGGATTTTCAATAAATAATAATATGTCGTCCGCGTATAGGGATATTTTATGTTGGTTTCCACTCTCATCCCTTATTCCTTGTATAAGCGGGTTACTTCTAATCAATTCTGCGAGTGGCTCAATGCTAAGAGCGAACAGGGCTGGCGAGAGCGCGTCCCCCTGCCTTGTCCCCCGTCCCAAATCAAAGAAATCGGAACATTGGCCATTAACTCTGTACTGTTATGGGAGAAGATAGCGTCTCAGCTTCATCCTGTGACAATCTATTCAACTGGATCGAGTCTAGGAGTTTTGTTATTTTCTCCTCCTTCCCTATTAATTCTTGACTTCATATAATTTTTTATAGTATGCAGCAAACGCCTCTGCTACTTCTTTCGGTTGGGAGGTAATTCTGTTTGTGTCGGGGTGTTTAATTTTAGGTACCACACGGTTCGATTGAGCTTTCCGTAACTGAAAAGCCAATAATCTACTTGCTTTATTCCCCATTTCATAATATTTTCTTTTCACAAATCTGAGCATTCCCTCTGCTTTATATGTGAGTAAATCATCTAATTTTTGTCTCTCTTGTTTTAGTGATTCTAATGTATTCCTTTTTCTCGATATTTTGTGTTCTTTTTCTAACCTAATAATTTCAATCTCCAGTTCAAGTGTCCTGGCTTCTCTTTGTTTTTTTATTCTTGATGTAATTTGAATGATATGTCCCCTCACAACAGCTTTGGCACCATCCCATAAAATAGATGGAGTAACATCTCCGCTATCATTTATATCAATATATTCTTTTATCTTGTCACGTAATTCCTGTTGGATTAGGGGGTCATTTAGTATTGAGACATTAAGTCTCCAGTATCTGAATTGTTTTTCTTGACCTAAATTTATTTTATCTTAATGGGACCATGATCTGACAAAGTTATGGGTTCTATCTTGCACTCTGTCACTCTATGCACATCAGCCTTTGAAACAAGAAACATGTCTAATCTAGAGTAACTTCCATGAACTTGGGACCTATATGTATAGTCTCTGTCTCTGGGATGATGATATCGCCAAACATCAATCAGGCCCAATCCTTCCATCATTCCCAGAACAGTAGCTGCTTTTCTAGTTCGAGGTCCCTTCTCAGCAGGTAGTCGGTCCATACTTAAATGTAGTACACAATTATAATCCCCCCCAACCACTATGATTCCCTTCCCTTCATCTGCCAGTTTGGAGGCTATTTTCTTAAAAAAAAAAAGGACAATCCTCATTTGGTGCATACAGATTCAAAAGTGTAAATCTATTTCCCCCAATCGTACCTATCACCATAATATATCTGCCGTCCTTGTCTTTCAATACGTTTTCGCAGTTAAAAAAAACATTCCTTCTAAACAGGATAGCAACCCCCCTTTTCCTCCCTCCTCCATAAGATGCACTGTATACTTGTTCCACCCAGTCCCTCTTTAATTTCAGGTGTTCTGCCTCAGAGAGATGTGTCTCTTGTAACATTGCAGCTGAACATTGTAAAGCTTTGAGTTGGTTAAGTATTTTCTTTCTTTTAATTGGATTTCCCAGACCCTTTATGTTGTAGCTAACTACAGTCAAACCATCCATATTACACTTCTTTTAATCATTACTGTCATGATGCTTTGTAGTCAACTTATAAATGTCAAGTGCACCATCACCTGTTATAAAAGTCCTATCAGTTGTCAAGGAAGAAACACAAAAAAGAACAGAAACTATGTACAATTTCCAATAAGGAACATCAGAAATCGAACACAACAACCTGGCTTCCAAGTCCTCAACTGGCCTGTCTCCAGTAGTGGCCAGTCCCCGTGTAGAACTGGGCAGAGGGTGGCGGGAACCCTCCGGGATAATGTCACATTGTGCGGCAGTCCCACTCCGTCGGGTTAGCTGCTGCGGCCCTACAGTGGCTGAGTGTAAATCACTCATAATGAGTCAATTGCAGCTGATGCCACAAACCAAAACGACCAGATAATATACTGTTGTTACATTCTGGACTCAGCAAAGTGTAAATAAATATTAATAAGAGAAATATAAACTTGAAACAAGGTTTCAAAAAAAAAAAAAAAAAAACCTTACTTTTTGCACAATATTACCAGTCATTTCAGGGGGGAAAAAAACTTGCATTCTTCTTCTGTAAGCATGTTGACATTCCTCCCTCCTCGAATGGCGGCCCGTGTCTCCCACCTGTGTCTGGCCAGCTCTCGCTCAACTTTATCCCGCTCGTCAACTCGGACCTGGATGTTGAAATCCTTAAGCACCGGCGCTGCGTCCATCACCGTCTGGAAAGTTTTCTCCTCCGATCCCACCATCATCCTCAGTCGGGCTGGGTACATGCACTTCGCTTTAACGTTTTTCTCCTTCAGCTGTTTCACAACATATCTGACCTGAGCGCGTTTCCTCTGCAGCTCCGGCGAGTAGTCATTATCAAAGTAGATCTGCTTCTCACCCATCTTCACTGTGCGCTGTTTCCAGGCTTGCTGCAGGATCTGTTCCTTCACTGTGTAGTCCGCGAATTTAATCACGATGGAGCGAGGCGGGTCATTTTCTTTTGGTTTTGGCATAAGTGCTCTATGCGCCCGGTCAATCCTGATGTCGGCTTCGGTTAGTGGCAGATTAGTCAGCACCGTCGGCAGTAGTTTTTTAATGAAGGCGACCATGTCTCTCCCCTCGCTTCCTTCAGGAACCTGATACATTCTTAGGTTTTGCCGTCTGTGTCTGTTTTGAAGATCCTCACACCGTTCAAATAATTCCGCCTCACGCTGCAGTAGGAAGGCGATGGCTTTTCCGTGGGTTGCGTTGGTCTCCTCCGTCGTTAATATACGCTCCTCTGCGTCAACGACCCTCTTTTCCAAGTTTGTTAGTTGTGCACTCAAACCTCCAATTGACGTTTCAAGCCTTGTGAATGATTCCTTGGTTTGGCCTTTAAATTCCTTTACGTCCATACTCATCTGCATAATGTCCCCTCGTATTTCTCGGTTTGACTGGGCGATAGCTTGAAGCATCTCCTCCAAGCTATTCACGGCAGTATCATTGCTAGCGCTAGCTTCGTCGGGATTAGCAGGCTTGTTAGCATCAGTCTGTTCCAACGATTTTTCTTCTCCTTCTTTGTTTCTAAAGTGATATCTGGCGAGTCTGTCACTAGCGCTCGTCTTTGTGGTGTCGTTAGGCATGTTTTTGCTGAGTTTTGTTCGGATATCGATTTGGTAAGTTGGTTAATCAGCAGAGCTCAAACTTTTGCGTCCTACATGAACATGGCGCCGCCGGAAGTCCTTTTTTTAATGCACACAATTTTAAAATAATGTATGCATGTACAGCTCTGGAAAAATAATTTCAAAAAGGACCACTTCAGATTTATTGTAAATCAGCATGTCTACATGTATAGCAAAAAGTTTAAAAATCACTGCGAAAATATAAATAAACCAGCTCTATTTTTTTTTTCTTTGTGAAGGGGGGTGGCACTTGCTTTTAGCACTTAATGTGGCTTTTTTTGTCGGTATAGTAAATTACTAATTATTAGTGTTAATTGCCTCGCCTTGCTCATTTCTTTTTAAGCCAAAGTACAACTGAGGAAGTGAAAAATTATTTAAGAGATCCTTTTATTCCAAGACGGGCAGATCCTTTGAAATACTGGCAAGAACGACGTGCTGTCTTCCCTAATTTGTACCAGCTGACCAAGACATTTTTAAGTGTCCCTGCGACAAGTGTACCATGTGAAAGGATTTTTTTCTAAAGCAGGGGAAGTGTTATCAAAAAAAAGAAACAGACTCAGTTCAAAAAAAGGGCTGAACAGATATTATTTTTGAATAAAAATCTTTGATTATTGTATTGCATATAACAATGTGTCATTTATTTATTTTTAATAATTTTTCTTTAATTCAACCTGCATTCTACTTAAATTAAGGAAACCACCGGCTCATTTCATAGTGGCACATAATTAGGAGTTTTCTTTGGCCAGAGCATGTAGTTCACAGAAGTGGCCACTAGATGCCAAGAGTTAGGTTTCATATTCGTTTCAAGACTTCAACACATACTGAAACATCGCTTCGAACTGTTTCGAAGCTTCCCTTTGCCCATCACTATTTCCCAGTCACTCCTGAAATGTGTCTCCCTCATCTAACCTCTGTGACCAATCAACCACCCATGTCCACACGTGCGCAGGTAACCCACAGCAACCACAGTGCCTCACCACCCACATTCACTCACACACACACACACAGATCCAAATTGGCTACAACACCCAGTATTGACTCTGCCTGTCCCTGATCGGTCTGCTCTGCCTCTGCCCTGGTGTTTGATTCAGCCTTCCCGACCCCGACTACAGATTCTGCCTGCTCCCCACAAGTGTTTTGCCTGCTTGGTTCAGTGATGGAATACTACGCCAGTCACACAGATCACAGACCGCATCTGCGGTACTGCATACAGGCAGACGTTTCCGACAAGTTTTGACCCTCCTCCAGTACTCTAAATGTTATCAGAGGTCTGGTAGTCATGATGTCTTGTTCTGTATGAAGTTTAACTGTCAATGACGCATTATCTCCTGTGCCTTTTTAAAAGACTCGAGTCACAACACTGATTTGAGCACTTTCTCTGTAGCATTCTCACGCATTGTTGCATTGTAACTGCTCCTCTTGATCAAGATTAAAGTCAGACGTCGACTTATGTCTCTGATCTCCTCCTTGGGTGAATTTATTCGTTTACGGGCAAATTCTTTTAACATTTTGACACCCAACGTGGTGCCCAATATCTGTTTCTTTTTTCCAACCACCGGACCTGAACACCTTGCAAGGCGGGCCCGGCTGGAGAGGAGAGCAGTGACAGGGTCCGAACGAAGGAGGAATCTAAGGCATCAAAAAGAAATTAGGTAGAGTATTTACTGAATCAGAAAAGTTTTACTCAACATAAGAAAATTCCTGAGTGAGGGTTGTTTCCACCATTTGGTAAAACACCGAGATCTGGGATCTCGGAGACTGTGTTTGGAACCAGTAGTAGAGCAGCTAGGTCTAAAGTCCGTGGGTTTGAGGCCCGAAAAGCGCCATGAAGCTGTCTAGGATTGCTAGGTTTAAAGTCCGTGGGTTTGAGGCCTGAAAAGCGCTGTGAAACGGTGCAGGATTCTCAACTTGCCGAGAATGGGTTTTACCAAATCGGGTGGAAAGGTTTTCTACTCATTAAGCAAGACACAGAGAACTGTGTTGACGACAGTCGACCAGTTACACACAAAAAAAAGAGGGATTCTCCTATCGGGTAGTTTTGATTCGGAGGGAGTCTTGCTAAGTCAGTAAAAAAACTGAGGTCAAATACCTTGGAGTACTGTGTCTGGGACCAGTAAAGGGACGTCTTTGGAACAATGGGAACTACTTTGATCAACCAGGCCGCCTCAGTTAACAAAAAAAGGGAAAAGCGCTATCACTCAGGTAAGACAAACATACGTTTTTTTAAATGATTTGTTTATTCTAAAATATATATACAACCTATATAGAATAAAATAGAATGAAGTGAACTAGATAATAAATAAAATATGTGTCGCGGCCGGAACACGGAAGCTGAGTATACAGGAGATGTAAAGTGTATGCAGGAGAGAAAAGAAAAAGAAACACACAAACAGACAAATTCTTTATCCTGTTCTATATTCTCGCCGAGAACAACAGAGAGATGATGACGAGGTCCCTCTGGGTCCGACGCCTGTCCCCCCCCTACCCGGATCAGCCTCATCTGCGGCCACCTCCACTCCACCCCAGGCCGGCACATGTTCCGGCCTCCTCCGATCCGCCAGAAGCCTCCGCTCCGCAAATACCAGGGCACCCATGGGGCGCAGAACAAGGGGGTAAAACCTGTAGCCGGTAGACATTCAATCCTCTTATTTTATCACATACACAGAAACAAGGGAAAGGAGAAGATAAGTGACTACTTTTTTTGATGATGATGATTGGAGGAGTGATTGCAATGTGTTTTACCGAGAGGGTGCACCGAGAAAGTGGGGTGGATGGCGGCAAGGAGGAGAAGGAGGGAGGGGAGGGGGCGCGGAAGGGAGCAGATCGAGAGACAGGAACGACGTTTGCCAAAACTGGACATTGGGTGAGAGACTGCAGGTCCGGAGGAGGACGAGGAGGAGGGGCAAGAGGCGGAGGCAGAGGACTCAGACAGCATCAAGACTCATCTCCCCGGAACCAAGAATCATCACCTGCGTGACTATCTCAACGGAAAGGTAATGCTGAGACATACACATACACAGCACACAGGCGATGTCATCAAATTTAGCCAAATTTAACCCACCAAAATTCTATTGTATGTTGATGATATTCCGATAGCTTCAAAAACTCAAGCTGACTGTAAAATAGACACTCTGGCACTGCTGAAGCTTTTGGCTGAACAAGGTCACAAAGCAAGCAGAAACAAATTCCAGTTATGGAAACAAATAGTGAAGTATTTGGGTTTTAATATATCTCAGGAAGGAAAACATCTTGATGACAAACGCAAAGAAGCTATTCTGCAAGCTCCAAAACCACCACCAAAAAAAAAAAAGCAAATTATGTCATTCTTAAGGCGGGTCCACACCGGACCGACTGCCCGATTCGCGTCGGTAAATGACGGCGGGCTACTTAACATGGCCGACTCCAACAACGACATGGGCAGTTCACACCTACGGAACTACAGCCGACGCCATACGTTCCGCGCTTGCGCGAGATGTAATGTCTCCAAATCAACAGGCGGCGCTAATCTGTATTGTGGGCCAAAAAACACGAAAACCGGAAGTAGGCGGTCATCTCTCGACCACCTTCTTCGATTCCACTGGTTATCTGGTATGTTTACCATCGTCACTTCCGGGCTTCACTGATTCGCTAGTCAAGCTGCTAGCCTCCACCAATCAGAATGGTAAAATAGTGACCGACTCGCTTGGCGGATTACACATTTGAGTCGGCTGAAATGAACGCCGACCTGGGCCGATTCGAGCGACCACACCAAGCAGACTCATGTCACGGACGCCGACTCTCTCAAAGACGCCAATTTTCGGTGTGGACTCGCCTTTAGGCATGACAGGCTTTTGCACACAATGGATTGCTAATTATGCTAGCACAACCACTGCAGAGTGTAATCTATGATCAACCTATGGCAGCCAGAGATAATATTATTTGGACACAAGAGGCAGAACAATCCTTCAAACAACTAAAACAGGTTTTAGTGAGCACATCAGTATTAGCACTCCCAGACTACAAAAAACCTTTCGTGTGACGCGAGTCAAGGATTCATGACTAGCGTTCTAACACAGCCTTTTGGACAAAAACTAAGACCGGTAGCTTACTATTCTTCTAAACTTGATCCCATAGCCAGAGCTATGGCCTCCATGCTTACAGGCAGTGCAGGCAGCAGCTATTGCTGTACAGAGTTCAGCTTCGCTCATGTTATTTCATCCATTGACATTGAAGGTTTCACATGTGGTTTCTGTACTTCTAATGCAAAACAAAGTAGCTTTCATGTCGCCAGCACGGCATCTCAATTGTATGACAATACTAATGGTGCAGCCACATTTCAAGATTGAACGTTGCAATACATTGAATACATTGAAGACATAATGTTTGTTGATGGTTCCTGTCGGAAAAAATTCAGATGGCACAAATGCCAGTGGCTGTGCGGTGGTGACACATGGGAGGGTGTTGAAATCCTCACCTTTGCCATCACATTTCTCAGCACAGGCAGCAGAGATAGTAGCTTTGACGGAGGCATGTAGATTGGGGGAAGGGAAAGCTATCACAGTCTACACAGATAGCAAGTATGCGTTCTCCACACTGCATATTTTCGCACAACATTGGAAAAACAGAGGCATGGTAACATCTACAGGCAAAGCTATTCAACACAAAGATTTGATACTAACTTTACTGGATGCTATTCTCCTACCAAAAGCAGTTGCAGTCTGTAAATGTGCAGCGCACACTACCGGGACTGATCCAGTTTCACGGGGAAACCGCAAAGCAGACAAAAAACCTAAACGCGCAGCGACAGAGGGACAGGGTTCAGATTACATTTGTGTAGCTGATAGCCCATCCTTCCTAAAACCCTCTATAGATTTGCAGCTATTTTGAGCCATGGAATTACCCATGTCTCAACAGGAGGGATGGTGGGAATGATAAGTAAATGTTTTATAACATATGGATTCCAAAATTGCTCTAAACATTTTTTGTGCATCCTGTTTGATTTGCTCCAAACACAACGCGCAAGGAAGAATCAGGCCTAAAAGAGTAGCATTCCCGAAAGCTGAATATCCATTCCAAACAATATGCATGGACTTCATAGAACTAAACAAATCAGAGGGGAAGAAATGCTGCCTGGTAAGAGTAGAGATGTTTTCAAAATGGGTCGAAATCACACCAACAGCAAAAAACAACGCTATAGTGGCAGCAAAAATCCTTGCTCCTGTTATTGCACCAAGATTCGGATTCCCAGAAACAATTTATTGCGATAACGGTCCACATTTCAGAAACCAAGTCATTGCCAAATTATCAGAAATGTTTAACATCCAACTAAAGTTTCATTGCAGCTGTCATCCACAGTCTACAGGGACAGTAGAGAGAACAAACAGCACCATCAAAGTAAAGCTAAGGAAGGCTATGGGAGAGACAGGTAAACCAGGACTGTCAGCATTTGAGATTCTATGTGGCAGACCCTATAGGATACCTCTCATCTACACAAAGGGGGATGACACTGAAGCAACTGGAACAACTGTTGATTACATGTCTAACATGATGAAAAAACAAAGATATTATGATAAGTATCTCCCCCTACAGATCCAGTGGCGGAAGGAGAACCTCTGGTGAGGCCAGGTGACTGGGTGTTCATAAAGACCCCAAAGAGAAAGAACTGGTCATCTCCTCGCTGGGAAGGTCCATATCAGGTTCTGCTATCTACACCGACAGCAGTCCACATCGCTGAGAGAGGAATGTGGGTTCATCTGACACACTGTAAAAGAGCATACAACACTCCAGGGGAGACCGATAAATAAAAGCACCACACCATGGCCGACAGACCATGGAATCCATACCGAAGGACGGGAGGAATGATATGGTATGAGAGGAACATTGTGTCTAATCAGTCTGGTAGCAGTGATAGTGGTAGTTCCGTTACTCTGGGTACACGAACTTCAGTCTCAACAATTGAATGGCAACAACATTCGCACCGCAACTGAATCACTGATTGTAAATTTGACACTAGCCAATACAACGCTAGCCAAATTAAGAGCGAGAAGAGAGATAGGCCCTCAAAACCAATGGAAACACCAGACCAGTGAAGGTCAGCATAACGTGTACTGTATAACTCTGTGTCTCTACCCGCTGACAGGAACTGCACCACTGTACACCACTTGTTTCCCCCTGTGCCAACTCACACGCGGCCACCCTGGTTTGAGCCATATGACGGCAACTACACCTGTCTGTCTAGAGAAGAAGGTACGGTTAGTGTAGGAACTTTGGCTTCCTGTAATCTAACCCTGAAGTTATCAGCGGGAGAATGGGGTGTGCAGGATGCGTGCGTGAGAAGACAACTTGTGGCCAGGGCGGACATCTGGTGCTTTTGCGGTGGTAAGACACTTAGAACAACATTAAAAATGTTGATTGGATTAACTATTTGTACTATAACCAACAGAGATTCATCAATTACACCAAAGCTGGCAGGTTTGACATCATTATCCGAGCAGTTCGTGAAAAACTCAGGTATTGATAAACACCCTTACTTTTCATGGATGGAGAACATGCTCAGGAAGTGGTCACGGCTCATACAATCAGTTTTGATAACCATAATTATAATGACCATAATTATGACTACATTGTGTTGTTGTTGTGTTCCATTCCCGAGAGACTTAGTTCAGAGGCTGATTGACGTTGCCATGAACAAGATGTTACTGTACACCAGAGTGCCAGATGTGGAGGATAAAGGTGATGCAACATAATATCTATCAGATTACAGTGACGATGAAATAACCCCTGTGAAGTGTACTTCCCGATTCCTAGGTGAGCAGAAAGTTCCAGGTGATCTGGAAGCTGAGGACATGCACGGAGACTTGGAGAATTTCTCTGGTGACACTGGAGTTTAAATAAAAACATCAATTCCACAGCACAATGATGTATTTGCAGAAAATCCCAAAAGGAAGATGTAAAATACTGATAAGCATTCCAAGTGCAGCTTAAGACAAGGATGTTGTCTCCACTATATATATATATATATATATATATATATATATATATATGTTAATCACATGATGGAAGGAAGTGTTTAATGTTTTATTGTTTTCCACGAGCCTAGGGTGAGATTTCCTAGGCAGGTTTAGGTTCAACTAACGGGATCGATGGGTTGACCAGCCTGCCTTGGACAGTTTTGTTTGATTTCTATTCTTCCTTCCTATTAAACTTTAAAGTACTAGAGGTTAGTTTTACTAGATTTGCTATGTATAACTCTAAAGATGGACACTGAAGTTGCTAAGAAACTGCATGACAGGGTTTTCGCTCTCACACTCCACAAAATGTAACTAATGATTATGCTTGAAATAAGCATAAACAGGAGGGAATGTTATAAGAATTTTGTATAACCTCATGTCTTAAAGTTTTCTTTGTTCAGGTTACAGCTTTATGTATTGAACCGTTTATTATTTGTTTGTCTATTGTTTATTTATTTCCCATTGCTAACCTAAATGTTATCAGAGGCCTGGTAGTCATGATGTCTTGTTCTGCATGAAGGTTAACTGTCAATGACACACAGTGGCAGCGCCAGGGTGGGGCTTGGTTGGGCTATAGCCCGATCAAAATTGTGTTAGCCCTACCATTAGCCCTACCATAAAACCACCAAGAAAAAAACAACAAAATAACCACGAAAAGTGCGGAGTCCAACAGCACCACCACGTCACGTCGTAACAGCATTCAGGCAGCCGCGATGACAACTGTCACTGATCTGGGTTCATTAACAGACTGTACTGTCCGTACGTCAACGTCACTGATGTGAGCCCGCTTTTAGTGTATGCTCGACAGAGAGACAGTAGGCTACTAGTTTGTAAGCTACCTGGCTCTAGCAGTTAACGTTAGCAGCTTAAAGTCACTCACGTTAAGTTAACGTTAGTAAGCTGGTCAAAATTTATCATGGATAAATTTGTTTTTAAACGTCGCTGGACAGAACAACAGATGGCGATGGCGGGCGTGTTGGATAAAACTACGGACGTGCCGTTGACACCTGCAGGGGAAGATGACCACTCGGGTCCCGGCTGTTAACGTAACTATTCACGTTTGGCTGTCTCTGTCTCTCTCTCTCACTGTGTGCGTGTTTATAGCTGTGGGAGGGTGTTGTCATGGCGCCGCCAGGATTCAATTTCAATGTACGCACAGAAACGGCAAATACAACAACAAATGGAAAAATACATTTTTAAGACAAAATTTAATGTTTTCAGTATCAGTGAAATCAGTAGCGTATATCATGGTGATAGGCCCCGGTGCAAATACTTTTTTGTGCCCTCCATCCCCGCCCTAAACACAAGCGCACGCTTGTGAGCACTCCACGCACGCGCACACACGCTTGGACACACACGCACAGTACGGTATGATAACTCTCCCGGGCCCGGGGAGAGAGACATGCATCGGCTCGGCCCACAGTGCTAAGCAGCAGAGAGGTGACGAGACTAGAGCCGAGCTGTTTGTGTAGTAGAGGGGCCAACACACGCTATGCGTAATTGCGCACACACGCACGATCGTCCTCTCAAATGTTTCTGCGTCTCTCCAGGTCACTGTGTGAGAGAAAGACAAGCTCTGACTTGCTTTAAGCAGACGTTGTTTGGTGTCACCCGCTGATTTGCATAATTTAAATATCTAGCCCGCTGAATCTTCCAATCCGGCCCGGTTCAGCAGAGTGCGTACTGGATTCCGGCTGGCGGCGCCACGGGTTGTTGTTATATTCACATTGAAATTCTGGCATTGATTTGAGCCCCACCGCCGTATGAGTTAGCCCCACCGTAGTTGAACCAGAAAAAATACTCTGGCGCCGCCACTGATGACGCATTATCTCCTGTGCCTTTAAAAGACTCAAGTCACAACACTGATTTGAGCACTTTCTCTGTAGCATCCTCACACGTTGTTGCATTGTAACTGCTCCTCTTGATCAAGATTAAAGTCAGACGTCGACTTTACTTATGTCTCTCAAATTCTTTTAACAGGCCCCCTCCGCGTCTCCTAGTGTACTGGAATCTCCTCCATGCTCTTGACACTGTGCTGGGGGAGACAGCAAACCTTCTGGCCACAGTGTGCATTGATGTGCGATCCTGGATGAGTTGCACTAACTGGGCAACTTCTGTGGGTTGGAGAAACCACCTCATGCTACCTCTAGTGGTGCAAACACTGCCAAATTCAAAAAAGAAAAAAATCTGCCAGAAAGGCCGAGAATAGAGAAATGGTCTGTGGTCACCACCTGCAGAACCATTCCTTTATAGGGATGTCTTGCTAATTGCCACTCGTTTCCCCGTGTGATAGGAACACGCCTCCCGAGCCTCAGAATATTGCGCGCGCATTCTCCCCCTCTCTTTGTTTGTGTCCCGCTAACACACACACGCACACATACATCGCCCCCCACACGTGCCTACGCCAGCTGTTTCCGGTGGACGCTAAGGACATAGCTCCAACTCTCGCTCTCTCTCTCTCTCGCTCTCTCTCTCTACACACACGCGTACACGTACACACTCCACGTGTGTCTCTTCTGTTGTTTAGCTTAGTTTTGTGTGTTAGGTAGTTAGGTAATAAGGCTTTGTTAATTGCAGTGTTGTGATGTGATCATTATTACTGATTTTAATAAATCTTATTATATTATAACTAGCGGTCTCTTGTGCTTGTTGTGTATGTGTCACTGGATAACAGCAACGCTAGTGCTCGAATTTCACGCCTTTTTAATTGTTCGATTGGTTTTGTACTTCTATGCCAGTGATCACGATGATTGGCAAGTGAGTATAAAACCTTTATATTGAGACTGAATACAGTTTTAGGTTATCTTTTCCCTGATCCCAGGGTGGTGCCCCGTTTATTCATGATTATATGATTATATCACATGATTATATCATGATAATATCCATCCATCCATTTTCTACCGCTTATCGTGTATTTAGGGTCACGGGGGGGCTGGAGCCGATCCCAGCTGTCATTGGGCCAAGGCAGGGTACACCCTGGACAGGACGCCAGTCTATCACAGGGCCGACATGTAGAGACAGACAACCATTCACTTTGGACTGTGGGAGGAAGCCGGAGAACCCAGAGAAAACCCACGCTTACACGAGGAGAACATGCAAACTCCACACAGAAGGAACCTGGGGCCGACCTGGGGATTGAACCCGGGACCCTCTTGCTGTGAGGCGAGAGTGCTACCCACTACACCACCGTGCAGCCCTATATCATGATAATATATTAAATACTAGAAAATTCCCCCGCCGGGAAATTTTGAAAGGGCCACGGGGGCTACTGCCGGAGTGTATATACATTGCGATGAGATTCTTCGAGATTTCAAACCAGACAGAGTTGTTCTGAGACGTTTGACTGAAAAAACTACATTTCCCATTACTAAATGTAGTTTTTAGTACATTCCTGTCCCGCCGATCAGGGCACACCACAGGTGTCTCCATTTTAAAGTTTAAACGGAGTTTCTAGGTGAAAGTATGCCAGAGCAGAAGACGTTTGATTAAAAAAACTACATTTCCCACTATGAAATGTAGTTTTTAGAACATTCCTGTCCACCAATCAGAGCACACCACTCGTGTCTCCATTTTAAAGTTAAAATGGAATTTCTAGGTGAAAGTATTGCCGAACTAAGACGTTTGACTAAAAAAACTACATTTCCCACTACTAAATGTAGTTTTTAGTACATTCCTGTCCACCAATCAGAGCACACCACTCGTGTCTCCATTTTAAAGTTTAAACGGAGTTTCTAGGTGAAAGTATGCCCGAGCAGAAGACGTTTGACTGAAAAAACTACACTCTTAAAAAGGATTCAGGAGGTTAGTTAGTATCACTTAAAAACATGAGCTTTTTCAGCATAAAAAAATACAATTTGTTACATCCATCCATCCATCCATTTTCTACCGCTTATCCTGTATTTAGGGTCACGGGGGGGCTGGAGCCGATCCCAGCTGTCAATTTGTTACATGTCCATTATTTTATTAAGTTGATAACTTATTTCAAGAAATGTATCAAAATTAAAAATGAAGAAAGTTGTCTTAACTCAGAAATATATTGATTTTGGATAACCATTTCTGCCTTCACTTAACATGGAAAAGTATTAAGTTAATGAAACTTAACACTGTATTATAATATTAAGTAAGTGCAGCTTTCTATCACGCGTGTATTGAGGCAGAGAACGTGACCAGCAGCCATTTTATGCTGACAGACTGCACCAGCAACAGCAACGGAGAGACCACAAGAACAGCAGGGTTGGATTAATTGTACTTGGTGAGTACATTTTTTTCTTACTTTCTTAACTTAACAGCAAGTAACTATCAGCGCTCAGTCCAGTTACATGACACTAAAATTGAAATGTCCACAGCATGCTTTGTCCTCGCTTTTAGCTAGCTAGCTAATGTCTTCAAAGTAACTTAACTTGTAACGTTAGAAGTGCATTGGAGTCGGCTAAAAGGTGGCTATAAGGTGCCTAAACGTGCGGTCCCAGAACTGCTGCAGGCAGCCCTCATGTTTGCAGACACATATATGAACTGACATTGGTGAGGAATATGTTGTGGAAAGGCGCTAGCCGTTAGCCGCTAACGCTAATAATGATAAATGAACGGGGAAGCGCTACCCGTTAGCTGTTAACGCGCCTTCGGGAGCTTGCGCGCGGTCTCTCGAACATCTCGCGCTGCGACGGCATTGCAAGGCGAGTCCACACCGGACCAAAAATCTGCGTCTTTGATAGAGTCGGCGTCTGTGACATGAATCTGCTTGGTGTGGTCGCTCGAATCGGCCCACGTCGGCGTTCATTTCAGCCGGCTGTAGTTCCGTAGGTGTGAACCGCCCATGTCGCTGTTCGAGTCTGCCATGTTAAGAAGCCCGACTTCATTTACCGACGCGAATCGGGCAGTCGGTCCGGTGTGGACCCGCCTTTACATAGACAATGAATGGGAACATTCCCTCCGGGTAACGGTATGAACTCAGAAAGGACGCCGTTTAGTTTGCGGTGTTTCCGGGACTTCCACAACATGTACAAAGCAGTAATAGTGTTTATTACGGCCACGAATGATGAAACATTATCGGTGTAAATGCAGCGGGTGCCGGTCAGATTTCTCTGTCACCCCGATGTAAAGAATATCAAAAAGCCAAGAAAGGCAGAGGTGAACTTTTTACCTCCTCACCCACAAGGAGAAACGGAAACAAGTTTGGAACATGAGAGAGTAGATCTCCTTATATATATTATATTAGTGAAGTAGAGAAGAGGAACAATCGTCAGATCATCAATGAAAAAATGGCAAAAACATTCTCAATTCGCAGACAGGAAGTTGTCAATGTAGCACCACCAGTCAGTGACTTAAAAGACCGTTGGCCTGCTCTTTTCATTGCAGCTCAGGTAAATATTTTTTCATGATATGGTTTGCATTATGTGCTATATTAAATCAATTTCACTACATAAACAAATTGTGCTTTTTATTTGTGCCTTTCCTTTTTCTACAGATAAACGAAGAATTCAGAAGAATCACTACAGTTAACTTGGAGACAACATTTATGGCGAAACTGAACGAGTACACCCCAAAGATAATGTCCTTTGTGTCGTCAAGAGGAGGGGCTGCAAGAGCGGCTATTCAGAGCATAATGAAGATGCTGCAAGAGGTATGAATGTATATACCGTGGTTCATATCAAATAGGACATCTTTTTCCCAACTCTTCCCCTGTTTCTCTCTCTCTCCACCGCTCCTCCTGCTTGTTGTCTCCTTTTCCTCCTCCTCTCCTCATCCTTTCCTTCATCCTCCTCTTGTTCCTTTTTGTCCTGCTCCTCCTCTCTCCCTCCTCCTCCTATGCTGCTTCCCTTATCCTCTCTTCCTTTTCCTCCTCTTATCTCTTCCTCCCCCTTTTTTCCTCATTCTTCACAGCAAAAACTCAAAATCTTACAAAGAATATTTGTCATATTTCTTGTCAACATGTCTCATTGCTCTTAAAATTAAGACATTACCTTAAAGTAAGCTGTTTTTGACTTGCTTCTAAGTTAAATTTCACCCATTTCAAGCTCATTTTCACTAGAAATAAGTTAAAAAAAAATCTGCCAGTGGAACAAGGGTTTGTAACAAGAAAATAAATCTCATTTCACTGGCAGATTTTGCTTGCAATAAATGAAATTTCACTTGAAACAAGTCATAAACAACTTAGTTTTCAGGTAATGTCTTACTTTAAGTTAAGCAAGACATTTTGACTAGAAATATGACAAATATTCTTTGTAAGATTTTGAGTTTTTGCAGTGTTCCCTAATCCTCTCTTCAGTTTCCTCTCCTTGTCCCAATCCTCCTTTCTTTGTCCTCCTGCTCCTATTCTCCTCTCTTCCTCCTCCTCCTCTCCTCGTGCTTCCCCCTCCTGTCTTCCTTCTTTTCTCCTCCCCCTCCTCCCCTTCTCCTCATCCTCACTTCCTCCTCCTTGTCTGCTCCTGGCCCCCTCCCTTCCCTCTTCCTCTTCTCTTCTTCCTCCTCGTCTTCTCCTTGTGCTTCTCTCATCCTCTCCCTCTTTCACATGTCCTTGTCCTCTTTTCCTTTTTGTTTTGTTTTAATCAAAAAAATCATCGGTATAAATGTGTGTGAACCCTGATTAGACATCCTTCCTCATGGAGGAATATACATTTTTTTATCTTCTTATTCACAGGATGATTCGGTGGAAATGAGGAGAGAGGTTGCCATCCGTGGATTGGTGGTGTACCTCGGAGAAAAGGAAGAGAATCTCTTTAAAGAGCAGTTGGTAGGTAAATCTGACACAGAAAAACTATACTTTGTGTTAGTCTTGTTTTTAATTGTTCCTCATGTGTTTAAATTATGACATTGATTCTGACCTATTTATGCTAGGTTGATGGAGATCTCACCACTGAAGTGTTGAAGATCATTGTAACCAGAGGTGCCACATCTGATCCAGCCAGCGCACAGATTGTGATTGAGGGAACAGAAGTCCTGGAAGACGTAGACGTACCCAGAGCCTGTGCCTTGCTAATGGGGCTGATCTACTCACTCAATCTCAGCTACCCGAAGGAGCTGAAAAACACTTTAAGTATTTCAAAAGGTGTTCCTTGAGCTGGATGGTCTGAAAGCAAGTCCGAAGGTAATGTCTCTGAAAAGTAAACTGCTGTACTAAAAAATGTGAAGACTGTCCACTTATTGCGCAGGAAATGTTGCATTTATGTTTATACATTGTGTTTGTACTTTTGTGAAGTTTTTGCTGTATACACTTCTTTGGATGTATACACTTCCGGTCAAGTTTTTACAGAATATTTAAAGTACTTGAAGTATACGTTTACACCTGAAGTACACGTGAAGTTCAATAAGTTAATGTCTCAGGTAAGGTCTAAAGTAAACTGCTGTACTAAAAAATGTGAAGACTGTCCACTTATTGAGCAGGAAATGTTGCATTTATGTTTATACATTGTGTTTGTACTTTTGTGAAGTTTTTGCTGTATACACTTCTTTGGCTGTATACACTTCAGGTAAAGTTTTTCAAAATATTTAAAGAACTTGAAGTACACGTTTACACCTGAAGTACACGCGAAGTTCAGTAAAAGTTAATGTTAACATTGCATCTGTAATAATCTGCAATAAAATTGTTATTGATGTCGAAATTGTTTACAATAAATACATTTTGACAGTAAAACTGGAATTGCCATGTCTAATTTATTCTGACTTAAGTGAAATAAGTAACTTATACTCAATAAAATTGAGGTAAAAATTTGCATGGACTTTTCTGAGTAGAAGGAAAGTAAAATAAAGGAGTTATAGCAACTTAAATTGAGTAATTTGACTACTTATTAACACTAAAACTTTTATATAATAATTGAGTTGGTTCAACATAATTAAGCTTGTAGAGGACAAAACAAATCATGTTGGTTGTACTTAACTACTTGAGTTAGTCCAGCTATTAAAGTCTTATGGGAAATAATCAATAATGGCTTAGTTGGAATTACTTAAAAAGATAAATGCAAATTGTTACAACAATTTTTTTAAGTTGAGCCAGTGTATTTTTTTTTAGAGTGTACATTTCCCACTACTAAATGTAGTTTTTAGTACATTCCTGTCCACCAGTCAGAGCACACCACTCGTGTCTCCATTTTAAAGTTTAAATGGAGTTTCTAGGTGAAAGTATGCCCGAACTAAGACGTTTGACTAAAAAAACTACATTACCCACTACGAAATGTAGTTTTTAGTACATTCCAGTCCACCAATCAGAGCACACCACTCGTGTCTCCATTTTAAAGTTTAAATGTAGTTTCTAGGTGAAAGAATGGCTGAGTTGAAGCTGGACTACATTTCCCACGGACTGCTCCTGTCCACTGCTCCTGTCCAGCAATCAGAGCACACCTGCTGTCACTTCTCAAGATCAAAGCCACAGAGTGCCATCACCATAGCAACGGCCCTCTAGCGCGTGTGTAACTGCTTTCAAGCCTGTCTCTATTGCTCCATTTCGGCTTCGCGGAGGGTCCGAACAAAAGCTTGTTATCGCCAAAATGTTCACACCGTTAGCGCCACAAGACTCTGCTGAAGACACTGATCAATTTTATTTTTTCCTAGTGTCAGAAATGTGGACGCTATGGCGAGTTAGAAATGCTGCTCATTTCAGGTTTCTTTGAAAATCTGTTTCTCATTTTGTATTGTGAGTCAATGGGGAGAAAAACTGACGTGGCCGCGCTTAGAGGTTGCTAGTTCAAATTCTGTAAATCTCACAGAGTTTTTGAGCACATTGTGAGAGACAGGACAAGTTTCTCTACAAAATTGGAAAATATCACGTCTGTAGAGTGAAAACTGTGGCCGGGAGGAGTTTGTAAAGGAAAAAAATCTGAGAAGCCCTCACACTCTAAGCGATGATGTCATCCACTCTAGCCCAGAAGGTTCCATGCAATACACACCCATTATAATCTCATGATTTCTCCCAAAACGATCATGGTCATTGAACAGTGATTGATCAAAAACTATATGACCTATTGAAATGTGGATTGACACACCAGGAAACAAGACTTGTGTCTACGTTTTAAAGTTTAAATGGAGTTTCTAGGTGAAAGTATGCCTGAGCAGCAGGCGCTTGAAAAGCTACGATTTCTGCTTTTTTTTTTTTTCGCTCGTCCCATTCATTTCAATGGGAAAATTTCGGTGTTCGGCTAAGAAAAGTAATGGCACGCCGATCCCGATCCCGCTGCGAAGCCCTATTGTTATTCAAATGTTTTTTTTTCTTATTAGGGCCCGAGCGCCGACAACGTCGGGCTGCGAAGCCCTATTGTTTCTGCAATGTTTATTATTATTATTTTTTTTTTTTCACGAGTTCGACCTGCGTTTTGGGGGCCTTCGCATAAAAAACACCTAACCAAATTTGGAGTGTCTATAGGGCCTGGCGAAAAATTTGAGAATTTGGCGTCTTCGCATTCTAGCACAAAAAAGTTGCTCGCTAGCGCCACCTAGAGTGGAGAATCGCCAGCCCCGCCGCACCGTAACTCCGATTGACATGAAACTTTGCACACATGTGCAAACAAGTGTCCTCTACAAAAAATCCTCTTGGAGTACCAAAGTCCGCCTACCGAAATTTTCCGCCATCTTGGATTTTATGAAAAACGGGAAGTTGCGCAGTTCTCGTACACCGTTTGTCCGATTTTGACGAAATTCGGTAGGCATACTCCTCAGACCTAGCTGAGGGTATAGTCCGCAAATGTTCTGAAAATGTGCATTTAATCAGGAGATATCGGCCAATGAACATTAGAGGGTGTGGCTACCAAAAATCAATTAGCATAACTCTATAACCTTTGCCCCTAAAATTACGAAACTGGAAACCTATGTTGCCTTCGCTTGAAGAACATGCAGGTCAAGTTTCATCCAAATTGAGTAATGTTTGCCACTTCCAAAAAATCCCAAATATTGCAGTTTTTGGCCGATCTTTGGCTGTTTTTGGCAATTCACAGGGGTCACACAAAATAAAAAAAATCATTATACCGTTGACCTGATAGATACCAAAATTTGATATGTGGTTGGAAAGGCCTAAAGGAGAAAAACCAAGTTAAAGATGTCCAGAATATTTAGGGGCGTGGCCACGACGACGCCTTGACTGCGCTACTATTTTCATCCTTCGCCATTGGCATTAAAACTGTTATAACTTCACCGGTTCTTCTCCGATCTGCTCCAAAATATTCATGCTTGTTAACAATCACGTCCTGAACACAACTGCACTGCAATTTTAAGTGACAGGTAGAGCGCCACCTAATGGCAAAATGAAATGTACCGATTTTATGCCCATCTTCTGAGCAACAGCCCTCCCTCTAGGTAGGGCGTACACGCATGAAATATTTCATGCGTGTACCTAGATAGCCCAAGTGGAGATGTACCAAAAAGCCTCTTGGACCCACTGCCTCAAGTCATGATAAAGTAGGTAAAAAAAATGTTTTTAGCCAAGTGTGTAAATCAGCCCAGTTTCTCACTCAATCCTCACTCACGGAGCATAGGGTGGAGAGACACAGGCGCACAGCAACCACCAGATGGAGTCAGAGAGAGATCACTCAGTGACACGTAGAGAACTGTGAATCTCACATGCAGCTTACAATCTGCCTCACACCAGATCAACAGTCATGCCACTTTTAAGTCCTTTTTTTAAATTCCTCTCATTTCAGCCTGGACACAGAGAGGAGGAGAGATGGCACACTTTACATGCATCTCACACAGCTGTCAGCTGAACTCTGTCATTAACATCCAAACTATTATAACTTCAGTGTTTGTTCTCAGAGCTGCTTCAAACTTTGCACACTTGATTAGAGTTCCTTCCTGAACACATCTGCACTGTGATAGACACTCAGTCAGAGCCCCACCTACTGGCAGCAGGAAATGTCATTGATTTTGTGAATATTTCCAAGTAAAAGACACACCTGATTTTTTTTAACTAATTCCTCTCATCTCACCTTGCAAGGAGGACACAGGGAGAGGAGGAGAGATGTCACACAGGGGGAGGAGGAGAGATGTCATGAAGGCAGAGACATGTGTGTGAGCTCTGTGACTGAAATGGAGTTTCACTTTGGATCACAGCAGATCAACAGTTATGAAACTTTTAATTCCTTTTTTTAAATTCCTCTCATTTCAGCCTGGACACAGAGAGGAGGAGAGATGGCACACATCTGCACATGCATCTCACACAGCTGTCAGTTGAACTCTGCCATAAACATCCAAACTATTATAACTTCAGTGTTTCTTCTCTGAGCTGCTCCAAACTTTCCACACCTGATTAGAGTTCCTTCCTGAACACATCTGCACTTTGATATTCACTCACAGTCAGAGCGCCACCTACTGGCGACAGGAAATGTCATTGATTTTGTGACTTTTTCCAAGTTAAAAACACACCTGATTCTTTTTAACTAATTCTTCTCATTTCAGCTTGCAAGGAGGACACAGGGAGAGGAGGAGAGGTCACACTAGGGAGAGGAGGAGAGATGTCAGGAAGCAATGAACATGTGTGTATGTGACAGACAGATGGCTTTAAATGTCGCTCGTGTCTAAACTCACGCCACGAGGAGGTGGCTGCTGCACAGGTAGGCGGCTGCCACACATGTGAATGCAGGCACTCCACGACCGCACGTGACAGACGGATGCCTTTCGGTGTCCATCGCTTGTGTCTCGACTTGCGCCACGAGAGGCTGCCGCGCCAAGGGCAGCTTCCACGACACTGCCCTGTGACCGCAGGCACTCCACGGCCGCATATGAGTGAGGGCCCATCACGATACTGCTAGCAGTTTTAATTATTATTATTATTTTAATATGTTCTGCAGAGAAGGGAGACTAGTGTTGGACACGGTTTGGAATGAAAGGGAGAAAACATGACAGAGTAACACGGCGAATATCGCTAGTAAATGGATTTTTTTTTTTTTTAAGATGTTAGTTTAAGCGGCAGCCCTTTGTTGTTAAGTCGGCAGCCTTAACAGGAAAGCACTGCGGGAAACCCTGGTATTCCACTCATTCCTACACTCACTCCTCACTACAGAGGGGACAGACACAGGGATGGGGGCCAAAGGGATAGGGGCAGCAACCACTAGGGGGAGTCAGAGCTCTATCAGTGAAACATGGAGAAGGCTGTCAGCTGTGAGGGGAAGGAGCCTCTGTCTCTGTTTAATGCAGTTCCAGTCTGCTTTACACCAGATCAACAGTCATGAAACTTTTCACACAGGTGCTAATGATTTTATACATTGTCTCATCTGCTCCAAATTTCACATGCACCTCAAACAGCTGTCAGTTGAACCTTCGCCATTACACATCAAAGCTATTATAACTTCAGTGTTTCTTCTATGATCTGTTCCAAAGTTTCCATACTTGATTTGAATCACACCCTGAACATGTCTGCACTGTAATATTGACTCACAGTCAGAGCGCCACCTACTGGCAACAGGAAATGTCACTGATTTTATGACTTTTTAGAAATAAAAGCCACACCTGATTATTGTTAATTGTTAATTGTTAACTAATTCCTCTCATTTCAGCCTGCAGAGAGGACACAGGGGGAGAAGAAGGGGTCACACTAGAGGGAGGAGGAGAGATGTCAGGAAGGCATGGACATGTGTGTGAGCTCTGTGACTGAAATGTAGTTTCACTTTGGATTACATCAGATCAACAGTCGTGAAACTTTCCACACCTACTAATGATTTTATTAATTGTCTCATCCGCACCACACTTTGCATGCACCTCAGACAGCTGTCAGGGAGACAGATGGCTTTGCATGTCAATCGATTGTGTCTAAACTTGCCCCACAAGAGTTTAAGACACTACATAGACTCTACTATTCTAGAGAAAAACTGCACAGTTTCTATCCTGATGTTTCACCCATTTGCAACAGATGCAAGTCAGCGACTGGTCATTTAGTACATTCTTTTTGGTTATGCAGTAAACTGTACACATACTGGAAAAGTATTTTTCATTGCTTCTCTTTGGGAAATGTTGGGAGCCTGATCCGCTGATAGCCATTCTCGGGGCAACTAACCCTTTGTCTTTTGCCAATAAATATCAGAAAAAGGCTATTCTATTTGGAATTGTGATTGCAAAAAAGTTAATCCTCCGGACATGGAAGGCGGACACTGCACCCACATACGATTTGTGGCTAAGAGAAATGGCAAAAATGCTTCACCTGAAGAGATTGAGACTTTGTAATGAAGACAGAGAAGAAATGTAAAAAAAAAATGTGGAACCCTGTTCTGCAATTGTTTCAAAGAAAAGACTAATGTGTCAACGTGAAACACCTTGCTGAGTGTACTTCTAATTTTACTTTTCACTTTGTACAGTTTTCTTTAAATATGTTTACTTTAAATCCTCTAATATAGACCCGACCCTTTATTTACTCAAGCGCATCGCGGCCTAGGCCTTTATTGGAAGGAGGCCAGAATTAGAGACAGACCCTTATTTATATTTGAGCAAAACGGACTACCAGTAGAATGAATAAAAATTAGATTTTGTGTCTATTTGAACCTATAAAATACTAGGTTAATTTTTTTTTTTTTAAATGTCTTGCCCCGGCCTCCATTAGAGACCGGCTGTTATTTACCTCCGCCTACATCGAGGCCGGCCAATGTTAGAGACTGGCCCGTAATAGAATACAGGCCAGTATTAGAGGATTTACGGTAGTTTATTGACTGGCCTTTATTATTTTCTTATGAGATGAGCTGATTCTGTTCATGTTTTATTTGTTTGTTTTGGGGTGGGGGAGGGTTTTGTTTTGTTTGTTTTTTTCTGTTTGTCTTGTGTTTTTCTTTCTCACCGGCCACTTTATTGGGTACACCTTGATAGTACCGGGTTGGACCCCCTTTTGCCTTCAGAACTGCCTTAATCCTTTGTGGCATAGATTCAACAACATACTGGAAACATTCCTCAGAGAGTTTGGTCCATATTGACATGATAGCATCACGCAGTTGCTGCAGATTTGACGGCGGCACATCCATGATGTGAAACTCCCGCTCCACCACATCCCAAAGGTGCTCTATTGGATTGAGATCTGGTGACTGTGGAGGCCATTTGAGTACAGTGAACTCATTGTCATGTTCAAGAAACCAGGCTGAGATGATTCGTGCTTTATGACATGGCGCGTTATCCTGCTGGAAGTAGCCATCAGAAGATGGGTACACTGTGCTCATAAAGGGATGAATAGGGAACAATACGCAGGTAGGCTGTGGCGTTGACATGATGCTCAATTGGTACTAATGGGCCCAACGTGTGCCAAGAAAATATCCCCCACACCATTACACCACCACCACCAGCCTGAACCGTTGATACAAGGCAGGATGGATCCATGCTTTCATGTTGTTGACGCCAAATTCTGACCCTACCATCCGAATGTCGTAGCAGAAATCGAGACGCATCAGACCAGGCAATGTTTTTCCAATCTTCTCCGAGCCTGTGCGAATTGTAGCCTCAGTTTCCTGTTCTTAGCTGACAGGAGTGTCATCACAATAAAGAGAGATAAAGTGATCCGTTCCGTGAACCATAATAGGAGTATGGGGTCACTGACGCACTGCCTGGGCCAGAGGTTCCAGCGATAAAATGAACAAAAGTGGCAAAAGTATGCAGCCTTGCCTGGAGGTGCGGCCCACTGGAAATGACGACGAACAAGTATTACCCGTCATCATCATGGCTGAAGGAGAAGCATTGAGTGTTTTTACATTTACATTTACATTTAGGTCATTTAGCAGACGCTTTTGTCCAAAGCGACTTACAATAAGTACATTTGTCAAAAGAAGGAAACAAAGAAACCACGACGTATCATTGCCGATGCAGTAAGAGCTAAAAATAGAACAAGTGTTAGGTCCTCATCTGAGTAAAGTAGTACTTCAAGAGCAACAGTGCTAAGATCAGAGTGCTATAGGTAAGGTTTTGTTTTTGTTTTTGTTTTTTTTTTTGTTTTGTTTTTTGTTTTGTTTTTTTTTTTGGGGGGGGGGGGGGGGTCGAGGGAGGGTACTAGTGGGTCATGCTATGTAGAGTCAAGGTGAAGTCTGAACAGGTGAGTCTTGAGCCTTTTTCGGAAGATGGCAAATGACTCTGCTGTCCTGACATTGGTCGGGAGTTCGTTCCACCACTGAGGCGCCAGAACGGAGAAGAGTCTGGACTTTGCTGAGCGACATTTGTTTGATTTCAGCGATGGTGGTACCAGCCGGCCAGCTGAAGTAGAGGAGCAAAGTGCTCGCTTCGGGGCATGAGGTTTGACCAGTGTTTGAAGGTAGAAGGGTGCCGTTCCATTGATGGCCCTGAAGGCCAGTGTCATCGTCTTGAATTGGATGCGTGCTGCAACAGGGAGCCAGTGGAGGTCACGGAGGAGGGGGGTCACGTGGGAGAATTTGGGTAGATTGAAGATAAGGCGTGCTGCGGCATTCTGGATACGCTGTAATGGTTTAATCGCAGAGGCCGGGAGTCCGGCCAGGAGAGAGTTGCAGTAGTCAAGGCGGGAGATGACCAGTGCTTGGACCAAGAGCTGCGTTGCATCCTTTGTGAGGAAGGTCCGAATCCTGCGGATATTGTAGAGGGCGAATCTGCAGGATCGGGCCACAGCAGTGATGTTGGGGGTGCAGGACAGTTGGTCATCGAGGATTACACCCAGGTTCCTCGCAGTTGAGGAAGGTAATACTGTGATGCCCTCGACAGTGACCGACAGGTCCATGCGAGGGCAGTCTTTCCCTGGGATGAAGAGGAGTTCGGTTTTATTCAGGTTAAGCTTGAGGTGATGTGCAGTTGTCCAGACAGAGATGTCAGCCAGACAGTTTGAGATGCGAGTTGCAATGTGAGCGTCAGAGGACGGGGGAAAAGAGAGGAACAGCTGGGTGTCATCTGCGTAGCAATGGTAGGAGAATCCATGCGATGTGATAACAGAACCTAGTGATCTGGTGTATAGTGAGAACAGAAGCGGTCCTAATACTGAGCCTTGAGGGACGCCCGTGTCCAGAGAGCAGGGTTTGGACATAGAGCCATTCCATGTGACCTGGAAGGTGCGGTTTGTCAGGTATGATGTAAACCAGGTGAGAGCACAGTCAGTTATGCCAAGTTCAGCCAGAGTGGAGAGGAGGATTTGGTGGTTGACTGTGTCGAATGCAGCAGATAGGTCGAGGAGAATGAGAACGGAGGAGTGGGACGAGGCTCTGGCGTCTCGCAGGGACTCGGTCACTGTGAGGAGGGCCGTCTCAGTGGAGTGAGCAGTCCTGAATCCTGATTGATTAGGGTCTAGGAGGTTGTTCCGCGAGAGATAGGATGACAGTTGGTTGTAGGCGGCACGTTCCAAGGTTTTAGAGAGGAATGAAAGAAGAGATACAGGTCTGTAGCTTTGGATGTCAGTAGCGTCTAGGGTGGGTTTTTTAAGGAGAGGCTTCACGATAGCGGTCTTAAAATCCGCTGGAATGACACCTGAGGTGAGGGAGGAGTTGATCAGGGTGGTGAGGAATGGCAAGATGTCGTGTGAGATGTCCTGGAGAAGAGAGGAGGGAATCGGGTCAAGGGAGCAGGTGGTGGCGCGGTTAGATGTAACAAGTGCGTGGACGTCCTCAGAGGTGAGGGAGCTAAAGCTGGTAAGACCATCCGAGTTGAGAGTTGGGGGAGATGTCTTCTGGGAGGGAATAGGCGTGAATGAGGAGCTGATGTCATGTACTTTCTTGGTAAAGTAAGTTGCAAAGTCATCGGCAGTAAGGGAGGAAGGGGGGGTAGGGGCAGGAGGGGTGAGGAGGGAAGAGAACACGGAGAAGAGTTTCCTGGGGTTGGAGGCAGAAGAGTTGATCTTAGCCAGGTAGAAGGCAGATTTGGCTGCCGAAACAGTTGAGGTGAAGTCAGAGAGGAGGAGGTGGTAGTGAGCAAGGTCCTCGTGCTGTCCCGATTTCTTCCATTTTCTCTCTGACGCTCGCAACAATGATCTGTTGGTTCGCAGAGGTTCAGACAGCCAGGGAGGGGCGGGAGATGATCGCGCAGGTCGTGAGATTGGGGGACAGAGAGTGTCCAAAGAAGAGGAGAGTGAGGACATCAGTATGGAGGAGGCTTCCTCAGTAGGCATTAAGGAGAACTGTTCCGAGGATGGGAGCGAGGAGATAACAGTTGAGGAGAGAGCGGAAGGAGTGAGGGATTTCAGGTTGCGGCGGCTGGTGACCATTCGAGGCGTAGAGTGGAGGGATGAGGTGGGCTTCATGGGGATGGAGAAAGTCACAGAGTGGTGGTCGGACATGGTGAGCGGGGTAACAGAGTGTGCCGAGCTGCCACAGGATCTTGTGAAGACAAGGTCAAGTTGGTTCCCGGCCCGGTGAGTTGGTGGAGAGGGGGACAGTGTAAGGTCAAATGCGGAAAAGAAGTCTATGAATTCAGATGAATGCAGCTTTCCCGGGTGGATGTTGAAGTCACCGAGGACGACGAGTGGTGTGCCATCATCAGGGGAGCAGCTCAGGAGGGCATCCATCTCATCCAAAAAGTCACCAAGAGGACCGGGTGGGCGATAGATCACTATGATGTTGAGTTTGAAAGGAAGGGTGACAGAGACGGCGTGAAATTCAAGCATAGATCGGGGTAGGTGGTCGAGAGGAAGGACCTGGTAGGACCATGTGGGTGAGATGAGGAGCCCAGTTCCTCCTCCTCGCCCTGTTCGTCTTGGGGAGTGTGAAAACGAGTAGGCAGTTGAAAGGGCAGCAGGAGTGGCAGTGTTTTCAGGGGTGATCCAGGTCTCTGTGAGGGCCAGGAAGTGGAGAGTCTGCAGGGAGGCATAGGCTGAGATGGTGTCCGCCTTCTTGACTGCAGACTGGCAGTTCCACAGCCCCCCTAGTACTTCAAGTTCCTTACCGGTGGAGAGTGGTGGGTAGCAGAGATTGGATGGGTTACGGCCTCGAGTGAAGGATCTTCGGTAAAATCTTCTCCAGTGTGATGTCCTGACTGGGATAAGACACATGGCTGCGAGGGGGGGGGGGGGGGGGGGTTGAGATGTTATACCTACCTCAATGGGCTTCCTCGATGGACTCCCGCAGATAGACTCCCTTGTCTTTGTTCAGCTGTCTTGACTCCCGCAGATAGACTCCCTTGTCTTTGTTCAGCTGTCTTGACTCCCGCAGATAGACTCCCTTGTCTTTGTTCAGCTGTCTTGACTCCCGCAGATAGACTCCCTTGTCTTTGTTCAGCTGTCTTCGTTCTGATGGCCCGACGCTGCAGCTGACGCTGAAGTGACAGCCTTTTAAGTGCTCAATTTACCGCAAGTTCTGACTGTGGCTCCTCCTTCCCTCTAATCAAGTCTATTCACTACAGGTGAGCTGGCTCAAAACAAGCTGATTGCTCACTTAGCACAGACAGCTTCACAAGATTTTCAACAACAAGCTATCAATACTAGACTAAATGTTACCACTAGCTTTACTCACACAATGCCTAAACTCAAATCTACAATTAGTTTCTGACTTACCAACAAGAGACAAAGCAGCTTCCTTCCTTTCTCCAGACAAAATGTGGTTTGAAGAGAGTTACTGCTGTCCCTTAAGTTCTGACTGTGGCTCCTCCTTCCCTCTAATCAAGTCTATTCACTACAGGTGAGCTGGCTCAAAACAAGCTAATTGCTCACTTAGCATGTTGATGAAGTTGGTACCTAATCCCATATGATGGAGGACAGCCCATAAGTCGTGCCATTCAAGGCGGTCAAAAGCTTTCTCCGCGTCCAGAGATAACAGGGCGTTTGGATCTCTGCAGAAGCCTCTACTATATGTAATAGTCTGCGAACATTGTCTGAAGATAGGCGAGATTTTACGAAGCCAGTTTGGTCAGGGTTTATTCATTCAGGGTTTATTCGTAATACAAGCACTTTAGCAAACAGCTTTATGTCAGCATTCAAAAGAGATAAAGGACGATAATTTGCGCATTCATTTGGATCTTTTCCTTTTTTTATTAAGTAAAGTAATTGTAGAAGTGATAACATCTCTTGAAAAAGAGCCACATGCAATGGCATGGTTGATCATATTCAGCAACAGAGGGCCTAGTTGAGACCAAAATTGTAAATACAGTTCAGGAGGATTTCCGTCAAATTGAGACGATTTGCCTTTGTTAAGACTACGTAAAGCCATCTCCAATTCGAATAAGGTAAAGGGTTTATCAAGAGACATAGCATCATGTGGCAACAATTTAGCCAGATTTAAACCCTTAAAAAATAAATCATGTTTAGAGGAATTGTATGGAGCCTCAGAACTTTACAAGTTGGAGTAAAAAGAGCGGAAGGTAGAATTGATCAGTTTAGGGTCCGTTACCAGAGCTCCTTCTGATGTTTTAATGGCAGGTATATGCATGAAATTTTCACTTGCATGCAGGCCTATTGCAAGTGACTGGCTGGGGCAGGCTCCCTCAAAGTACACTCTTAGAAATAAGGGCTCCAATAGGGTTCTTCTACAAGAGCTGAGGTTCTACCTGGAACCATTTGCTTCTGAAAAACCCTTTCCCAAAGAAAGGGTTTTAAAAGGGTTCTTGGTAACACTAATGGTTCCAGTAAGAACTATTTTGATCCAGACAACCGTTTTTGGAAGAAAGAGTTCTTCAGGGATTGTTGAAAGCATGGGTATAAGATCCTGTGTCACCAGGGACATACTTCCTGATAACACTTACCAATAATGGTGCAAAATAAAACTCCTTGTGACTACTGATACAAATACTTTGCATATCCACTTTTTTTGTTTATTTTTTTTTTAAAGCGAGCTCTTCTTCTCCAGATCCTGCTGAACAAACTGTAACATAATTGCCCATCTTGGTATTTGAACACCTGCCACCCAGTCTAAAGTCACTGGCAGTAGTGACTGAGCTAACCAGCTAGCTGCGTTGAGTAATCAGGTCCACCATACTAGTCTATTACCTCACACCTTCTTAACAGACAATAATAATAATAAAAATAATAGACAGTCCTATAACTGAAATGTTCTGTTACCAATTAATTTTCACAACCATTAATTATAAGAAAGCAAGACCTTCATCAGCAAATCTTGTTGACCCAGGAAAAGATTAGCTGTGACTGGGATTTTAACCCCCACCCTCCAAATCTAAAGTCTGTACCATTACCCACTGAGCTATCCAGCAGAAGGTGTAGATCAGGGACTCCTGACTCGCTACACTCACTCACACAGCCAGGTTGACAGCTCCTTCATGTCAGTGGTCAGACAGAGTGAGCTGCTCATGTGCCCATTTTGACAGATATCATACCGTGGCAATGCCCCAATGGCAGTCTCAAAATGTGTGTGCGGAAATGCAGTTGTGCATTTGGAGCATGAAAGCACCAGTGTTATAAATTAAACCTGCAATATTTACGGTCCAGGCAGCTAAACTGCTAGGACACTATTGTAGGAAATCTTCTTCTTATCCTCCTTCTTCTTCTTCTGAGATCATACTTCCCATGGTTGACTCACCAAACTTTACAGAAATGTCCGACCCCGTGCCAGATTTACTCAACTCCAAGGACATGGAGGACCATTTTTGAAACCTGCCTTTACAACTGCTGCTTGGCTGGTGATTCTTTGAGTCCATTTGAGAATTAGCTCAGTGAGTTAGGAGCTGATTCTTGTTGCCAATGTACCTGAGTTCAAGCCCCTATAACAATTCAACCATATATATTTAGTTGCTGCCTCGGAATAATCCACTGTCCAGGAAACAAAAAAATATAATCCACAAAAGAAAATAGGCAAAAAGAAGATTGCAATCACGCGGCCGGGTATGCCCAACCCAAAAACCACAAAATGTTTGGAGCCGACATGTAATCCGGGAATCCCAGCGTGATGCACCGAAACAGGAGAACCAAAAGTAAATTAATGAAAAATAAAGTTCATGTCATCACTCCCCAGACGCGATTTCGTCCTTTTACGCCAATCGAAGGAATGTTTTTATTTATTTATCAGTAGCTGCAGACAATGCTGGCACCACGCTCCCACATTCTCGCTACTCCCTAGATTCTTTTTTTTTTTCCCTTGCCTTTCGGCCCCGGCGCACCACTCCATAATAAAAGGTTTTTGGTGCGCCTTCACCGACGCATGGGAAGACTGGAGCCTAACTTAAAATAACCACCATCATACCACCTTTTCACAGAGGAAAATTAACACACATAACGGGAAATATATACATGCCTTTCTAAACACAATCCATGTATGCATTGCATTTACGTTTCCCCACTTTCATGCCTATTTCCCGCTATGCTTTCTCTATGACATTTAATGTGCCGTGTCACAAAGGTGATGATGACAACACATCAAAATACCAGATGGCCTTGAAGCAAACGTAAGTTTTAGAGTCATGGTAGATGATAAATTAAACATCAGTTATACACTTATGGAGCAAATCGAATCAATTAAATAAACAAATTACCAACATTTCCAAGCTGTCTAGATCCAATATGTGTATTTTCAGATTTTTGTCTTGATAACTGATTTTTTTTTACAGTGGTTTCAAATCTGCCTGTGAATGGCTTACTCAATTTGTGTGCCACAGTTCAGTTGCCGCTTGCCAATAAGCTCAGCATCATAGACAACAGTCTTTGGTTCCAGAAGTTGTGGATTTCAGCCTCAACTGATGCAAAATTAACATTATAATGTCAACTGTCTTGCCTTCCCATTCTCCTGTTTGTTGCTCAGAATTGCCTAAATATGCCAAAAATAGCCTGGAACTGACACTTCGCTGCGCAGCAGCTATAATTGTGTTTATTTTTTAAAAGTTTAGTTACACTACTCCCTTCTTCAGGAGGAAATGACACACAGCAAAGAAGTAACAGGGGGAATTGAACCCTGGGCCCCTGCAGCAAGGACATAACCCCTCTTTCTGGGGCATCTAAGTGAGCTAGAGGACTCTGTAGAAGCCATTTTAACCACTTATTTGTTTAATTTGTTTAACATTAATTATAATGCATGCCTCTTCTGTATGACTTTCTTGAGTTTTGTGCCCTCTGCAGGTCAAAAGCCATTAAATAGGAGAGGGACGGGAGAGGAGGTGTGGCTGACTGAGAGCACACAGCTTTTGACCTTGTTGGGCTTTGCATGGATCGTTTATTGCGCAAGCTGTGATCCGTGAATTCTATAGTTAATATCCAGCCTGCCTTATTATTTATTGAACAGATAAAGGATCTGTAAACACTCTCATTTTTGGAAATTAAAAGCAATCTATTTTTGGAACACTGAATTTCTCGTGAATATTCCTTTTTTATTAATTGCAAGTTATACAAGCGTCAAGATTCGCCACCAAGTGACAAGAAAAAACGCAGGACAAATCAGTCACTACAGACTCACTGGACAGCTCTTTTGAAAGTTTGTTACAACTCAGGTAATCTAGGGATACAATTTGAAGTTGTGAGTTCAAGGCCTGGTTGATGCAGAGTGACCATGTTAATGCCTACTGAGGTGATGTGTGAATTAGTGACAGACAATTTGAAAAATATTATTAACACTTATTTTACAGACAATTTTACTCATGTACTTGTCTCCTCCTCATACTTTTCCATGATCAGCCTCATCCCATGGCTGCTGTACTCTTCTGACTGGCTTAGTCAAGTTGTGAAGCTGCACATAAGTTCAGTGATAAAGGAAGGTCTTTGATGTCAGAGGCCAAGCCTTAACTGATGCAAAAATCACATTTTAATGCTGACTTTCGGGCTACTGCATCAGGGTTTGTTGATGCTGGAATTGAAACTTCATCTCCCAAGGGAAAGGGCGAGGTTTGGTGTGTTGGGCCTGGTGGCTGTCATGTGTGAGTTAAGAGCTGGTTGCCCCTTGGATTGCACTATATGGTCTGGTCTTTCCCCTCTACAAACCAGGTGTGACATATCAATAGTGATTACTGTGAACAGAACAGAACAAAGAAGAACAGAAGAGAGAGAGAACAGAAGAAACTTCAGAGAATCAAGGTGAGCTAAATATAATATCTTATTTCAGCATGCTCGACCCTAGCTGAGGACTTTTATGGTGAAAGCTGGACTAAGCATTTGTTTCTTGTTATGTTTTGTTTGTTTTCTTGTTTGTTTGTTTTCTTGTAGAAATGACTTACACAGCTTGTACGAAAACTTTAGTGTGCTATTGGCTTGAAAAAGAGGGTTTTGCCGAGATTTCCATTATTTTTACAATAGTAAATTTTCAGACTTGTTCATAACGCTGAAAAGTATTTCAACATTATTTAAATCAATGTGAAAACTTTGTGGGGTTCCCTCACTTTTTCATGATTCTGTTCCACTGTCACAATTAGTAGGTACAGTGTGTACTCTGATTCCTTTCATTGGACCATGCATTGTTTTATTCTTTGTAGATAGTTTACAAAGAAAACACAGGACAAATCAGCCACTACAGACTCACTGGACAGCTCTTTTGAAAGTTTGTTACAACTCAGGTAATCTAGGGATACAATTTGAAGTTGTGAGTTCAAGGCCTGGTTGATGCAGAGTGACCATGTTAATGCCTACTGAGGTGATGTGTGAATTAGTGACAGACAATTTGAAAAATATTATTAACACTTATTTTACAGACAATTTTACTCATGTACTTGTCTCCTCCTCATACTTTTCCATGATCAGCCTCATCCCATGGCTGCTGTACTCTTCTGACTGGCTTAGTCAAGTTGTGAAGCTGCACATAAGTTCAGTGATAAAGGAAGGTCTTTGATGTCAGAGGCCAAGCCTTAACTGATGCAAAAATCACATTTTAATGCTGACTTTCGGGCTACCGCATCAGGGTTTGTTGATGCTGGAATTGAACCTTCATCTCCCAAGGGAAGGGCGAGGTTTGGTGTGTTGGGCCTGGTGGCTGTCATGTGTGAGTTAAGAGCTGGTTGCCCCATGGATTGCACTATATGGTCTGGTCTTTCCCCTCTACAAACCAGGTGTGACATATCAATAGTGATTACTGTGAACAGAACAGAACAAAGAAGAACAGAAGAGAGAGAGAACAGAAAAAACTTCAGAGAATCAAGGTGAGCTAAATATAATATCTTATTTCAGCATGCTCGACCCTAGCTGAGGACTTTTATGGTGAAAGGTGGACAAAGCATTTGTTTCTTGTTATGTTTTGTTTGTTTTCTTGTAGAAATGACTTACACAGCTTGTACGAAAACTTTAGTGTGCTATTGGCTTGAAAAAGAGGGTTTTGCCGAGATTTCCATTATTTTTACAATACGTAACATTTTCAGTACTTGTTATATAACGCTGAAAAGTATTTCAACATTATTTAAATCAATGTGAAAACTTTGTGGGGTTCCCTCACTTTTTCATGATTCTGTTCCACTGTCACAATTAGTATGTACAGTGTGTACTCTAATTCCTTTCATTGGACCATGCATTGTTTTATTCTTTGTAGATAGCTTACAATACGGCGCAGTAAGTGCACCTTGGATTGATGGAACTAAAACTCTTTTTTGTCTCCCCTTTCTGCCATGTCACAGTTCCTGGAGCTTACACAAATTCACCTACTGAGGACAGCATGATGTGTCTGGCCTGTCATGTTGCTGATTCCACTGGACCTATGCTGACTTTTGACCTGTTCTCCCCTGGGACCTACAACAGCCTCTCCTGTTCTGTTGCACTATCTTTAAATAAATCTTTTCTCATTAAAATGTTTTGAATGTTTGTTCAACGTCAACATGATAAATGACCACAATATAATATGAACTAAACTGATCTGTAGAATACAATATGGTTCTTTATAGAACCCTCAGAAGACAAGACGGTTATTGGTGAAAACCAAGGGATGTTTTTCGAACCCCCTGTATGAGGTCTAGATGAAACCCTTGAAACATGAAAGGGTTCTTGGTGGAAGGGTTAGGGTTCTAGATAAAACCCTTGAAAAATTAAAGGGTTCTTCGTGGAACTCCCTGCGAGGGTTCTTTGTAGAACCTCTAATGAGGGGTTCTGGGTGGATCTCCCTGTTTGGGTTCTAGACAAAACCCTTGGAAAAAGTAAGGGTTCTTGGTGGAACCCCCAGTATGGGTTCTTTGTAGAACATCTCAAGGGGGGTTCTGGATGGAACCTTACACACACAGTTCTAGGTATAAGCCTTTATGTTGGGTTCTAGGTAGAACCCTCCAAAAGGGTTCCAGGTGGAACCTCTATAAACGGTTCTACCTGGAGCCAAAAAGGGTTCTCCTATGAGGACAAGCCGAAGAACCGTATATGGTTCTACTTAGCACTTTTATTTCTATTTTGAAGTCCCAAATGTCCAGGTCTCACAGTGTAAGAAAAAGAAAAGAATAAGGAGATAAAAATAAGGCTAGGCTAGACATGAGAAAACTCAATCATAATAATAACGGGGGAGTAGTGCCTCTTGCCACTTACCCCCCAATGCGCCACAACCAGCGGTTAATAGTGCTGGTTCAAGCCTACTTCAGGTCGGGGAGTCTAATTTTCAGTGCGTCCACGGCTGCCTCTAAAGTCCAGAACTTAAAGCGTTCTTCATCAATCCCAACAAGGAGGGTACCCGGATCCTGGACTCTAGTCTCGATTGTTCTCTCGTGAAGTTGCTCCCGCAGCGGCCAGTATTGGTCCCGAAGCTTCCACCGGCGCGCTGACATATCCGTAGTCTCACGCCGGGGAGGTCACTGGGCTCCAGCATGAAGGATTTCGCTGCCTCCATGATGGAGGCCTTCTTTTGTAGATGGTGAAGCTTGAAAATCATTGTGCGGGGCCTGGAGTTCAAATGGACAGATTCTGTGGGCAATTTCAATGTCTTGCTCTTCCAGTGGAATGGTAAGGAGAGGAGACAGAATCTTCGCCAGGTAGGTCTCCATACGGTAGCCTGTCTCACTCTTCTCCGGCAGGTGCAGCAGACACTGATTTTTTCTCCTAGATCGATTTTCAAGGTTGTCGATTGCATTCATAGCCTCCTGTAGTTTATGATCCAGTGCTATAATCTTCAACTCTTGAGCTGCAACTTTGTTGGTTTGTTCTAACAAGTTGGCCTCGATTGAATCTAGCTGCGCACCTATTTGGAAAAGAGCATCTAGTTTGTCCAATTTATTTGTGAGATTGGCGTTTGATGCCACCGCCGTTTGATGCCACCAGCGTGTCTAGTGTTGCTTGGATCATCTCTGGCTTGGAATGGGTCTTCGGCAACATACACGGATTGAATTGTTTGTTTAGTCCCAAAGGGCAGACCGCGTTCTAAAATCAACTACATAAAATAAAGGGAGCGATTATTCCATTGCATAGAGTTGATCAGGGGTATGAGAACAATTTTTCTCCCCAAGAGAGCTGAACCCACATGTCTCACTCGCTGCCGTCCACCATTTTTGAGGCTAACGTTGTTAACAGCTTCATACAGAAACCAAATGGATCCAAATACAGTCAGGTTGCTGCTCTACTGCTTTTGTTCATCAGATCCACCCGTCGCTCCTCCGCAGTCAAAATATGGTCCTTGGATGGTGACAAACAGAATGCTGAACTCAAGTCTCCAAAACCATCATTTACAAATTAATGGGTGATGTCATGATGGTCCATGATCCAAGCACTGGTCATCTCCCGCCTTGACTACTGCAACTCTCTCCTGGCTGGACTCCCGGCCTCTGCAACTAAACCATTGCAGCGTATCCAGAACGCTGCAGCACGGCTTGTCTTCAATCTACCCAAATTCTCCCATGTGACCCCTCTCCTCCGCGACTTCCACTGGCTCCCTGTTGCAGTCCGGATCCAATTCAAGACAATGGCACTGGCCTTCAAGGCCATCAATGGAACGGCACCCATCTACATTCAAACACTGGTTAAACCACACGCCCCGCCGCAAGCACTTCAGCTGGCCGGCTGGTACCACCATCGCTGAAATCAAACAAATGTCGCGCAGCAAAGTCCAGGCTCTTCTCTGTTCTGGCGCCTCGACTCTGCATAGCATGACCCACTAACAACCCCCACCCCCAAAAAAAAATTAAGCACTTCTCTGTTCTTACCTATATCACTTTGATCACAGCACTGTTGTTCTTAAGGGGCGTTCACACCGGACGCGATAGACGTGATTTGAGCGGCAACTCTACATTGAAAATCAATGTAAATGGCGCAATGACACGCGATTCAGGCGGCGGCGGCACGAATGAAGCGAATGGCGCGTCTGAAACGAATGGCGCGTCTGAAGCGACACGAATAAAGTTGAAAATATCAAACTTTTCAGGCGGTATTGTGAGTTCAAGCCGACAGACAGATGGACAGGCGCTCCACAGCTGAGATGGATGGGCTGCATTCCCAAACAACCCGGACCCCGAGCGACACCGGGCAAGCGGTCTTCCGTACGCCACACACTTATGCGCTGGGCTCTTCCCTCTTCGCTCGCTGCTACTGAGGGAATCCTGGTTAGTTTCTTTCCCTCCGCTTAGCAATATGCTTAAATTCAGCTGGTTGTCTCGTCTGAGCTGAGGTCGTAGTTGAATGTGGCCCGGACAAGGCTCACGGACTCTGGCATCGGGTACCCCGAGGCGGAGGGTCCGCCGACGTGACCCGCCGGCCCCCGCCGGCGCTGCCCTCGTTTCCCCTGCTAGAGCGGCACCGGTTCAAAAGTGAGCGTCATAAGTGAATGAAGCGAATGACACAAATAGTCCAAAATGATCAAGTGGCGCGATACAAGCGTCTCAAGCGATTGTATTCGGGTCTATCGCGTCCGGTGTGAACGCCGCATTAGGGTAAGTTTGCTTAACAGCTACTACTTTACTCAGACGAGGACATAACACTTGTTTCTCTTTTTTAGCTCTTACTTTATCGACAATATGTTGTGGTTTCTTTCTTTCGAAAAATGTACTTATTGTAAGTTGCTTTGGACAAAAGCATCAGCTAAATGCCCTAAATGTAAATGTAAATGTGAAATGTAAATGATGACTACGTACACTTTTTACAGACAGACTATGTTCTGACAAAACATGCAAACTGCCCGCTGTTTCCACCGCAACACCATTCCGAGAATACACAAAAGCTAAGGCTTTATATTCTGATGATCAAATTTGAGATAGATCTTTTGAAAAAGGATTTTTTTAAATGGCTCTAAAGTGTGCTATTGTCACATGACCTATGACATCATTATTTAAGGAATCAATAATTCCATCGCAATTTAGAGTCACATTAACCATGCGTTAACCAGCCAAATGTAAACAATTATTTAGTTGTTTGTACATATTGACACTATTGACACATGAAGCTTAAACAGAGTGGGATCATCGAGCAAGAAACAAAAAGACTCGACCAAATCGGATTGGACTATGTCAATTCTTAGTTGGGGACACTTTTACGAAAGTATGTGTTGCATTTAAGGATTGGCCAAGCTTTAGTTTGTGATGATGGACACACACACACAATGTGACATCTGACAGTGGAAAACAAAATGTACCTCAAACTTAACAGCAGGATCCATGGTTCCAATTTGTTTTGGTTTCACTTCCAAAATGATGTCCTCACAGGACACAGAGAGCTTGGCAATCTTCAGGATCTGAGAGGCCACTGGAGGACAGTCATATAGTGTTAGTGAAAATTAGGCATGGGATGATTATCCTGACAAAATAATTGTGATGCACTATATTATCCAGATAACCATGATTTATGCTTAAAAATCTTAAAACTATATGGTATAACTTCATATTTTGTGAAGAAGCAAATAAAATGAATCGGCTGATTCATTTGGAACGAGGCTAGCAGGATATATGTGAGAAAGTGAAAGTAGACTTCATGGTGATTAGGGAGGAGGAAGACAAGGAGGGTGCAGCCATGGCAACGGGGTCACAGCATCCTCAGGAGAATGCCATTGTGGTTGTTTTACTTTCAGTCTATTAAAGATGACAAATTGAGGTCATTCATTTTGTGCCTAAGCTTAATTATCACTGAGCAAGAAAGCTGTCACCTGTTGGTAATTCAACATATTTATTGGTAATGTTTTTGGAACGCAGGACAGGAAGTAAAACAACCGCATTGCTGATAATGACATTGGCAATGTATTTAAGCCTGTGTAGTGTAGTTATTAATAATAGGCTGAATTTGAGCATTAAACATTTTAATATAATTTGAATATTGAAAAAAATATGGAATAAAATTAGAATAATATTATAGAGGAACAAAGACAGCTCTAATATCCACACTACTGATTTATTGCCAAGAGGGGAATATATAGGATTATCAGGAACATAACCTGCTCCAGTGCAGGTTAGCTCTGAAGTGAACCTCTGAAGTAAGAAGTGAACCAGCGTCGTAGGACAAAAAACCAAGGGTTAATCCTGAAGTTACCTCGCTAAGCCCAAATCCTGCTTCCTAGTACAGGCCTCAGTTCACTTTAATCACAAATACAAAATTGCTGACTTTTAAACTTTTTTATAATATTATTATTTGCTCTCAATAAGTGAACTCTGTAATTTAATTGTCTTGCTTTCATAAATAAATTGATAAATTAATATTAATACACAACTTGTTATGTTAGAGTACAACAAGCAGAAGTGTACCTCTCTCTTCTTCAAAGGTGATGAGTGCCTGTCCTCCCTGTAGAATCACACTGGGTCTCTGGCTAATGGCGAACACTCCTCTGATTGGCTGACGGTCGTCCTCGCTCTCCTCTTCACTTTGGGTCGTGAACGCCGTCTCTGTTTCTGCAATCAGGGCGTAGATCTGGAAGACATCACACTGAGATCAGTCCAGCCTCAGCACTAAATAATACTACTAAAGAGTAACCCTTGATGGTACTGTGTTGCTTCTAGGATTTAGGAAAAGTCGACCGCGGTGTTCAGAGAATACGTCATTATAACGCGGCCGCTGATGATTGACAGCTGATGATCGGCACCGGCGATTGACGTGCGTCTGCGCTGGAGAAACTACAATAATGGACTACAAAAAACGCGTCATCCACTTCTCCACATGTTGGTTTTATAAACAGCTGGTTCACTGAACAGCTTCAGGTCCAGCAGCATCATTAAATTATTATCACTATTCAATTACTATATGTCTGCATGAAAGTCATTGTTAAATATGTAAATGCACATATCGTTTGTTTTCATGAACGGCCGACGAGCGCGGCACTTTAAATGTTGCTCTCGCAAAGAATTGTGGGTCGGCGTGATCTACTTTCCTTTCGTATAGGAAGGTCCGTTGCATCCTATGCTAAAGGAGCTCTGAAAGGAAGCATTGGAGCTCCTTTCCTTTGCATTTAGAGAATCCGGACGGCTGATGGAGCAGATGGAGCAGGCTGAGACAAACTCTCGGGTGTCAGCAGACATGATGGCCACCAAAATCTCTGCCAAAGTAGAGCCAGGGTCCTATGGTAACCAGGATGGCAGGCCAACTTGGACGAATGACACCACTGGAGCATGGGTGACCTCACTAGGGGTGGAACGAAGAGCTGACCTCCCTGACAGTGCTCAGGAATGGTATGCACCTGGAGGGCATCCTGAACTAGAAAATTCCCCCGCTGGAAATTTTGAAAGGGCCACGGGGGCTACTGCCTGACTGTGTATATAGATTGCGATGAGATTCTTCGAGATTTCAAACCAGACGGAGTTGCTTAAGAGGCAAATACAACTACAAATATTTTGCACTCAACTGTTTCCAGTACATGTCACCGAGCTCAGCTGTCACTCAAGAACTACCAAGTACTACTGAGTACTACTGAGTACTACCGAGTACTACCGAGTACTATTGATACTCAAGTACTGAGAACTACTAGGTACTATGTTTTGTCAAACAGTTGAGTAACAGCTTTGCCCCGAGCACTGGTCCCTCAGCTTATAACTGTATGGGCCAGTGCTCGGTGCGATTGCCCTGTGGCCCTAATAAGTAGAAAATTCACTCAAGTACTACCGAGTAATACCTAGTACTACAGAGTACTACCAAGTACTACAGAGTACTACCGAATACTACCAAGACTCAAGTACTGACAAGTACTAGGTACTATGTATTGTTTGAAAAACTACAACTCTGCCAATCAGAGCGCACCTGCTATCACTTCTGAGTGAGACAGAGACAGATAGTCTCCATTTAAAAGTTTAAATGTAGTTTCTAGGTGAAAGTATGGCTGAGTTGACGATGGACTACATTTCCCACGGACTGCTCCTTCCTGTCCACCAATCAGAGCACACCTGCTGTCAGTTATGAAGATCAGAGCCCCACAGTGCTGTCACCATAGCAACGGCCCTTGCTGCATGTGAATGACTGCTTTGGAGCCTCTCTCTGCTTCTCTCTATCGCTCCATTCCCCCTTTGCGGAGGCTCCGAACAAAAGCTTGCCACGCTCACATCGAAACTCCTATTGCCAAGATTTTCGCACCGTTAGCGCCACAAGACTCGGCTGAAGACACTGATGACTTGTATTTTTTCCTAGTGTCAGAAATGTGGACGCTAGGGCGAGTTAGAAATGCTGTTCATTTCAGGTTTCTTTGAAAATCTGCTTCTCAATTAACATTGGAGCGGATGAGGAGAAAAACAGACTTGGCCGCGCTTAGAGGTTGCTAGTTCAAATTCTGTAAATCTCACAGAGTTTTTGAGCACATTGTGAGAGACAGGACAAGTTTCTCTACAAAATTGGAAAATATCACGTCTGTAGAGTGAAGATTGTGGCCAGGAGGAGTTTGGAAAGGAAAAAAATCTGAGAAGCCCTCACACTCTAAGCGATGATGTCATCCACTCTAGCCCAGAAGGTTCCGCGCAATACACACCCATTGTAATCTCATGATTTCTCCCAAAACGATCATGGTCATTGATCAAAAACTATATGACCTATTGAAACGTGGATTGAGACACCAGGACACAAGACTTGTGTCTACGTTTTAAAGTTTAAATGGAATTTCTAGGTGAAAGGATGCCTGAGCAGCAGGCGTTTGAAAAACTACAATGACTGCTCCTTTTTTTTCGCTCGTCCCATTCATTTCAATGGGAAAATGTCGTTGGTTTTTCGCGACTTACGTCGCAAAAAATTTGTGTCTGGCTAAGAACAGTAATGGCACGCTGATCCCGATCGATCCGCACGTTTTGATATATAATTTGTCCTACAACTCTTATAGCTGTCATTGCGTTCAGAAGTTATTAACCAATGAACATCAGAGGGGCGGGGCTGTAGAAATCAATACACATAACTCCACAATATTTAACCCAATCATCACGAAACTTTCAGCATATGTTGACATATCTCCCTGGAACATATCCTGAAAGTTTTATTAAAATTGACCACTCGGGGGCGCTACAGTAAATCAGCCATTTTGGGCAATTTTAGCCCATTTTAGCTAATTGGAGGCTTTATATTTTAACGAACTCCTCCTACACCGTTGATCCGATTCATGCCAAACTTGCTGAGACTGTTCTAGAGGCCTCAACGATGCAAAATCTTCGAAAGGTCTTACATAAGTCAAAGGGTGTGGCCAGGACGGCGTCCTGAACATGGACGAATTTCATGCTTCGACCACAAAAATGTAAACTGTTATAACTTCAATGTACATTGTCCGATCATGTTCAAACTTCTCACATTTGATGAGAGTCCCACCCTGAACAGGTCTGCACTGCAATATTGACTCACAATCAGAGCGCCACCTACTGGGTTTTTACACCCGTATAAGGTCCCAGTGTTGTGGAACTTTGCACCCCAGTCGAACAGGACAACTTCAATCATCTGATACGGTGATGGACAAGACGATTCAGGCAAAGGACAATTGGCTGCGTGGCAATGGCCGGGGACAACGCGCGCCGTGGCGGGGGCCGGGGACGGCCCGCGGAACGGCGGTGGCCGGGGATGACAGGCGCCAGCCGTGGCAGGGGCCAGGGACGACCCGCACCGTGGCGGTGGCCGGGTACGACGGGGGACGACTGGCCACGTGGCGGTGGCCGGGGACGACCCGCCCCGTGGCGGTGGCAAGGCCAGGCGGTCCGACACGTCAGGCGGTCGTAGCACTAACCGAGTTACGTGCCATGCGAGGGCCCGTTATCACTGCTCGCAGTTTTAATTTATACATATTACTTGCAAAATGATGACACAAACAAAATAGGTCCACATACATATTTACAGTGCCATACATGCTTCACTTTTATATTTGTTAAGCATCTTCTTTTTCAGTATTTTTATAAGTTTTTGTACCATGTTACACATTTTAATTTCGTCATCTAAGGCACTCCACATGTTTACTCCTTTTACCGATATAGTACATCTTTGTTTAACATTTGTTCTTATCTTTATCTTTGTAAACATGCACGTTCCCCTTACTTCATACTTGCTCCGTCTAATCTGAAACAATTTCTGGATACAGTCTGGAACTGTCCTGTTATTGACTTTATAAATTATTTGCATTGTTTTGAACTCCACTAACTCTCTAATTTTAAGTGTTTGAATTTATAAAATAATGTATTGGTTGGTTCAAGATATTTTGCTCTGTTAATGATTCTGATTGCCCCGCGACCCTAAATACAGGATAAGCGGTAGAAAATGGATGGATGGATGATTCTGATTGCCTTCTTTTGTAGAATACAAATAGGATTTGGGTCATTCCGTGTCATTTCATCAAATGCCTCCCACCTGACCATCTCAGAATGTCCTGAAAAAATACGAGTACAAAGACACACTTGTTAGTAAGACAAATCCAAAATATTAGGTCTCTACTGTCAACAGTTTTCTCATGAAACATCATTGAATGAAGGGTAGTTTAGACGGTTTTTGGCATCGTGCTCTGAAAAGCCATTTTTAAACAGCAATATCTGGAAAACTATCTCACCTGTGGCCTTCAAAATTTCTACAGTGTATATCTGTTACTAAATAGCCTCCAGACCTGAAATATCAGGGGTGTAGCTCAATGATGACCTAGTATGGTAGGTACTTAAAATGTGGCTTGTTGAAATAAAGTAGTACATTTGAAGAGTGGCTGAGCTCCCATTTTTGCAGAAAAAAATGCATTAAAAAAGAGTCTGCTTATGCGCCTCATTACACATGATTGTAGTAGTTATTTTTGTAATTTGTTTATAGTGGCTTTTTTAAATGCATAATGCACTTTTGTCTTATTTTTAAGTTTTACTTTAAAGTGCTCATGTGTACAGTTCTACATTTGAATTTTGATGATGAAGTACAAGTACATTATAAGTAGAGTTTCTTTGATTTCTTTACATATTTTTCTTAGCTTGAATGTTTGGATTTGTATATAAACCTGCACTACTGGAAATGTTCCTGAAAAAAGCTGTTTAAATGCTGAACCCTTGTTCCTTTGATGTTAAGAATTGCACTTTTGATAAGGTTTTGCGTATATTTTTTAAATTTAATAAACACTGTTACACTTTTTGAAACTATTTCAGTTTGTGTAGGCCTATCGGTGCTTTCTGAACATTTTGAACATAATAATAACACAGGGATAATACCGAAAACCGTGATTATTTTGGTCACAATAACCGTGAGGTTAAATTTTCATACCGTTACATCCCTAGTCTGTAGTTTGAAAAGGAGTGCATGTCTCCATTTTTATAGATGGCTATGATCTTTGCTATTTTCACTTTGTTGGGAAATATGCCTGTTTCTAATGATTGGTTACATATATTGGTTAATGGTTTTGCTATAGTCTCAATAATAGTTTTTACTCGTGTCATATCCATATCATTAGAATCAGAAGACTTTTTATTTTTTACACAATATCCTTTGCTAGATTATAGCCAACGTTCACAAAATAATTATTACATTCATTAACAATCTCTTTGGAATTGGTTATGTTTTTTTCATTGTGTTTAAGTGGTTTTGGGTATTCTGATTTGGCTGAACCCTTTTTAATGATGCTATTAAGCACTTTCCATGTACCTTGTATGTTGCTCTTGTGTTGATTCAATGATGTATAATAATATTCCTTCTTGTTGCATCTCATTATGGTTGTTAATTAGGGCCCGAGCGCCGACAACGTCGGGCAGCGAAGCCCTATTGAAACTGGAATGTTTATTAGGGCCCGAGCGCCGACAACGTCGGGCTGCGAAGCCCTATTGAAATGCTGTCGTTTATTATTAGGGCCCGAGCGCCGACAACGTCGGGCAGCGAAGCCCTATTGAAACTGTAATGTTTTTTATTTCTTATTAGGGCCCTAGCGCCGACAACGTCGGGCAGCGAAGCCCTATTGAAACTGTATTGTTTATTAGGGCCCGAGCGCCGACAACGTCGGGCTGCGAAGCCCTATTGAAACCTTACGGATTATTAGGGCCCGAGCGCCGACAACGTCGGGCATCGCGAAGCCCTATTGAAATTGAACGGATTATTAGGGCCCGAGCGCCGACAACGTCGGGCTGCGAAGCCCTATTGTTTTTCAAATGTTTTTTTTTATTATTCTTTCACGCCTTCGACCTGCGTTTTGGGGGTCTGAGCATGAAAAAAAACTAACGAAAATTGGAGTGTCTATAGGGCCTGGTGAAAAATTGAAGAATTTGGCGTCGTTGCATTCGGACACGAAAAAGTTGCTCGCTAGCGCCACCTAGAGTGGAGATTCGCCAGCCCCGCCGCACCGTAACTCCGATTGACATGAAACTTTGCACACGTGCATACAAGTCTCCTCTACAAAAAAGCCTCTTGGAGTACCAAAGTCCGCCTGGAAAAATTTTCCGCCATTTTGGATTTTATGAAAAAGTCGAAGTTGCGCAGTTCTCGGACACCGTTGGTCCGATTTGGACGAAATTCGGTACGCATACTCTTTAGACCTAGCTGGGGGTATGTTCCGAAAAGGTTTTGAAAATATGCATTTAATCCGGAGATCTCGGCCAATGAACATTAGAGGGTGTGGCTACCAAAATGCAATTAGCATAACTCTATAACCTTTGCTCCTAAAATTATAAAACTCAAAACCTATGTTGCCATCGCTTGAAAGAACATGCCTGTCAAGTTTCATCCAAATCGAGTAATGTTTGCCACTACCAAAAAATCCCAAATATTGCCAGTTTTGGCCGTTTTTGGCTGTTTTTGGCCATTCACAGGGGTCACACAAAATCAAAAACTGATTATACCGTTGCTCCAATCGATACCAAAATTGGAGATGTTGTTGGAAAGGCCTTAAGGAGAAAAAGTTATCAAAAGATGTGCAGAATATTCAGGGGCGTGGCCACAACGACGCCTTGACTGCGCTACTATTTTCATCCTTCGCCATTGGCATCAAAACTGTTATAACTTCACCGTTTCTTCTCCGATCTGCTCCAAAATATTCATGCTTGTTAAGAGTCACGTCCTGAACACAACTGCACTGCAATTTTAACTCACAAGTAGAGCGCCACCTAATGGCGACATGAAATGTGCCCGATTTTATGCCCGTTTTCTGAGCTGCAGCCCCCCCTCTAGGTAGGTCGTAGAGGCATGAAATATTTTTTCCTAGATAGCCCAAGTAGAGATGTACAAAAAAGCCTCTTGGACCCACCGTCTAAAGTTATCATAAAGTGGGCAAAAAAAATGTTTTTCGCCAAGTGTGTAATTCAGCCACTTCTTCACTCAGTTTTCACTCAGGGAGCATAGGGGAGACAGACACATGGGGCCAGCGACCACCAGGGGGAGTCAGAGATCCATCAGTAACACATGGAGAGTCTGTGACTCTCACATGCAGCTGCAGTCTGCTTCACACCAGATCAACAGTCATGCCACTTTTAATTCCTTTTTTTAAATTCCTCTCATTTCAGCCTGGACACAGAGAGGAGGAGAGATGGCACACTTTACATGCATCTCATACAGCTGTCAGCTGAACTCTCATTAACATCCAAACTATTATAACTTCAGTGTTTGTTCTCAGAGCTGCTTTAAACTTTGCACACTTGATTAGAGTTCCTTCCTGAACACATCTGTACTTTGATATTCACTCTGTCAGAGCGCCACCTACTGGCAACAGGAAATGTCATTGATTTTGTGACTTTTTCCAAGTTAAAGCCACACCTGATTATTTTTATAACTGATTCCTCTCATTTCAGCTTGCAAGGAGGACACAGGGGGAGGAGGAGAGGACACACTAGGGGGAGGAGGAGAGTTTTCAGGAAGGCATGAACATGTGTGTATGTGACAGACAGGTGGCTTTGAATGTCAATCGCTTGTGTCTAAGCTGCCGCCACGAGGAGGTGGCTGCTGCACGGGTAGGCGGCCGTCGTGCTGCCGCATGAATGCAGGCACTCCACGACCGCACGTGAGAGACGGATGCCATTCGGTGTCAATCGCTTGTTCTGGACTTGCGCCGGGAGAGGCGGCCGCTCCAAGGGCAGCGTCCACGACACTGCCCTGTGACCGCAGGCACTCCACGACCGCATATGAGCTCGGGCCAGTCACGATACTGCTCGCAGTTTTAATTTTTCTTATTCCGCGACTTCGTGTGCCATTTTGGAGGCCTTATCATATTCAGAAGTTGAAAAAAATTTGCGTGCACATGGGGCCTGGTGAAAAATTTGACATTTTAAAGGTTTTATAGTTGGCCACAAAAAGGTGGCTCTCTAGCGCCACCTAACGTGTGTTAGGCCAGCCCCAGCACACCGTAACTCTAATTGACACAAAATTCACCACACATGTGCAAGCAAGTGTGCTCTACAAAAAAGCCTCTTGGAGTACTAAAGTCCGCCTACCGAAATTTTCCGCCATTTTAAATTTTGTGAAAAACACGTTTTTGCTCATTTCCCCTAAACCGTGATTCCGATTCTCACGAAAATTTCTGTGAATCATCATTAGACCAAGCTGGGCAAGTGGCATGAAAAGAGTTGAAAAAGGTTGTTGCGTTCAGAAGTTATTAGCCAATGAACATCAGAGGGGCGGGGCTCTAGCAATCAATAGACATAACTCCACAATATATAACCCAATCATCAAGAAACTTGCAAGATATATTGACATATGTCCATGGAACATATCCTGAAAGTTTTATTAAAATTGACCACTCGGGGGCGCTACAGTAAATCAGCCATTTTGGGCCATTTTAGGCCATTTTAGCTAATTGTAGGCTTTGTATTTTAACGAACTCCTCCTACACCGTTGATCCGATTTATGCCAAACTTGCTGAGACTGTTCTAGAGGCCTCAACGATGCAAAATCATTGAAAGGTCTTCCAAAAGTCAAAGGGCGTGGCCAGGACGGCGTCCTGAACATGGACGAATTTCATGCTTCGACCACAAAAATCTAAACTGTTATAACTTCAATGTACATTGTCCGATCATGTTCAAACTTCTCACATTTGATGAGAGTCCCACCCTGAACACGTCTGCACTGCAATATTGACTCACATTCAGAGCGCCACCAAGTGGTGACATCAAATGTCATGTTTTTACACCCGTATAAGGTCCCAGTGTCGTGGAACTTTGCACCTCAGTCGAGCGTGACAACTTCAATCATCTGACACAGTGATGGATGCGGCCATTCAGGCAAGCCACGACCAGCGCCGTGGCGGTGGCCGGGGACGACCCGCGCCGTGGCGGTGGCCGGGGACGACCCGCGCCGTGGCGGTGGCCGGGGACGACCCGCGCCGTGGCGGTGGCCGGGGACGACCCGCGCCGTGGCGGTGGCCGGGGACGACCCGCGCCGTGGCGGTGGCCGGGGACGACCCGCGCCGTGGCGGTGGCCGGGGACGACAGGCGCCAGCCGGGGACGACAGGCGCCAGCCGTGGCGGTGGCCGGGGACGGTGGCCGGGGCCGGGATAAAACTGTTATAACTTCGGTGTCCATCGTCCGATCTGGTTCAAACTTCTCAAGTTTGATGAAAGTCCCACCCTGAACACGTCTGCACTGCAATATTGACTCACAATCAGAGCGCCACCTATTGGCGACATAAAATGTCATGTTTTTACACCAGTATAAGGCCCCAGTGTCGTGGAACTTTGCACCCAAGTCGAGTATGAAAACTTCATTCATCTGACACAGTGATGGACGGGACGATTCAGGCAAGGGGCGACCAGTGGCGTGCCGATGGCTGGGGACAACCCGCGCCGTGGCGGTGGCCAGGGACGACCCGTGCCGTGGCGGTGGCCGGGGACGACAGACGCCAGCCGTGGCGGTGGCCGGGGACGACCCGCGCCGTGGCGGTGGCCGGGTACGACGGGGGACGACTGGCCACGTGGCGGTGGCCGGGGACGACCCGACCCGTGGCGGTGGCAAGGCCAGGCGGTCCGACACGTCAGGCGGCCGTAGCACTAACCGAGTTACGTGCCATGCGAGGGCCCGTTATCACTGCTCGCAGTTTTAATTATTATTATTATTTTATTTTCCAGAGGCCTTTTTGGGGGCCTTATCATATTCAGAAGTAGAAAAAAATTAGCATGCTAATAGAAAACGGCGAAAATTTTGATATTTTAAAGGTTTCATAGTTGGCCACAAAAAAGTGGCTCACTAGCGCCCCCTAACGCAAAGAAGGATGGCCAGCTCATACCGTAACTCCAATTGACTTGAAATTTTGCACAGACATGCAGATCCGTGTGCTCTACAAAAAATTACATTATGGCACCAAAGTCCGCCTACCGAAATTTTCCGCCATTTTGAATTTTGTGAAAAACACGTTTTTTGCTCATTTCTCCTAAACCGTTGATCCGATTCTTACCAAAATTGCTGTGCATCAACAGTAGACCAAGTTGGACAAGTACAATCAAAAGCTTTGTGAAACATCGTTGCGTTCAGAAGTTATTAGCCAATGAACATCAGAGGGGCGGGGCTTTAGAAATCAATACACATAACTCCACACTATTTAACCCAATCATCATGAAACTTGCAGGATATGTTGACATCTGTCCCTGGAACATATCCTGAAAGTTTTATTAAAATTGACCACTCGGGGGCGCTACAGTAAATCAGCCATTTTTCAATCGAAAGGTTTGTATTTGAACGAACTCCTCCTACACCATCATTAACATGAAAAAATTTAATTCATTCAAAGGGGGTTAACCATTACAAATGTACCGAACAATTTAAATCGGGCACTTTAAAGTTTTAACCCTCGCCCTTGCTGCTAAAAAAGTCAAGCGCGGCAGGTTAGCCCATGTCCCTATCTACACACCTACCGCATTGAAATTTTTATAAGCTTGTTCTATATTAAGTACTGAGGAGGAGTGAAGGGTCAGGACGGGCGGCCCACCGGACCCCCGGCGGATGCGCCACTTACAGGGGAGGCCATGCTGCTCGTTTAATTTTTATTACATTGCTTTTCAGATATCAAAAGTCATCAAAGCATGCAAAAAACTACATCATCTTAATTCAAACTGCAAGCAATCCAATTAATTTACCGACTTCATTACTAACAAATTAAAGAGGGGCTTAACACTACATTAAAGACTCGTGCTCCACCAGTTTTAAGCCGGCGTGCACACAGTGTTAGACCCACAGCGTCACTGCGTGCGACGTAAAACAAGTTTAATACGGTCCGCTGCAGTCAATTTGTCACCCAAACGTTAACTCATTATCCTGTCCAATTCAATTTAAATCTTTTTACCAATACGCATTGAATTGACGCAATTGAAATAAAATATTTTACACCGTAAGGCATGCAGGACTCAGCAGTGGAACCCTCGGCAGGACACCGGCGTGGGGCGGGGACGACGGCCGTGCGTGGGGCGACGGCCGGGCGTGGCGGGTGCGGGACGCGGCCGTGGCGGTGGCCGGGGACGCGACCCGCGGGCGGGGCCGGGGCGACCCGCGCCGGCGGGCCGGGTACGGCAGCGGGCCCGTGGCGGCGCTACCGTGCGTGAGCCGGGCTTGGGGGCCTAACAACGTAGCATGGGGGCCTACCTGTAATTATATTATTTGTCCAAGCTTTTGGGGCTCTATAAGAGGAGCTTCTAATAAAGCTAAAATTTTTTTAAGGTTATCGTTGGCCACAAAAAATTGTTAGCCCATAGCACGAAGTTGGCCTTATCGTAACAATTTGAAATTTTCCAAGGATCCGTCTTACAAAATTTTATGCGACCAATTGCCAATTTCCAATTTGAATGTGCGTTTTTATATTCCAAACTTGACGTTGCTAAAACGTCAAAATACCAATTGCAATCATAAAACTTGGAATTGCTTCCGTAACGAAATTTATGGGTGCTTAATCACACAAATCACTTTTAACAAGTTGAAATTGAGATTACACTTCTGATTCCTAAATTTTTAAATTCAGGGGCTAAAAATCACAATTTCCAAAGTTATTGACAATGCCCAATGACAATTTCCTTCCAAATCCCTACGTTTAACTGTTCATGCCTCTGTCAAATCTAATTTATAAAGTCCCCAACTCAATCAATTGACCAACAAACCACTTTCAAATCAATGTAATTTACCTAAAGCCCATGTCGAACTTAACTCAGTATGAAACTTATCACTGACAGTTCGACTGCACATTAGCAGTGACCCAGTTGCACGTGGGAATTCCGAGCCCGGCCCGACTGGCCCAGGTCGTCAGAGCAACCTGCGGGCCGGGACGACCCGCCGTGTGGGGCAGGGGACGACCGGCCGTGGCGTGGCCGGGGACACCGCCCGTGGCGGTGGCGGGCCCGCGCCGGCGTGGCGGGGCGGCAGCGGTCCGTGCGCGTGGCCGTGGCGGCCGGGCGTGTGGCCAGTGGCGTTGGCGGACGCTCGGGCTGGCATGCCGAGTGACAACCGCGGAGAAACGGCAATTTTGACATTTAGGTCCTATGCCAATTTGTTAGCCTTATCAAGGTGCTGCATACCTAATCAATTATAATTTTAAATTGGATCCTGTTAAAAAAATTAATTTGGACAAAGTCCGCCACAAATTTGCCTTTTAATTTCTAAAAAAGTTCGCTCTACGCAAAACAGTTGACCGATTCTTACCAAATCATTGATCAAATTGCCAATTACATTCGCAAATTTGCAACATTCTTCACTTAATTTTCATAAATTTTGGGCGCTTTAGAAATTTGACAAATCTCACAATTTCATATCATAAATTTACAAATTTGACATACTAAATACAAGTTATTAAAATTACCATGAGCACAGTGGGTTAACCAATTACATAAGCTGTTTTACAATCCTCACATTTTATTTCACTTGACTTGAGTCTTACATTAACGAAAGTCATAAATTTCATTTTAACACGGGCCTATGACACTTCTCACGTACATTCACAACTTTCTCGTCCTGACCAGTTAAATTCAAAGTTTTAAAGCCCTAACATTAACTCCTAAGCCAATTGGCCTCTGCACTAAATTATTTCACATCTCGACCGTTCATCACTTCACCTCTATTCAACTTAATTTATTTTACACAATGTACAGCAGGCGCATTGGCCCAAGTTGAAACCCCCTGCGCAGGGGACTGCGCGAGTCCCGTGAGGGGACATCCGCGTGAGGGGACGATCCAGCAGGGGCGGGCGCCAGGGGAGGACCCGCCGTGGGGTGGCCGGGGCGACCCGTGCCGTGGCGGTGGCCGGGGACGACAGACGCCAGCCGTGGCGGTGGCCGGGGACGACCCGCGCCGTGGCGGTGGCCGGGTACGACGGGGGACGACTGGCCACGTGGCGGTGGCCGGGGACGACCCGACCCGTGGCGGTGGCAAGGCCAGGCGGTCCGACACGTCAGGCGGCCGTAGCACTAACCGAGTTACGTGCCATGCGAGGGCCCGTTATCACTGCTCGCAGTTTTAATTATTATTATTATTTTATTTTCCAGAGGCCTTTTTGGGGGCCTTATCATATTCAGAAGTAGAAAAAAATTAGCATGCTAATAGAAAACGGCGAAAATTTTGATATTTTAAAGGTTTCATAGTTGGCCACAAAAAAGTGGCTCACTAGCGCCCCCTAACGCAAAGAAGGATGGCCAGCTCATACCGTAACTCCAATTGACTTGAAATTTTGCACAGACATGCAGATCCGTGTGCTCTACAAAAAATTACATTATGGCACCAAAGTCCGCCTACCGAAATTTTCCGCCATTTTGAATTTTGTGAAAAACACGTTTTTTGCTCATTTCTCCTAAACCGTTGATCCGATTCTTACCAAAATTGCTGTGCATCAACAGTAGACCAAGTTGGACAAGTACAATCAAAAGCTTTGTGAAACATCGTTGCGTTCAGAAGTTATTAGCCAATGAACATCAGAGGGGCGGGGCTTTAGAAATCAATACACATAACTCCACACTATTTAACCCAATCATCATGAAACTTGCAGGATATGTTGACATCTGTCCCTGGAACATATCCTGAAAGTTTTATTAAAATTGACCACTCGGGGGCGCTACAGTAAATCAGCCATTTTTCAATCGAAAGGTTTGTATTTGAACGAACTCCTCCTACACCATTGATCCGATTCCTACCAAACTTTGTGAGCCTGTTCTAGAGGCCTCGACGATTAAAAATCATCAAAAGGTCTTCCAAAAGTCCTACAGGAGCGCAATTACGGCGCCCTGAACATGGACGAATTTCATGCTTCGCCACAATACTCTAAACTGTTATAACTTCGGTGTCCATCGTCCGATCTGGTTCAAACTTCTCAAGTTTGATGAAAGTCCCACCCTGAACACGTCTGCACTGCAATATTGACTCACAATCAGAGCGCCACCTATTGGCAACATAAAATGTCATGTTTTTACACCAGTATAAGGCCCCAGTGTCGTGGAACTTTGCACCCAAGTCGAGTATGAAAACTTCATTCATCTGACACAGTGATGGACGGGACGATTCAGGCAAGGGGCGACCAGTGGCGTGCCGATGGCTGGGGACAACCCGCGCCGTGGCGGTGGCCAGGGACGACCCGTGCCGTGGCGGTGGCCGGGGACGACAGACGCCAGCCGTGGCGGTGGCCGGGGACGACCCGCGCCGTGGCGGTGGCCGGGTACGACGGGGGACGACTGGCCACGTGGCGTTGGCCGGGGACGACCCGACCCGTGGCGGTGGCAAGGCCAGGCGGTCCGACACGTCAGGCGGCCGTAGCACTAACCGAGTTACGTGCCATGCGAGGGCCCGTTATCACTGCTCGCAGTTTTAATTATTATTATTATTTTATTTTCCAGAGGCCTTTTTGGGGGCCTTATCATATTCAGAAGTAGAAAAAAATTAGCATGCTAATAGAAAACGGCGAAAATTTTGATATTTTAAAGGTTTCATAGTTGGCCACAAAAAAGTGGCTCGCTAGCGCCCCCTAACGCAAAGAAGGATGGCCAGCTCATACCGTAACTCCAATTGACTTGAAATTTTGCACAGACATGCAGATCCGTGTGCTCTACAAAAAATTACATTATGGCACCAAAGTCCGCCTACCGAAATTTTCCGCCATTTTGAATTTTGTGAAAAACACGTTTTTGCTCATTTCTCCTAAACCGTTGATCCGATTCTTACCAAAATTGCTGTGCATCAACAGTAGACCAAGTTGGACAAGTACAATCAAAAGCTTTGTGAAACATCGTTGCGTTCAGAAGTTATTAGCCAATGAACATCAGAGGGGCGGGGCTTTAGAAATCAATACACATAACTCCACACTATTTAACCCAATCATCATGAAACTTGCAGGATATGTTGACATCTGTCCCTGGAACATATCCTGAAAGTTTTATTAAAATTGACCACTCGGGGGCGCTACAGTAAATCAGCCATTTTTCAATCGAAAGGTTTGTATTTGAACGAACTCCTCCTACACCATTGATCCGATTCCTACCAAACTTTGTGAGCCTGTTCTAGAGGCCTCGACGATTAAAAATCATCAAAAGGTCTTCCAAAAGTCCTACAGGAGCGCAATTACGGCGCCCTGAACATGGACGAATTTCATGCTTCGCCACAATACTCTAAACTGTTATAACTTCGGTGTCCATCGTCCGATCTGGTTCAAACTTCTCAAGTTTGATGAAAGTCCCACCCTGAACACGTCTGCACTGCAATATTGACTCACAATCAGAGCGCCACCTATTGGCAACATAAAATGTCATGTTTTTACACCAGTATAAGGCCCCAGTGTCGTGGAACTTTGCACCCAAGTCGAGTATGAAAACTTCATTCATCTGACACAGTGATGGACGGGACGATTCAGGCAAGGGACGACCAGTGGCGTGCCGATGGCTGGGGACAACCCGCGCCGTGGTGGTGGCCGGGGACGACCCGTGCCGTGGTGGTGGCCGGGGACGACAGACGCCAGCAGTGGCGGTGGCCGGGGACGACCCGCGCCGTGGCGGTGGCCGGGTACGACGGGGGACGACTGGCCACGTGGCGGTGGCCGGGGACGACCCGCCCCGTGGCAGTGGCAAGGCCAGGCGGTCCGACACGTCAGGCGGCCGTAGCACTAACCGAGTTACGTGCCATGCGAGGGCCCGTTATCACTGCTCGCAGTTTTAATTAGGGCCCGAGCGCCGACAACGTCGGGCAGCGAAGCCCTATTGAAACTGTATTGTTTTTTATTATTATTTTTCCGCGACTTCGGTTGCCATTTTGGAGGCCTTAACATCAAAATTAGCTTAAAAGAATTGGTGTGCACATGGGGACTGGCGAAAAATTTGATATTTTATAGGTTTCATAGTTGGCCACAAAAAGGTGGCTCTCTAGCGCCACCTAACGTGTGTTAGTCCAGCCCCAGCACACCGTAACTCCAATTGACACAAAATTTGGTAGACATGTGCAGGCAAGTGTGCTCTACAAAAAATCCTCTTGGAGCACCAAAGTCCGCCTACCGAAATTTTCCGCCATTTTGAATTTTGTGAAAAACATGTTTTTCCTCACTTCTCCTAAACCGTAGATCCGATTCTCACCAAATTTGCTGTGCGTCATCATTTGACCAAGGTGGGCAAGTCCCATTAAAAGCTTTGTAAAATGTCGTTGCGTTCAGAAGTTATAAGCCAATGAACATCAGAGGGGCGGGGCTCTAGAAATCGATAGTCATAACTCCAAAATATTTAACCCAATCGTCACGAAACTTGCAGGATATGTTGACACATCTCACTGGAACATATCCTGAAAGTTTTATTAAAATTGACCACTCGGGGGCGCTACAGTAAATCAGCCATTTTAGGCCATTTTTGGCCATTTTAGCTAATTGTAGGCATTGTATTTTAACGAACTCCTCCTACACCGTTGATCCGATTCATGCCAAACTCACTGAGACTGTTCTAGAGGCCTCAACAATGCAAAATCATCGAAAGGTTTTCCAAAAGTCAAAGGGCGTGGCCAGGACGGCGTCCTGAACATGGACCAATTTCATGCTTCGACCACAAAAATCTAAACTGTTATAACTTCAATGTACATTGTCCGATCATGTTCAAACTTCTCACATTTGATGAGAGTCCCACCCTGAACACGTCTGCACTGCAATATTGACTCACAATCAGAGCGCCACCTAGTGGCGACATAAAATGTCATGTTTTTACACCTGTATAAGGTCCCAGTGTCGTGGAACTTTGCACCCCAGTCGAGTATGAAAACTTCACTCATCTGACACAGTGATGGACGGGACGATTCAGGCAAGGGATGACCAGTGGCGTGCCGATGGCTGGGGACAACCCGCGCCGTGGCGGTGGACGGGGACGACCCGTGCCGTGGCGGTGGCCGGGGACGACAGACGCCAGCAGTGGCGGTGGCCGGGGACGACCCGCGCCGTGGCGGTGGCCGGGTACGACGGGGGACGACTGGCCACGTGGCGGTGGCCGGGGACGACCCGCCCCGTGGCGGTGGCAAGGCCAGGCGGTCCGACACGTCAGGCGGCCGTAGCACTAACCGAGTTACGTGCCATGCGAGGGCCCGTTATCACTGCTCGTTATTCTTATTTTTCTGCCACTTTGCGTGCCATTTTGGGGGCCTTAGCAAAATAATTAGCTTACCACATTTGGTGTGCTAATAGAAAACGGCGAAAATTTCGATATTTTAAAGGTTTCATAGTTGGCCACAGAAAACTGGCTCGCTAGCGCCACCTAACGCAAAGAGGGATGGCCAGCTCACACCGTAACTCCAATTAACTTGAAATTTTGCACAGATATGCAAATCCGTGTGCTCTACAAAAAATTACATTATGGCACCAAAGTCCGCCTACCGAAATTTTCCGCCATTTTGAATTTTGTGAAAAACACGTTTTTGCTAATTTCTCCTAAACCGTAGATCCGATTCTCACCAAATTTGCTGTGCCTCATCATTAGACGAAGGTGGGCATGTGCCATGAAAAGCATTGAAAATTGTTGTTGCGTTCAGAAGTTATAAGCCAATGAACATTAGAGGGGCGGGGCTCTAGAAATCAATACACATAACTCCACAATATTTAACCCAATCATCATGAAACTTGCAGGACATGTTGACATATGTCCCTGGAACATATCCTCAAAGTTTTATTAAAATTGACCACTCGGGGGCGCGACAGTAAATCAGCAATTTTTCAATTGTATGCTTTGTATTTTAACGAACTCCTCCTACACCGTTGATCCGATTCCTACCAAACTTTGTGTGCCTGTTCTAGAGGCCTCGACAATTAAAAATCATCAAAAGGTCTTACATAAGTCAAAGGGCGTGGCTGGGACGGCGTCCTGAACATGGACCAAATTCATGCTTTGCCACAATACTCTAAACTGCTATAACTTCGGTGGACATCGTCTGATCTGGTTCAAACTTCTCAAGTTTGATGAGAGTCCCATTCTGAACACGTCTGCACTGCAATATTGACTCAAAATCAGAGCACCACCTATTGGCGACATAAAATGTCATGTTTTTACACCCGTATAAGGTCCTAGTGTCATGGAACTTTGCACCCCAGTTGAGCATGAAAACTTCACTCATCTGACACAGTGATGGACGGGACGATTCAGGCAAGGGACGACCAGTGGCGTTGCGATGGCCGGGGACGACCCGCGCCGTGGCGGTGGCCGGGGATGACAGACGCCAGCCGTGGCGGTGGCCGGGGACGACCCGCGCCGTGGCGGTGGCCGGGAACGACCGGGGACGACTGGCAACGTGGCGGTGGCCAGGGACGACCCGCCCCGTGGCGGTGGCCAGGCCAGGCGGTCCGACACGTCAGGCGGCCGTAGCACTAACCGAGTTATGTGCCATGCGAGGGCCCGTTATCACTGCTCGCAGTTTTAATTCTTCTTTTTATTATTTCGCAACTTCGACTGCCTTTTTGGGGGCCTCATCATATTCAGAAGTTGAAAAAAATTTCCGTGCACATGGGGACTGGCGAAAAATTTGATATTTTAAAGGTTTCATAGTTGGCCACAAAAAAGTGGCTCTCTAGCGCCACCTAACGTGTTTTAGGCCAGCCCCAGGACATTATACCTCTAATTGACACAAAATTCGCCACACATGTGCAGGCAAGTGTGCTCTACAAAAAAGCCTCTTGGAGCACCAAAGTCCGCCTAAAAAAATTTTCCGGCATTTTGAATTTAGTCAAAAATACGTTTTTGCTCATTTCTCCTAAACCGTAGATCCGAATCTCACCAAATTTGCTGTGCCTCATCATTAGACCAAGCTGGGCAAGTGGCATGAAAAGCGTTGAAAAACGTCATTGCGTTCAGAAGTTATTAGCCAATGAACATCAGAGGGGCGGGGCTTTAGAAATCAATACACATAACTCCACAATATTTAACCCAATCATCATGAAACTTGCAGGATATGTTTAACATATGTCCCTTAAACATATCCTGAAAGTTTTATTAAAATTGACCACTCAGGGGCGCTACAGTAAATCAGCCATTTTTCAGTTGTAAGCTTTGTATTTTAACGAACTCCTCCTACACCGTTGATCCCATTCCTACTAAACTTTGTGAGCCTGTTCTAGAGGCCTCGATGATTAAAAATCATCGAAAGGTCTTACATAAGTCCTACGGGAGCGCAATTACGGCGCCCTGAACATGGACGAATTTCATGCTTCGCCACAATACTCTAAACTGTTATAACTTCAGTGTCCATCGTCCGATCTGGTTCAAACTTCTCACATTTGATGAGAGTCCCACCCTGAACATGTCTGCACTGCAATATTGACTCACAATCAGAGCGCCACCTATTGGCAACATGAAATGTCATGTTTTTACACTCATATAAGGACATAAATCCACAATATTTAACTCAATCATCACGAAACTTGCAGGATATGTTGACATATCTGCCTGGAACATATCCTGAAAGTTTTATTAAAATTGACCACTCGGGGGCGCTACAGTAAATCAGCCATTTTTCAATTGTAAGCTTTGTATTTTAACGAACTCCTCCTACACCGTTGATCCGATTCCTACCAAACTTTATGAGCCTGTTCTAGAGGCCTTAATGATTAAAAATCATTAAAAGGTCTTACATAAGTCAAAGGGCGTGACCAGCACGACCCCACGAACACGGACGAATTTCATGCTTCACAACACTCTAAACTGTTATAACTTCAGTGTCCATTGTCCGATCTGGTTCAAACTTCTCTCATTTGATAAGAGTCCCAGCCTGAACGCGTCTGCACTCCAATATTGACTCACAATCAGAGCGCCACCTATTGGCGACATGAAATGTCATGTTTTTACACCCGTATAAGGTCCCAGTGTCGTGGAACTTTGCACCCCAGTCGAGCATGAAAACTTCACTCATCTGACACAGTGATGGACGGGATGATTCAGGCAAGGGACGACCAGTGGCGTGGCGATGGCCGGGGACAACCCGCGGCGTGGCGGTGGCCGGGGACGACCCGCGCCGTGGCGGTGGCCGGGGACGACAGACGCCAGCCGTGGCGGTGGCCGGGGACGACCCGCGCCGTGGCGGTGGCCGGGTACGACGGGGGACGACCGGCCACGTGGCGGTGGCCGGGGACGACCCGCCCCGTGGCGGTGGCCAGGCCAGGCGGTCCGACACGTCAGGCGGTCGTAGCACTAACCGAGTTACGTGCCATGCGAGGGCCCGTTATCACTGCTCGCAGTTTTAATTAGGGCCCGAGCGCCGACAACGTCGGGCAGCGAAGCCCTATTGAAACTGTATTGTTTTTTATTATTATTTTTCCGCGACTTCGGTTGCCATTTTGGAGGCCTTAACATCAAAATTAGCTTAAAAGAATTGGTGTGCACATGGGGACTGGCGAAAAATTTGATATTTTATAGGTTTCATAGTTGGCCACAAAAAGGTGGCTCTCTAGCGCCACCTAACGTGTGTTAGTCCAGCCCCAGCACACCGTAACTCCAATTGACACAACATTTGGTAGACATGTGCAGGCAAGTGTGCTCTACAAAAAATCCTCTTGGAGCACCAAAGTCCGCCTACCGAAATTTTCCGCCATTTTGAATTTTGTGAAAAACATGTTTTTCCTCACTTCTCCTAAACCGTAGATCCGATTCTCACCAAATTTGCTGTGCGTCATCATTTGACCAAGGTGGGCAAGTACCATCAAAAGCTTTGTAAAATGTCGTTGCGTTCAGAAGTTATAAGCCAATGAACATCAGAGGGGCGGGGCTCTAGAAATCAATAGTCATAACTCCAAAATATTTAACCCAATCGTCACGAAACTTGCAGGATATGTTGACACATCTCACTGGAACATATCCTGAAAGTTTTATTAAAATTGACCACTCGGGGGCGCTACAGTAAATCAGCCATTTTAGGCCATTTTTGGCCATTTTAGCTAATTGAAGGCATTGTATTTTAACGAACTCCTCCTACACCGTTGATCCGATTCATGCCAAACTCACTGAGACTGTTCTAGAGGCCTCAACAATGCAAAATCATCGAAAGGTCTTCCAAAAGTCAAAGGGCGTGGCCAGGACGGCGTCCTGAACATGGACCAATTTCATGCTTCGACCACAAAAATCTAAACTGTTATAACTTCAATGTACATTGTCCGATCATGTTCAAACTTCTCACATTTGATGAGAGTCCCACCCTGAACACGTCTGCACTGCAATATTGACTCACAATCAGAGCGCCACCTAGTGGCGACATAAAATGTCATGTTTTTACACCTGTATAAGGTCCCAGTGTCGTGGAACTTTGCACCCCAGTCGAGTATGAAAACTTCACTCATCTGACACAGTGATGGACGGGACGATTCAGGCAAGGGACGACCAGTGGCGTGCCGATGGCTGGGGACAACCCGCGCCGTGGCGGTGGACGGGGACGACCCGTGCCGTGGCGGTGGCCGGGGACGACAGACGCCAGCAGTGGCGGTGGCCGGGGACGACCCGTGCCGTGGCGGTGGCCGGGTACGACGGGGGACGACTGGCCACGTGGCGGTGGCCGGGGACGACCCGCCCCGTGGTGGTGGCAAGGCCAGGCGGTCCGACACGTCAGGCGGCCGTAGCACTAACCGAGTTACGTGCCATGCGAGGGCCCGTTATCACTGCTCGCAGTTTTAATTATTATTATTTTTCCCGCATAACTGCCTTTTTGGGGGCCTTATCATATTCAGAAGTTGAAAAAAAATTGCATTCTAATAGAAAACAGCGAAAATTCAATGATTTTAAAGGTTTCATAGTTGGCCACAAAAAGCTGGCTCGCTAGCGCCCCCTAACGCAAAGAAGGATGGCCAGCTCATACCGTAACTCCAATTGACTTGAAATTTTGCACAGACATGCAGATCCGTGTGCTCTACAAAAAATTACATTATGGCACCAAAGTCCGCCTACCAAAATTTTCCGCCATTTTGAATATTGTGAAAAACACGTTTTTGCTCATTTCTCCAAAACCGTAGATCCGATTCTCACCAAAGTTGCTGTGCGTCATCATTAGACCAAGCTGGGTGCCATCAAAAGCTTTTTAAAATGTCGTTGCGTTCACAAGTTATAAGCCAATGAACATCAGAGGGGCGGGGCTCTAGCAATCAATAAATATAACTCTACAATATTTAACCTAATCGTCACGAAACTTGCAGGATATGTTGAGATAACTCCCTGGAACATATCCTGAAAGTTTTATTAAAATTGACCACTCGGGGGCGCTACAGTAAATCAGCCATTTTGTGCCATTTTAGGCCATTTTAGCTAATTGTAGGCTTTGTATTTTAACGAACTCCTCTTACAGCGTTGATCCGATTCATGCCAAACTCGCTGAGACTGTTCTAGAGGCCTCAACGATGCAAAATCATCGAAAAGTCTTACAAAAGTCTAAGGGCGTGGCCAGGACGGCGTCCTGAACTTGGACAAATTTCATGCTTTGACCACAAAAATCTAAACTGTTATAACTTCAATGTACATTGTCTGATATGATCAAAACTTCACATGTTTATCAAGAGTCCAACCCTGAACACATCAGCACTGCAATATTGACTCATATTCAGAGCGCCACCTAGTGGCTATAGAAAGTGTTAAGTTTTATACTTCAGTGAGCTCTTCCTAGCAGCTTTATCAGATTCACCTCAAACTTGGTCGTCATGTACTCAAGTCTTCCATGATGAAGAGTCATCAAAAGGTCTAGCATAAGTCAAAGGGCGTGGCCAGTGCGTGATGTTTTTGCCAGTGTAGAGGAAGGCATTGTAGCTTCAGCATACAATGTCCAATATGCTCGAAACTTGCAGTATGTGTTGACATCTCTCCCTGGAATATATCCTGAAAGTTTTATATAAATTGACCACTCGGGGGCGCTACAGTTAATCACCCATTTTAGGCCATTTTTCCCATTTTACCGATTGTAGGGATTGTATTTTAACGAACTCCTCTTGCAACGTTCATCCATTTACTGCCAAACTCGCTGAGACTGTTCTATAGGCCTCAACGATGTAAAATCATCGAAAGGTCTTACATAAGTCAAGGGGCGTGGCCAGGGCTTGCGTTTTGGCCAGTGTAGAGGAAGTTGTTGTAACTTCAGGATACAATGTCCAATCTGCTCAAAATTGACATGTTTGATTAGAGTCTCACCCTACACATGTATGCACTGTAATATTGACCTCAGGTCAGAGCGCCACCTGATGGTACCTGGAAATATCATGTTTTTACACTTTTACAGCTCCTTTTAGGATATTGAACACCTTTAACTTTGACGTACCTGCATGAGACTTTTTAAGTCCATAGAACATGTAGAGATGTACAAAAAAGCCTCTTGGACCCATGCCCTAAACCCAACAGGAAGTCAGCCATTTTGCATTATATGTACAATTTTAAGCGATTTTTCGCCTCTTTCATGCAGTTTATTTTAAAGAACTCCTCATAAACCGTTGATCCGATTCCTACCAAACTTTATGAGCCTGTTCTAGAGGCCTCATTGATTAAAAATCATCAAAAGGTCTTGCATAAGTCAAAGGGCGTGACCAGGACGACCCCACTAACGCGGACGAAATTCATGCTTCGCCACAATACTCTAAACTGTTATAACTTCGGTGTCCATCGTCCGATCTGGTTCAAACTTCTCAAGTTTGATGAGAGTCCCATCCTGAACACATCTGCACTGCAATATTGACTCACAATCAGAGCGCCACCTATTGGTGACATAAAATGTCATGTTTTTTGACCCGTATAAGGTCCTAGTGTCCTGGAAATTTGCACCCCAGTTGAGCATGAAAACTTCACTGATCTGACACAGTGATGGACGCGATGATTCAGGCAAGGGACGACCAGTGACGTGGCGATGGCCAGGGACAACCCGCGCCGTGGCGGAGGCCGGGGACAATCCGCACCGTGGAGGTGGCCGGGGACGACAGACTCCAGCCATGGCGGTGGCTGGGGACGACCCGCGCTGTGGCGGTGGCCGGGGACGACAGGCGCCAACCGTGGCGGTGGCCGGGGACGACGGGGCACGACTGGCCACGTGGCGGTGGCCGGGGACGACCCGCCCCGTGGCGGTGGCAAGGCCAGGCGGTCCGACACGTCAGGCGGCCGTAGCACTAACCGAGTTACGTGCCATGCGAGGGCCCGTTATCACTGCTCATTATTATTTTTATTTAACAGATGCGTTTTTGGGGGCCTTAACATATTCAAAGTTGAAAAAAATTGGTGTGCGCATGTAGACTGGTGAAAAATTTTAGATTTTATAGTTGGCCACAAAAAAAGTTGCTCGCTAGCGCCACCTACAGCTTGTAGGCCACACCCCTCACACAGTAACTCCGATTGACACAAAACTTGGTAGACATGTGCAGGCAAGTGTGCTCTACAAAATTGCAATTGGGACTACTAAAGTCCGCCTTCCGAAATTTTCCGCCATTTTGAACTTTGTGAAAAACACGTTTTTGCTAATTTCTCCTAAACCGTTGATCCGATTCTCACCAAATTTGCTGTGCCTCATCATTAGACCAAATTGGGAAAGTGCCATGAAAAACATTGAAAAACGTTGTTGCGTTCAGAAGTTATTAGCCAATGAACATAAGAGGGGCGGGGCTCTAGAAATCAATAGACATAACTTCACAATATTTAACCAAATCGTCACGAAACTTGCAGGATATGTTGACATAACTCCCTGGAACATATGCTAAAAGTTTTATAAAAATTGACCACTCGGGGGCGCTACAGTAAATCAGCCATTTTTGGCCATTTTATCTTATTGCAGGCTTTGTATTTTAACGAACTCCTCCTACACCGTTGATCCGAATCATGCCAAACTCGCTGAGACTGTTCTAGAGGCCTCAAGGATGCAAAATCATCGAAAGGTCTTCCAAAAGTCTTAGGGCGTGGCCAGGACGGCGTCCTGAACATGGACGAATTTCATGCTTTGACCACAAAAATCTAAACTGTTATAACTTCAATGTGCATTGTCTGATATGATCAAAACTTCACATATTTGTCAAGAGTACCACCCTAAACACATCTGCACTGCAATATTGACTCATATTTAGAGCGCCACCTACTGGCAATAGAAAGTGTTACGTTTTATACTTCAGCACACTCTTCCAAGCAGCATTATCAGATTCACCTCAAACTTGGTCACCATGTACTCAAGTCTTCAATGATGAAAATTTATCAAAAGGTCTTACATAAGTCAAAGGGCGTGGCCAGGGCATTGCGTTTTGGCCAGTGTAAAGGAAGTTGTTGTAACTTCAGGATACAATGTCCAATCTGCTCAAAACTTGACATGTTTGATAAGAGTCTCACCCTACACATGTATGCACTGTAATATTGACCTCAGGTTAGAGCGCCACCTGATGGTACCTGGAAATATCATGTTTTTACACTTTTACGGCTCCTTTTCGGATATTGAACACCTTTAACTTTGACGTACTTGTATTAAACTTTCTATGTACATTGAACATGTAGAGATGTACAAAAAAGCCACTTAGACCCATGCCCTAAACCCAACAGGAAGTCAGCCATTTTGCATTTAATGTGAGATTTTAAGCGATTTTTCGCCTCTTTCATGCAGTATATTTTAACGAACTCCTTCTAGACCGCTGATCCGATTCCTACCAAACTTTATGAGCCTGTTCTAGAGGCCTCAATGATTAAAAATCATTAAAAGGTCTTACATAAGTCAAAGGGCGTGACCAGCACGACCCCACGAACATGGACGAATTTCGTGCTTCGCCACAATACTCTGTTAACTGTTATAACTTCAATGTACATTGTCCGATCATGTTCAAACTTCTCACATTTGATGAGAGTCCCAACCCTGAACACGTCTGCACTGCAATATTGACTCACAATCAGAGCTCCACCTAATGGCGACATAAAATGTCATGTTTTTACACCCGTATAACGTCCCAGTGTCGTGGAACTTTGCACCATAGTCTAGCAGGACAACTTCAATCGTCTGATGCAGTGATCGACGGACGATTCAGGCAAGGGACAACCGGCTGCGTGGCGGTGGCAGGGGATGACAGGCGCCAGCCGTGGCGGTGGCCAAGGACGACCCGCGCCGTGGCGGTGGCCAGGCCAGGCGGTCCGACATGTCAGGCGGTCGTAGCACTAACCGAGTTACGTGCCATGCGAGGGCCCGTTATCACTGCTCGTTTATTTCTATATTTGTTCTACTTATTTTCCGCTTCTTTTGTTCTATATTTTAAGTAGTATTTGTATAATATATTTTCTTTTTGCAGGCATTTTCTAGTCCTCTGGTGATCCATGGCATTTCTTCATATTTATGCTTCCTTTGCATTTGTGTCGGGCAGTGACAGTCAAACGGTGGTGAGAGTGCACAGGAATTCATCATAAGCTTTGTTTGGATCATTATTTGTACATACGTTATTCCAGCATTGTACATTCAGAGCCTTTGTTAGAGCCCTAATGGCCTTTGGCATTCTCAGGCAAGTCTCTTTGCGGGTATCAATGATTTAATGGAACTTGTTATCGAAGAAATCTTGTTCTGTTGTAAAAAATAGGAAGGTGGTCACTGATGTCATTTATAAACAGTCCACTTAAAACTATTTTCCATGTTATTATTATTATGAAAACATTATCTATTAATGTTGCACTGTCCCTTGTTATTGTTGTTTTTTTTTTTTTAGACTTATATTTTTTATTATTTTGTTATACAATACAAATAAAAAATGGCTTCCAAGTATAAAGCAAATTGAAAAGGCTGCCAGATGACCCAGCAGCAACAACAACAACAACAACAAAACAAAACAAGAGGCCCAAGTCAGCGTTGGTGTATCTGAAGTAAGACTTCAGCATAGAAGTATGTCCAGTGTCCACTGTACCATTGTCACATGAGGAATCACGATCATTAAATAATAGAATAGTGTCCATAATATAATGTCCGTATGATTACTTCTGAAGCGCCCTCACCACCTTCATCCTACCTATATAGTGAAACCAAAAATGTGACAGGTTTAAAAGAAAAATAGATAAAAAAATAATAATATACATACACACACACACGCACACACACACCTGTGTGTGCAATCACATATATACACACATACGTCACAAGTACAGATAATTTGTTGAGACAGAGGTTGACACAGATAGATGGAATATAACTTAACGACAGCAGGGTAGAAAAGGAGTCTGGGAATTAGTCCATTAGATTGCATGTAATGAATGAAATTGCAGAAACTTTCCCCATTTTTCATTGTACTTCTCTACCTCATTCAACAGACCGTATGATATTTTCTCAAATGCCGCGACCTTACCCAGTTCTGAGACCCATTCCTGGAATAATGGACCTACAGCATCTTTCCACTTTCTCATTATTATCTGTTTGCCAATCATGATGCTTGTCTGGACCCAGTTAGCTAAAGGTTTTACCATGTGATTGATAACTTTAGGGTTCCCTAGTATGTAGAGCTCAGGACAGAGTTTGTAGTCTGTCCCCGCTATTTCTGAGATATACTTATGGATCCTGGTCCAAAAAGCCTGTACCTTTGGGCATAACCACAGTGCATGAACTAGGTCCCCTAACAGCCCATTACATCTCCAGCAATCAGAGGAGTCTTTCAGCCCTAGTCTAAATAACCTGCTAGGGTACCAGTAATATCGGTGGAGAATTTTGAACTGTATTAGTCTTATCCTGATATCTCTGGAGACATGTTTAGTAATACCAATAATTTTGTCCCAGTCCTGTTCTTCAATAGAGATGCCCAAATCTTTTTCCCACGTTGCTTTTAGAGCTGTGGTGATATTATGGCCAGAAGTGTTTATAAGCATAGAATAAAATTGGGAAGCCCCATGCCCTGCCTCTGCAATGCGTAAAACTGAATTTAGAAGGTCCAGGCCCTGGGGAGAGGCTTGTGGTGAGCCAAAGATGCTAACCAGAAGATGTCTTAATTGGAGGTACCTCCAAAATTGATTATTAGCCAGATCGAACTGCTCAACCAGGTTGCCAAAGGACTTAAGTATGCCTCCTTCATATAAATGACTCAGAGTAAGAATCCCTTTATTCACCCACTCTTTCCAAATTACTGAAGATTTGCCAATTAGGAGTTTAGGATTGTCCCAAATCCCAGAAGACATAGTTAAATACGGGTTTATTTTAATAATACGGGCTACCTTCCTCCAGATTTCCTGTAAATGTGTTATGATGGGATGCGATCGAGCATTTGGTGGCATTCTGGCAGTGAAGAACCACAATGGGGGAAACAATGTGCAGATTGACTGTTCTATTGAGTACCATGGAGGAGCTCTTTCTGGGGGAAGCGCCCAATGTGCCAGGTGTCTTAAGCTAAAGGCATAGTAATAAAACAGCATATTTGGGAGACGCAAACCACCTTTTGCTATCGGTTTTTGTAGTTTTCTCAGATTCATTCTAGGCTTTTTGCCATTCCAAAAAAACTTTTTACAAAGTACATCAAATTGTTTAAAGTACTTGGTAGGGATATCCAGGGGAAGAGACTGAAGAATATAATTTATTTTGGGAGCGCAGTTCATCTTGATAATATTAACCTTGCCCCACAGAGAGAGATAAAGCGGAGACCACATCTGTGTTGATTTTTTCTAGAAGCGGGTCCAAATTAAATTTCACTATATCACTAAGTTGTCTGGGAATAAGTATTCCTAAATATTTAATTCCCTTGGGAGGCCACTGGAAAGAGCCCATTTGAGCAACTTTTAGACAGCTGAAAATCAGGACCACAGATGGGTTTGGGGCAATGCATATCGAAAACAGTGTTGTTGGACAGTTGTGTGAAATTGATGAAAACAGTATATGTGACCTTTAATGTCAGTACGGTAACGATTGGATGAGGCGCATCCTCCGACATCAATACAACCATCACAGATGTTCCTGATCGCTGTGATGGCGTGAAATCCAGCCACATCACAGCTCTGTGGACGCTGCTCCCTCGCTAGCTCCCTCACTCGCTTTCTCTGAGAGTTGAATGAAATTAATATTGTGGCAGTGGGGTGTGGTTAAGGCGCTGGCTGCTGGAGGAAAGGGAGGAGTGGCTCAGCTAACGCTCAGGTACTCAGCTTGTAACCTGGTTCTGGTCTCTTGCAGTAGGCTGGATCCTGTGAGAGGACTGGAGTGGAGGATCCACAGGAGCGTAGACGCACCCGACCCTCAGCCCTCGGAGAGACGGCTGTTCATTTTGTGTTTTGTTACCGTTCAGCCACGTGTTTGTTAAGTTCAGCCACGTTTTCTGCGAGTGAAATAAACACTCTGAACCGCCATACAACTCTGCCCCGTCCTTCCTTTCCCTCCCTGTGAGCACTGAGGCTCAAATATGTGACCCGCCACGGCAAAACCAGCAACAAGTCGGGTGGGACAAATTCCCGTAAACGACGAAATAAGCTTTTTTTTTCAAAATTAGTGATTTTCGTTTTTTTGCAGAATATGCAAGTTGAGATCATGAAGAAGCCACTCCATGTTTCAGATAACAGCATTGGTTGCCTTCAAAGTATACATTTTGTATTTGTAGTTTCGGAAAAAATCTGCTGTTGTCTGTTTCTTTGCTGGGGTGGGTACGGCGATGCAGTTCATTTCCATACTGATTACCGTTGGCCATTCACGCGCTGTTGTTATTTTTTCAGCCAATGAGCTGCACATTAGAAGCGAAACACATGGCTACTTATTTAGCGCAGCGGAGGAGCTGGAGCGAAAGATATCAGACGCTATATCTACAGTAACATTTCAACGGGATAAAGACAGCGAAATGGAGAATATTCGTAATTTTGACTGTAAATGCTACGGAAGAAGAAAGGAGAACCCTTGGACCCTCCTTGGAAGACATTCATGTAGCGACAAACTTTCTAAAGAGCTTACGTACATTATACAGATGGATTCTTTAGCTGCCGAAAGAGAGCAAACGGACGTACAGTATTACGTCGGAGATGACTGCATCCACCAAAAAGCCGCAGACGAAAAGAAAGTGCGCCCGGACCTCTTATTTCATCGGAGGCAACGAAGTCTGCAGGAATACTTTTCAGTTTTTTTATGGGGTGAGTTTCCGTTAACATCTAAGTTATCTACTTTGTTTAGCTAGCTAAGCTAGCTCAGTACTGTCGTTTTTAAATTATATGCACATCGAAACTAAGCTGTAATGGGAGGTTTTTGGCTCGTAATGTGGGCATCTGATTTAACCAAGGGACCTGTTGGCATTGCTTGAATTGACTGTGATGCTAATGGGTTAGCAACTAGCCTACATGAGGACAAAAGGCTAGTTGCCAAATCATTACCATTAGCTACATTTACAAATTTACATTTAGGTCATTTAGCAGACGCTTTTGTCCAAAGCGACTTACAAGTACATTTGTCAAAAGAAGGAAACAAAGAAACCACAACGTATCATTGCTGATAAAGTAAGAGCTAAAAATAGAACAAGTGTTAGGTCCTCATCTGAGTAAAGTAGTACTAGTATCAGAGTGCTATAGGTAAGGGGTTTTTTTTGGGGGGAGGGGGGGGGTGTTAGTGGGTCATGCTATGTAGAGTCGAGGTGAAGTCTGAACAGGTGAGTCTTGAGCCTTTTTCGGAAGATGGCAAATTACTCTGCTGTCCTGACATTGGTCGGGAGTTCGTTCCACCACCGAGGCGCCAGAACAGAGAAGAGTCTGGACTTTGCTGAGCGACATTTGTTTGATATCAGCGATGGTGGTACCATCCGGCCAGCTGAAGTAGAGGAGCGAAGTGCTCGCTTCGGGGCATGAGGTTTGACCAGTGTTTGAAGGTAGACAGGTGCCTTTCCATTGATGGCCCTGAAGGCCAGTGTCATCATCTTGAATTGGATGCTACTTAGACAGTGCCTGTTAGCATGACACAAGATGTAAAACTTCTTTGTTTTCCTTTTCAGAATTGGCAAAGACACCCTGACTGATATAATCAAACACTTTGAAGAGATTGGGCCTGGACTAAATTCACTTAATTCTAGTACTGACTGTACTGTAGGATTTTCTTCCTCCAGTTTACATTGTACACTTTAAGCATTTCCATTTCAATAAAGTACCTTCTAATTCTGATCAGTCCAGTAAAGTGTTTAATGAAAATAACACTACCTACATGATAACTGCTTTTGATAACCATTGTTCAAACCACTACAATACTTTCTGCCCTGCAGGTAACAGATACCAGATATCACTGAGTGGCATCTGTAGGGGGGAGGGCTTATCTGAATGAGACGCAAATGAGCACCATTGTGTTTCCTTTCTGGCCAGGTGAGGTGAGGTGAGGTTTGCAAATCTTTCAGGCCAGTTTTCTCAATGAACGGTTTTCAGAGAAGCATACATTCAAATGGCCACAACTTCTTCAAATATTATCCATGTGTTAGTCATCATTGGAAAGCTTAGAAACTACACTTTACACAATCAGGCTGCAGGGCCTGAACATTGGTTTTGTTGTCTAAACTTCACGTTGGTTTTGCTGTCTAAACTTAACATTGATTTTGTTGTCTAAACTTAAAGTTGGTCTTGTTGTCTCATGTTGGTTTTGTTGGTCTTAACTTAATGTGTTGTAATGAATCACTGAACCAATGCAGGACACAGGGAGGCCACGTCCTGGTGATTCACAAACCTTCATACACCCATCCATCCATTGTCTACCGCTTATCCTGTATTCAGGGTCACGGGGGGCTGGAGCCAATCCCAGCTGTCATTGGGCGAAGGCAGGGTACACCCTGGACAGGGTGCCAGTCTATCCCAGGGGCAACATGTAGAGACAAACAACCATTCACGCTCACATTCACAACTACGGGCAATTTAGAGTCACCAATATCCCCATCCTGCATGTCTTTGGATTGTGGGAGGAAGCCGGAGAACCCGGAGAGAACCCACGCTTACACGGGGAGAACATGCAAACTCCACACAGAAGGAACCCGGACCCGAGCCCGACCCGGGAATCGAACCCTCTCGCTGTTAGGCGACAGTCCTACCAACTACGCCACCGTGCAGCCCTTCATACACCCATGTATTTTTTAATATTAAGATACTGTCTTCTATTGTTAGTTTGCAGTTAAATGGACTTTCTTCCTTCCCACCTTGAGTTTCTGCTTGAGTTTTGTAGACTCATTCCTCTTCGTCTCCAGTTCAGCGCGACATCTCTTCAGTTTGTCCAGTAAATCCTGTCTGCGTTTATCAAGCACCAGGATCTCATCCTGTGTGAAAAAATCAAGAGGAAATATGGTGACTTCCTGGTTATAGGTTCTGCAGATTGTACAGAGACAATATAGAACGCTATGAAATCTGAAGGCCTTGTTCGGAGAAATTGCAAAAGAAAAAAAGATGTAAATCTGACTCCAGTGACAGGTCGAATAGCAGTATGTGTGAGTAAAATCATTTGAGTAAAACAAGTAAAGTTAAACAGAAAAAGAAACAGAAAACTAAAATCAAGAATAATAAAAATATAAAGTCTATAAGAAATAACACTATGTTGGAACCTCATGGTTTGTGTCTATGAAACAATTCATGGATGCAGATTTAATTGTTTGTTTCATCAGATTGGAGCATCCTCTGTGTGAAAACACAGCCACGCACCTCCACAGGGCGTCTTTCCCCCTCCCCTATCTGCCTGCAGGCCTGTGTCACTGAAAGTGACACATACCCGTTAACTCGAGATTCCATTCTGATTGGTCAACTGCAGTGGAAGTTGGCTTCCTACCAAGCAGACCAAGTTGGAATCTTCCTCTTCCTCCTGCGACCTCGACTGAATTGATTGTGATGACATTAATGTTTCAAAGTATTTTCTATTTGATGTATTGTTGAGTTAAGTGTGTAACCTTAGTGCAGTTGTTAGTGATCTAGAACAGACAGTATGCATGCGTACTAATCTAGGGGCAGCTGTGGCTCAGAGGTAGAACGAGTCCTCCTCCAATCAGAAGATTGGCAGTCTGCATGTCGAAGTGTCCTTGGGCAAGATACTGAACCCCCAATTGCCCACCATGCTGCGCCATCGGCGTGTGAATGTGTATAAATGAGTTAGATTCTGATGTGCAGGCGGCTCCTCTGCCATCAGTGTATGAATGTGTGTGAATGCGTAAAAGGTGTAGTATGTGAAGCGCCTTGAGTAGCTAGTTAGCTAGAAAAGCGCTATATAAATGCAGGTCCATTTAACATTTAATCCAACTTTCCTAACGCCACTATACATTACACTAATTATACGCGTATATAGAAACCTGTTCTCCAGGCAGGGCCACAAGGCCTCCCACAAAGAACACCCCCACTCCACATCGCTGACTGGTCAACACCCGAAGCCGCCATCTTGTAACACACACACACACACACACACACACGTATAGCATTTAGTTAGATAGGCCACTAAGACATAGGGCCCTAGTTTCGTGGCGCAGCGCAGGGTGGCGGAGCCGGCGCAATGCAAGTTTCGACCTGCGCAGCCTTGCGCACCGTCAGTTTGGCAGTTTGGTGGATCGCCTGCGCCAAGATGGGTGTGGCGGCGCAGCAGGGGGAGGCATCACAGATTCAGCTTGGCGTAGCGGAAGTTTCGTGGCAAAAAGCCTCGCCGAGACTGCGCTGAAAGCTCGCCAGCTCCAACCTGGTCTACTCTCAGCGCAAGGCGTAAATAAAGTCCATTCATTCAATGCGAATCACAGCTGGCAGAGTGGAAGTTTGGCTGACGGCGCGCAGTGCGCACACGTCACCGAGACCTCACAGGCAGGTTTCCACAGTTCCAGGCACATTTAAATGCAATAAATAATCACAACAAACACTATTTAATGCAACTAATTGAATCAACACGTGAATTTATATCTATATAGATTGTCCCGTCACATCTGACGTCAGATCAAAGGCGGATGGCACGCGTAACGGAAACCCAGCCTCTCGGACCAAAACATCTCCCTCTCTCTGTCCTGTTTTTTATAATATCGGCATTGTTATTATTATGATACGCGCGCACAGCGCGTGATGTGCGTGGTTGGAGCAGCGGCGCTGCTTCTGTCATCGGGTGGTCAAGTGACAGAACTTGCACTGAACCTCCCCTAACGCATTAAAGGAGAGGAGCTCATTTGATTGGTGAAGATCTGAATCGACTGTATTAATCCCAGTCCATGCCTCATCTCCTCCTCGTCTCCCACTCACGCCTTCTTCTCCTCCCTCTTTCCCACTTGCGCCGGTCGGTGAGACAGGAGGTGTGCCTGCGCGAGTCTGCACGGTGCACGAAACTTGCAAAGTCCAGGCGGACACACCCCGTCGGCGTGGCGCAGGTGCGCTGAAAGCTGACTGCGCCTGGTCTACGAAACTAGGGCCCTTAGTGTTTGTTTATTAGTTATTTGTTAATAAACCACTTTTGAACATACTGATGTGTTTATTAATGTTGTATAAGAATGAATGATTCAACCTCTCCACTGCATACTCATATCATATTAATAATTATCCTTTAATAACCCAATCTGCTCCTGCTAGTACCCCAACAATTAATACCAAAATAAGTCAATTACACTGGAAAAACAATATTTGCAATGATATTGAAAAACTACTAAAAAGTACATCTGTACATGATATATTGAAAGAAATAATTCACATTGTAATGCGTGTGTATTATACCCAGATGCAGCACAAAGAAAAGCAGAAATAGTTGGTAAAAACCTTTAACATATGAAAGGCATCATAGGTGAGTTTATTCAGAACAATTTGTAATATTGCTTGAAATCATCGTAACATACCGATAGGTGTACGTATTAATCAAAAGCATTAAAAGCACTGACATAAAGTAAAAAAAAAAAGTCATCTGTGGTGGGGGGCAGGACTGTCAAAAGCGCTTCCAATTATTTTTATTCTAATTCAGATGGTTATATGTAATCTGCAGCTAATGATGACTTGGTGTTATTTATGTGTCCTCTCTTAGCTTTGAAAGCCATTGTTTCCCATACCTAGACCAATATGTGGCGCAGCGCCGCAGAATCAACACTGAGCGCAAGGTCTGAACAATTTTAGGAATCGTTCTAATCTCGATCTAACTGCAATTTTTCAGATATTGCGATTTGATTCAGGATTTCCTTCAAATCAAGCTTCAGTACAATATTCACAATGTAAAGGAACATTGAAACATTAAATGCTATTACTGTAATGCAAGAATGAAAACTTAAGTTAAAATTTGCTTCCAAATGTATTTATTAACAAGAAACATGAATGTACATTCTTTAAAGTCCTTGACCAACGGTGTAATGGGTTAGGTTTGGACCCAATAGCAGCACAGCGACAGGCAGTCACAGTACTGCAGGAAGCCACTGAGGAGACTGGAGTGACACTCACTCTGTAGAGCTGAATCCGATTGTCACTGGATAGCCAAGGGAGCAGACAGGGAAAATCCAGAAAGGGACAGGCGAGGATCGTGGTCGGGGACAGAAGGCTGAGGTGGTTTCCAGGGGATCGGTCAGACAGGATGGTTGGGGGCAAGCAGGGTCGAAACCAGGAGATCAGGCAGATAAACCCTGGAGAGTCTAGTGCAAGCATCGAGAGGGTGTCTGGAGGAGGGTTAATATTAATCCGAGACGTCCACCTCCATCCCCTCATCCCCGACTATAGGGAATGCGTCATCCGCATCAGAGGGGGGGCTATTGTTGTCCCTATCATCAGCGTCGGACTCTTCCTCCGATGGTTCTGATTGATGGGATGGCCGGGGGGATGGAGTCCGTGGTCTGGGGATAAAACCGGTTCTAGTGGGTTGATCTGGCTGATGAAAGTCCCTGATGAGGTGGTGACACAATATGTGTCTGGCAGGGACCCAGGATCTCTCCTCGGGGTCGTATCCCTCCCAGTCCACCAGGTATTGGAGGCCCCTCCCACGTAGGCAGACTGCACGAGGTGGCGGGCTGTGTAGGTGAGGCCTCCATTGATGAAACGAGGAGGTGGAGGAGGAGGGATGGCGGGGACCAGGGCACTTTCTCAGACTGGCTTGATTCTGGAGACGTGAAATGTGGGATGGACGCGCATAGACCTGGGGAGTTTGAGTCTCACCGCTGCCAGGTTGATGATCTTGACAACCTGGAAGGGACCAATGAAGCGAGGGGCCAGCTTCTTTGACTCCATCCTCAGGGGAAGGTCACAGGTGGAGAGCCAAACCCTTTGACCTAGCTTATTTTCTGGAGCCTGGGAGCAGTGGCGGTTGGAGGCAGAGGCATAGCTTTGAGGAGGGCGGCTCGAGCTCGGATCCAGGTCCTGCGGCAGCGGCGAATGAAGGCCTGGACGGATGGACAGGAAGTCTCTCTCTCTAGAGAGTTGTGGGAGTATTCCACCCACAGGAGAAACACAGACCAAGACAATGGGGATTGTGATGTCATGCAGCGAAGTGCCGTCTCCATTTCCTGATTCTTGCGCTCCGTCTGACCGTTGGACTGAGGATGGTATCCTGATGAGAGACTGACAGTGGCCCCCAGGAGTGAGCAGAATTCTCTCCAAAAAACAGAGGTGAATTGGGGGCCCCAATCAGAAACCACATCCACCGAAATGCCATGGAGATGGACCACATGTTTCAGCAACAGTTGAGCAGTCCCCTTGGCTAAAGGGAGCTTGGGCAGGGGCACGAAGTGGGCCATCTTGCTAAACCGTTTCACAACTGTCAGAATGGTGGTGTTGCCACTGGACGGTGGTAGACCGGTGACGAAATCAACGGAGATGTGTGACCATGGACGATGTGTGACCATGGACGATGAGGTATCAGTAGAGGGTGCAGAAGGCCAGCAGGAGCTTGGAGCATAGATTTATGTTGGTTGCAGGTGGGACAGGCGTTGACGAAGCCCCGAGTATCCTCAGCCAGAGTGCACCACCAGAAGTGAGACACTGGACAACCTCCTTAGTTCGCTGGATCCGTGGGTGGCAGGTGAGTTTGGAGCTGTGAGCCCACTGGAGGACCTCGGAGCGGAGGTCAGGTGGAACGTACAGGCATTCTGGTGGACAGGAACTGGGTCTGGGCTGGTTCTGGATGGCGGCTCTGACCCTCTTCTCCACCTCCCAAGTAAGTGTGGCGATGAGAAATGAGGCTGGAAGAATGGTATCGGGTTCACCAGCCTCCCTTTCCTCTTCCTGGAACTGCCGAGACAAGGCATCAGGCTTGACATTGCGGGACCCCGGCCGATATGAGAGGGAGAAGTTGAATCTGGTCAGGAAAAGTGACCACCGGGCCTGGCAGGAGTTCAGTCTCTTGGCTGACTGGATGTCAAGGTTCTTGTGATCTGTCCACAACAGGAACGGCAGTTTGGTCCCCTCTAACCAGTGTCGCCACTCCTCCAGAGCCAACTTCACTGCAAGTAACTCTCTGTTACCAACATCATAGTTTCTTTCAGCCAGGGTCAACCACCTTGAGAAGAAAGCGCAAGGGTGTAGCTTCTGGTCGATGGCGGCCCTCTGAGAACAAACGGCCCCAACTCCCACATTGGAGGCGTCCACTTCGACCACAAACTGTCGTTTGGTGTCAGGTATGACGAGGATGGGGGCCATCGTAAAACATGTCTTCAGGGACCGGAAAGCCTCATTGGCAGCTGAAGACCACCGGAAGGGCCCTCTGAAGAACCTCTGGTAGAAGTTGGCAAAGCCCAGAAAGCGTAGAAGTTGCTTACGGGAGTCTGGAGTGGGCCAGGAGGTGACAGCAGAGACCATGGCAGAGTCCATCTGGACGTACCCCAGGAAGGAGATTGACTGAACGTGGAACTCACACTTCTCAGCCTTGACGAAGAGTGAGTTCTCCAGGAGGCATTGGAGAACCCTCTGGACATGGTGAATGTGTTCGTCCTTGGACCGGGAGAAGATCAGGATGTCATTGAGGTAGATGAAAACAAACTTGTTAAGCATGTTTCTGAGTACGTCGTTAACAAGGGTCTGGAAGACGCCAGGAGCATTCGTGAGGCCAAAAGGCATCACCAGGTACTCATAGTGGCCGGTGGGGGTGTTGAACGCCGTCTTCCATTCGTCTCCCTCCCAGATCCGGACCCAGGTGATAGGCGTTGCATAAATCGAGTTTAGTGAAGACTGTGGCTCCCTCCAAGAGCTCGAATGCTGAGGCGACGAGGGGCAGGGGATAACGGTTCTTCACCGTAATGTTATTCAGTCCTCGATAGTCTATACAAGGGCGGAGCGTCTTGTCCTTCTTTGCCACAAAGAAGAAGCCTGCTCTTGCCGGAGATGATGAGGGTCGGATGATGCCTGCGGCCAAAGATCCATTAATGTAAGTGTCCATGGCCCCTCTCTCAGAGGCTGAAATGGAGTACAGGTGGCATCTGGGTGGAGCGGAACCTGGCTGGAGGTCGATGGCGCAGTCGTAGGATCTATGCGGGGGAAGACAATTTGCTTTGGCTTTGCTGAAGACCTCTCGTCTAGGTACTCGGCAGGGACCCCCGACGTATCTGGAGCAAGACTGGAATGGGTAGATGATGTGGATGCAGTGGCTTGCTTAAGACAGACCTGATGACAAGCCAGAGGAATCCCAGAAGGCACAGGATGTGAAACTGGATAGTCTCGTGATGGTTGCCAGACAGGAGCATGTGGATGGGCACTGTCTGGTGGTCGACGGTCCCCAGGAGGCGCCTGTCCAGGGCTTGGCAGGAACAGGAACTGGCAGGCGGATCCAACCGATACCAAGCTGAAGTGCTAGGTTGTTGTCCATGATGTTAGCGTCTGAACAAGAGTCTATGAGTGTGGCCAGAATCTGAGCGCCTTGGGGTAGCAGCAGTCAGGCCTGGCACAGGGGATGTGATACGGAGGAGGGTTTCAATGTGTGCCTCACCAGGACCTCCTCCCTCATTGGTGAGCCTGACCTTTTGCTGGACACTGGGAAATGAACACAGTAGAGGCAGAGGTTCCTCTCCCTCTCTTGTAGGGTTAGGCTGGCCCTGAACTCGGAATCCCTCCTCGGTGTGCTAGTGGGCGGAGTCAATTACCTGGGAGGAGTCGGAGGATGGGGAGCCGGAAGCCGCTCCTCCCGTCTCTCTCAGTGTCTAGCCTGAATCCGTCTATCCACACGGGGAAGCCAGCTCAATGATATCATCAAGAAAGGCAGGCAGGTCGTAGGACACCAGCTCGTCCTTGACGTATTCAACCAGCCCCAACATAAAAGTGTCTACCTGAGCTGGTTCCCTTCCCTCCTCCGAGCCCGGATACGGAAGTCGATGGCGTAGTACGTCGCCGAGCATGATCCCTGTCCGAGGCCCAGGAGACCCTCGGAAGCGTCGGGACCTCTGGACGCTACACCGAACACCTTGCGGAGTTCAGTGGAGAAGGTGTTGAAAGAGGAGCAAGCCAGCATGTGGCGTTCCCACTCGGCTGTTCCCCACACATAATAGGTGACATAGAAAACTGTTATACATATATATATATATATATATATATATATATATATATATATATATATATATATATATATATATAACTTAAATGATTTTTTATGGTGTTTGAAAAATGGCCCTGCAGTGGACTGGCGCCCTGTCCATGGTGTACCCTGCCTTCGTCCAATGACAGCTGGGATCACATCATTATTTGTGAAGCTTGTAAACAGATACATGTAATGGTTGAATGAATGAATGAATTTTACTTTTCGAACATGTATAGGAAAAAAAGAAATGTATGTAACTACTACAAAAAGAAAAAGAGAAATTAATAAAGTAAAAATAAAATAGAGAACTAAGACACAACAAAATACCGCACATTGTTCGAAAAAAGGAGTGGGAAGAAGTACAATACTTTTTGAATGTCCCACCCCTATTTAACTACTCTTCAGTTTGTGACTGTGTGACAGCATCACCTTGACATGAAATAAAATGTACAGTGTGCAAACAAAGGTTAAAAAGAAAAGTGCACTTGGTTGCCTGATGTGAGATGTAGTCTGTAAACTAAATGGGTAGTGTGGGTGCCTTGAAATTATTCAAAATAATAATAGCAAAATTTGTGGGCCGAGGGGATAAAGGGAGGATGTGACGTGGACCGGAAGAGGGAGGACACCTGGTGAGGGTCGGAGGAGATGGTGGACGGCTGGCGGTAGAGGGGGGAGAGCGGTGTAACTTAGACAGCGTTGTATCGGACGGAGCCGAGACACGGACTAAGCAAACGGAGCCGCCAGTTGAGTTTCCCTCCTGATCCGGCGGAGTCCAGTCGAGTTTCCCTCCTGGTCTGGCGGAAGCCAGTTGAGTTTCCCTCCTGGTTGACTCTGTTCCCGGTGGACTGACACAAAGGACCGCGGGTAAACGGGGTGAGACTAACTCCTTTTGTTTGTTTGTTTTTCCTCCGGCGCACAAGCCGCTCGGCGTTGTATTGTTCCTGAGTATCGGAAAGTTTGTGACTTGTCGACATTAATCGTGAACCATTCGGTTCAATAAGTGATATTTCGTTTGGGGGGGTTATTTACTTAATTGTAAAGACCGGGGTTTTTTGCGTGCCTTGTATGTAATTAATTAATTTTGGTGATCATTTTTGCGCTCAGAGCGGCCGAGCTGGGAAAGCCCGTCTAAATTAAAAGAGACGTGGATCTTTACGTTAAATTGCACCACGGTGGCATTTCGTTTGTTTAATTTTTACATGAAGTCTATTTTTCCATGAACTTCTTGGAGAGTTAATATTCAGCACAGAACAAGGCTGCGCGTTACAACTGTACCGATATCCTAACTAACTAATACACCTAAATACCTACATACCATATATACATTTCATGAATATCTATATAAATATATGCATACACATATATACATACCTACACATATATATATATATATATATATATATATATATATATTGTGTTGTGGTCACACTGCCTATATGAAATATGTGAGACAGATATTACACACGCTAGCTGTAACGCATGCAAGAGTTTAGTGCCTCGTGGGGGAAATTAAAGCCAGTAGTTTTAATACTACAAATTTAATTCGGCACTTGAAGTCATTTCACAGCAGAGAACATAACGATTTCCAGAGAACATAACGATTTCCAGAGTACGCAGCCCTACAACCCTCGCAATGAAAAGGCCATGGGAATCACTAGAACAGTGATGGAATTCATCTGCCTGGACGACCAGCCTTTCAGCGCGGTGGAAGGTTTCGGATTTCAGAGACTAGTTGCTAAACTCGACCCCTGGTACGTTGTCCCCCGCCAGATACAGCCCTGCCTGCTTTATACAATGATGTGCATGCACATATTGGAAGCTTATTGAACGACGCTTCGGCATATTGTTTTCCACAGTGCCACTGCTGCTATGAATGAATATTGAAGTTACTGTTATGCAATAAATAAAGGTAATGTAGTAGTATAAATAAATAATTACAAGGTTAACATAAATGAAAGTCTATAGGCCTTTGCATGAGTGGATGAATTAATGGGGAAAAAGAGTAAAATAATATAAATATTAATAATATCGTTCCACGTGATCGATCGGTTCTGATCGGTAATCGGATTGGTGAGGCTTTAGGTGATCAGTGATCGTATCAGTCCCAAAAAACCTGATCGGACCATCTCTAAAATAAAGTGACAACGATCGGAACCGATCACCCCAGCTGCCTTTCGAGCACATCCCATGTGCTACACATATGCTGCAAAGAACCATCACAGTCTGCCTTGAGGACAGCAGCTTTGACACCGCCCTGACTAAGTGCTGCAAGATAGTAGGGCACTTCAAGCTCAGCCCTGCCAGTACAGAAGAATTGCACCAGCAACAGACTGCCCTCGGACAAGCCAGAGAGCCCCTGGTACAAGACGTATCCACAAGGTGAGACTGTTTCCTACCTATCGGGGTAATTGATTCTGAATAGTTTTCTTGCTCCTGATGAAGGTGTGTGTGTGTGTGGTTCAGTGCAACTACTGTATGTACAACATGCTGCTCAAAACTTACAGTCCCCTGCGGGACTAATGCAGTTTTTGTTTTATTTTATTGATAGATGGAATTCGACACTCTCGATGATCTCACGGTACCTGCGTAACCAGGAGGCTGTTAATGCCACTTTGGCCAGACAGAAGCACAACCTGGCCAGACTGACCAACCTAGAGTGTGACAAACTACAGAAGCGAGGTTGTTCTTGAACCCTGCAAGTATGTCCCTCTCTCTCCCTCCCCCTTTCATACACTCACCTCTCCCTCCCTCCAATACACCACTCTCTTTCGCTCTCTCTCTCTCTCACACACACACACACACACACACACACACACACACACACACACACATATACATGTCAATAATGATGTGAGTTCATTATTGCCATATTTTTGTTCCACTGCAGATGTTACTGAGACGCTTGGAGGGGACACCTATGTCATCTCAACTGTGTCATGAATCCCACTGATGAAGATCTGGGCTACATGATAAAGTTCAAGGCAACCTTTTCAAAGGACCTAAACACACGCATGGCCACCATCAACAGCAGATGGCTGAAGGTGGCTACAGCCCTTGACCCGCAATTTAAGGACTCTAAGAGCATACACAAGAATTGGAGGAATGAGGTATGTGTGTGACTGATAAGACCAGTGTTCTGCAAGTGCTTTGGTTAGAAATTCCTATGCAACAAATTCATTTTCCCTCTTTTAAGGTGTGGACCTGGATTGAGGAGATGCTGCGAGGATCAGAAGCGGGAGCTGCTGCTCCTCAACCCACAGAGGACAAGCCAGCAGCAAAGAGCCTCCTCCTGCTGTGTTCTTCAGACTCTGACTATGACAAGGAGGAGCTGGGGCCTCTAGCCCACTACAAAGCTGAGCCATGCATTGGAATGCATGAGTGTCCACTGGAGTGGTGGGCAGCTCACACAGGGGCCTATGGACAGCTGTCCTCTCTTGCTCGCAAATACCTGGCTACTCCTGCTACGTCTGTGCAATGCGAGAGACTCTTTTCACTTGCAGGTAACATCATTGATCACTTTTATGCTGACGATACTGTACGTTTCAAGAACATTTGTATGATTTAAAACTTGTTTTAAATGCTGACAAAACTAAGTTAATGCTGTTATCAAACACTAAATCAAAACCTCACAATCTGCACACAATTTTCTCTTCTCAGGGCTTAAAGATTGAGTGTGTTTCCAAATACAGATATCTTGGTATATTAATTGACGAATCCCTCTCTTTAACAAATCATATTCAGCAGCTGGTAAAAAGATTGAAGCTGAAACTGAGTTTTTATTTTAGGATTAAATCCTGCCTTTCTTTTAACTCAAAAAAGAGACTGGTTGCTGCTACTTTTATGTCTGTTCTGGACTACGGCGATGTTGTACATATGCATGCCTCGTCTCAAAGCTTACATGCTCTTGATACTGTGTATCATGGAGCTCTGAGGTTCATCACTGGTTTTAAAGCACTGACTCATCACTGCACACTGTATGAGCGGGTTGGATGGTCCTCCCTATCAATTCGCAGACTGAGACACCTGCATTTGCTAATTTACAAGGCAATCTTAGGTTTGCTTCCTTCTTACCTTTTGTCCTACATTATCCGAAGTAATGCTGGTACTTACAATCTCCGGTCTCAGGATTTGTTCTTGCTGTCCAGGGCTCCAGAGTGCGACCATTTTGGTCGCATATGCGGCCAAAATTGTTATGAGTGCGACTGAAAAAAATTGTAGGTCGCACTGGTGCACCTAACGCTGCTCGGGTGAAAAAAAAATCATAAGCGCAGCATCTCTTTCTGTTCTCCTGATGGTATCGTGGTCTAAACCAATAAGAGACGGAGCTCGGGCGGGTCCTTGCCTCTGATTGGCTGTGGTCCTTTTCACTGCTGTAAATTGTGTCAGTTCGAAAAATGCGAGCGAGCTGAGCAGGTACTCTGAGCGCTTCGACAATGAGTGCGGAACGCTTCGATTCTCTTTGAAGGTGAAGAGAGGCAGGAAGTCTCGCCCCGAGACTAATTAAAAAGCCCAAAAATATGCCTTCAGACAGGACTGGTTGAAGCAATTTCCCTGGCTGATGTACGATGAAGAAAGGGACTCAATGCACTGCATTTATTGTCGGGAGTGCGGTCAGAATTTGGCTGGTAATAGTGCGTTTGTGGAAGAGTCAACAACATTTTGCATCGAGACGTTGAAAAAGCGCAATATGTCCAAAAAGCATACTACATGCCATGAAAAGTGTGTTAATAAAGTGGCCCCTCATCCAGCTGCATTTCAGCGTCAGCTGTATCAATCAGGTCCGCTGAGGAATCTGAAATGATTATAAAATTCAACGTTGCATACAATATTGCAAAGGAGGAGTTGCCGTTCACCAAATTTAGGTCCGAAATTATTCTGATGAAAAAAAATGCCGACACTCTAAAGAACAAGACAGCTGCGGAGATTGGAAACGCCACGTATAGGTCATTCATGATTGACGGCGACACAGACGTCTCTACGATGGAGTGCTTTATTGGCTACTGCCGCATTTTGCGGAAAGGGAGGCCGGTCAACATGTTAATTGGACATGTCGAGGTGGAGCATGGACATGCACAGTGTTTGAAGGGCCACATTGCAGCATGAGACTTCATGAATAGGAAATTGTATAGTAGCCTATTCCTAATATTATTAAAAATGAATAGCCTAAGTAAAAATATAAGTAGGCTAGGCTAAGATCACATAAACAGTTTTCCATTTGGAATCTATAGGCTAGTGACCTGTATGATCTTTTTATTCTTGAGGAATTTAGGCAGCCACAAAGCAAGCATTTGCTGCGCTTGGGCATCAGTGTGCAGATTGGCTGGAGAAAACGGTTGCTCTGGGTGCTGATGGTGCTGCCTAGGCCATAAGGGGGTGTCATTATGTAAAAGGAGAGCGATAAAAAGGTGACTTTTTGGCGTTAAAGGCGACGCAATGAAAAATGTAGGTGCACCTAAATTTTGTGCTGGTGCACCTAAAAAAAAAAGTTAGGCGCACCAGTGCAACCAATGCAAAAAGTTAGTCTGGAGCCCTGTTGATTTTATTTCATTTATTTGGTCTATGTATGGGAAACACTGAACACGCTCATGATTTTCAGAGTCCCAACATCACCAGGAGCAAGCAAGGAGTTCTACTGCTGGTGACAGTAACTGTACCTGCACTGCGTCCATGCTGTGGCTGAAGGCCCTCTGACACTCCTCTTGCTTTCCAACACAAGCTACCATCTCCTGCTGGGCCTTCGACTTGGCATCATCCTCTTCCAGCTTTTCCAGGAGCAGTCTGGCTTTCACATCGTCAGCTCTTTCTGCTTTCATCTTTAAGACACAGAAGGACACGTTAATAAGAGTCTATGAGACACCTGTGGACAGTGTTCTAGCGAGAGAAAGTAGATTCAGCTTCAGATGATGACGGTGGGTTACCACGGTACCTTGAGCAACAGTTTTATTCTGTCAACACCACTAACTAAATTCTATTCATCTGAGAGTAGTGCTGGGCGGTATACCGGTTCATACCGAATACCGGTGTTTTATTTTTTTATGATATAAATTTTTCATATACCCCAATACCGGTGAGTGTGTAGCGTATGAACGTTGGGAACGCAGAGCGGCTAAACGTCGCGCCGCCGGACATTGTTTGAGAGGGGGCTGTTTAGCAGCTGCACCAAACAAGCAGCATGTGAGAGCACAGCCTGTGTTGAGTGTACGATGCGGAGAAAAAATGGATAATGAATGAAAGTTTCGCCGTGTTTATCCATTTTTTTTTCCGCCGAAACATTCGCCGAAAGTTCAGAACGAGCAAGCAATGAAACAGAAGAACTAGTGCCGAAAAGAGGAGCCGTGTCTGTTGTTTGGAAATTCTTCGGCTTTAAAAAATCCGACGCCGAACAAATAACAATATTCTGCAAATGCTCTCGGGCTAAAGTTGTAGCCGCAGTTGGCACTCAAAGAAGTTTGCTAGAGCGACTGCCTATGACAAGAAAAGCAAACGGTGGAACTATTTCCACTATTTTTTTCTATTTATTTGTTTCAATATTATTTATGGATGTTGCCTTAATTTATGTTCAGTGGATAAAGAAGTCTTCATTTTGCAGTTACAGGAGACGTATTGTTTACATTGTGTAGCCAGTTGGTTTACAAAAGATGTTTTTTCAAGTTGCAAAACTTGCACAATAAAGGGTTCTGTATGTTGCTTGTGCAATGGCTAGCGCAAGTCAATCGTACTAGTTTGCATGGCATTAAAAACAGTCTTGCCCACTCCACAGTGCACCCGAGGCAAATCAATTAAAACACTAGACTGTCGATGTATATATCTGTGTTGATAGAATAATATTTGAAACAAAACTAACCTCGCATCGCATGAATCATCCATTTTTTGAGGGACTAGTTTCTCAGCAGAATTTTACTTTGCTCCGTCAGACTCAAAACTCTAAAGGCGAGTCCACACCGGACCGAAAATCGGCGTCTTTGAGAGAGTCGGCGTCCGTGACATGAGTCTGCTTGGTGTGGTCGCTCGAATCGGCCCACGTCGGCGTTCATTTCAGCCGATTCAAATGTGTAATCCGCCGTTCGAGTCGGTCACTCTTTTACCATTCTGATTGGTGGAGGCTAGCAGCTTGACTAACGAATCAGTGAAGCCCGGAAGTGATAATGGTAAACATACCAGATAACCAGTGGAATCGAAGAAGGTGGTCTAGAGAGGACCGCCTACTTCCGGTTTTCGTGTTTTTTGGCCCACAATACAGATTAGCGCCGCCTGTTGTTTTGGAGACATTACATCTCGCGCAAGCGCGGAACGTATGGCGTCGGCTGTAGTTCCGTAGGTGTGAACCGCCCATGTCGTTGTTCGAGTCTGCCATGTTAAGTAGCCCGACTTCATTTATCCGACGCAAATCGGGCAGTCGGTCCGGTGTGGACCCGCCTTAAGAAGCATTGCTCAGAATCCAGCCGGTAAATACACACCTGAACACCGCCAATTTGTCGGCCCTAAAGCCCCCAAGGCTGTCTGAAAAGCCCTCGGAGCTCACTCAAACACCAGGCAGCACACAGCCCCGCGAACCCACAATTACGCATGCACCGCAAACCCGAACCTCTGCTCCGTCCGGAGAACCATAAACCCTCGGACGCGTTGCGAGGGATTCCCTCCTGGCACCACCAGTCTCCGTTTGTTCGGTCCCGGTTCTCAGCTCCAGCAGGGGCTATCTCGGTCTCCACAGACGCTCGTTCACGTTCTGCCCTTGCCCTGAGCATCCCTCTCACGCAATTCTTCCTCTGTATATTCAGGCTCGTAGAGGTACGGTTGGGTTTGGGTGGAAAAAAACTCATCAGAGTCTTCACAAGTTTCAGTATATTCTCCAAAAGTGGCCATTTCTGTGAGATTGAAGAAACTAGCACTGCAGGCTACTCTGCGTCTGCAGCAATGACAGCAGGTAAACAAACTATTATAGAACCGCTAACTTATAAGTGCTTGGTGATATCAGTCCGCCGCTGCCATAGCCGCCTACTAGGAAGTATGACACGCTGCTGCTGCTGCTGCTGAGACATAAATCCTTAAAAATACAAGGTTGGTTTTATTTCAAACATTCTATCAACACAGATATGTACATCGATAGTCTGCCGTTACAATGGATTTGCCTCGGGTGTTTTTAATGCCATGCTAAACTAGAATGATTGACTTGCGCTAGCCATAGCACAAGCAAACTCGGCAACTAGAAGAACTGAATGAAATTTCTTGAAAACGTCTCCAGACGTCTCGAACACACCGGCTGAGTTGGAAAATAGGTCTTATGTCCAAAATTCCGAACTATCCCTTTAACTCCCATGCTTGAGTGACAATTCTGATCATATGAGCAGTACTTGAGTTGAGGGGGGATGGCATCCCCTTTGAAATAAAGATGGTCAAAATCATCCTTCTGAAACGACCACCCCCCCTTCCCATCCCCTGCATAATTTTAGCAATGCTTTTTGCGCATATTGAGTAAGCTGAAAATACCGTGGACGAGGGGCACGCGCACATATAGTGACTTTTTTTTTATTGAAGTCACGTCAGTCAGCGACATAGCAGCGCCGGTGCTGGTGGTGACTTCATGGCATCATGGTCAAGCGACAAGGACAGCTTGATCTACAGGACTTCGGATTTAAGAGGGCAAAAAGCAGCACTTAAGGTAAGTCAGGAGTCAGTTATACTTATGATATGTCGCCAAAGGTGGAATCTCTGGACAGAGATGATGACAACACAGTTATAAAAGGTATGCACATAAAGTTGTACTTTATGTGCATCTAGCTAACTAACGTCAGGTTTGACTTTATGTAGCCGGTCTGCACTTCTTCGCCGATTACTGCGTTGTGTTCCCATCCACTGAAGAGAGGACGCTGACGTTCTTCAGCATGTAGGCACTTTATTCTGGACAAATTCAATGAGAGCAGAAGTTCAGGATTCTGTCTTCATTCAGAAGCAGACTCGCTCAGTCGGGTAGAATGCAGACAACTAGGAACGTGAAAATGCAGCCTATAGCCACCACTAACCAATAGAGGGCGCACTTACCATGAAATGGCTGAACATTACAACATTTTGGTGAACTAAACTCACATACATAGCCACAAAATAAAAAGGTTAAAAGGTTTCACCTGAAATATCTTACTGGAATACTAAGGATTGTTCTAATTGAATATGGGGTTAGGTGACTGCCCTCTTATTTTAACCAAAAAACATAATTTGACAGTACTACTGTCTGTTCATTCTAACAAAATCATAATGTCGTTGTTTTCTTCATATAGGCTCGAGGCTAACCATGGCAAGTAAGCAGGATGGAGAGAAGGAGGAAGGGACAGGTTTAATCATTCTAAATAGACACTTCTTTTTGAAAGAGGGGGAAATGTAACCCAAACTGGTCAATTATTAATTTTGCTTCCCCTCTTTTGTCTTTTGTTTGGCCACCTCAAGTTTAAGAAATGTCAGGTGGTGTTATGCATTTATTTGTAGCCTATTATTTGTATTATATGTATTATTTTCAGATTTTGTAAATGGTAGATTTGTTTAATCCATTTGTTCTTACACTTGAATTAAAATGAACTACACTTGAGAGGATTCATGTTCATTTACAATGTTTTGTAAGGTCTGGTTTCAACATTTAATAGATGTATTCCCAATAGTTTTATATTAGGGCTGCAGGCGATTAAAAACATGTATCTAATTAATTACAGGATTTGTAATTAATTAATCTAATTAATTGCATTTTAATCTCATATCTGCTAAAGGTACCCAAATAAAGAATTCAAATTCTAAGACATTACAAAATTGTATTGCATGACTAATCAATTGAATACACTAAGAAGAGAAGACATTTTTATTATTGAAGTGTCATAAATGAAATTTAAAAGAAAATGGTCAAGCACATCCCAGCAAAACAATTAGGCCAGGTGCATTATTCACAAATGCAATACAAATACACTAAAATTAATAAAATTTAGGGATGCACGATAATTATCGGACCGATAATTATCGGCCCGATAATAGGAATTATGACGTCATCCCGATAAATCCGATACAATTATTAATACCTCCGATAATCCGACGATAGGATGTGTGTGTTAAAACAGTGCTACGGGTGGATTGGGATGAGGGACGTTAGTTTTTTTCTAGGCGCCTCCCGTTTAGCATGTGATGTGGTTACTGTTGTATCACAGGTTTCGGAGGAGGGAGTTAATCCACAAATCGAGCGCTCCCTTCTCACGCCAGGTTCACACTGCACACTGCGCCGCCGAAAGTCGCGAGCGATCCGCGCACCCCCCGTTCAGACCAGACGCGTATTTCTCCGCGGCGGTCGACAAGCGCTTCTGCTCAGCTGTTGTTCATTCAGAGCTATTTTTTCCATTAAACCCCATAAAATTAATACGCCATGTTTCTGTAACTAAGAAGTTTGTACACTTCTTGTATTTATCCGTTCTCGGAGAGAGAGAAAGAGAGCGCAAGAGAGAGAGAGAGAGAGAGAGAGCGAGAGAGAGAGAGAGAGAGAGAGAGAAAAAGAGGGACACACACACAGACAGAGAGTGTGTATGGTATAGACAGCAGATATACCGTTGAAATACACATATTTGTTTATCTACTCTTCACATTATATATATATATATATATATATATATATATATATATATATATATATATAAATATTGTCATTTTATTGAAGAGTCAAAACTGTTCTTGGCTTTCTTTTGTTCATAGTATTAACACATTATCATGTCACTGTGATACATCTGGTATGGTGTTTGGTAAAAGGCAAAGCTATGCTAAATCTACCTAAGCTTAGTCATTAGTGTTTTTGACCTGAATTTGATCTGAATATACATTCAAAAACGAATAACAATATTATCGGTTATCGGTATCGGTATCGGTCCCGAGGAGCAGAAAGTTATCGATATCGGTATCGGCTTCAAAAAATCAATATCGTGCATCCCTAATAAAATTCAGAAATAAAATAAGGCTGAGTCTCAAATAGGCACTTAAGCAGACTCTGAATTCAAAATGAGTACTAAAGCTGACTCAATACAGCAATTCAAAATGAAAAGTAGAAGTATAACACGCCTCTAAATAAAGCAAAATCAAGAAGAAGCCAACAGGCATTTCTTTTAGGCCTATCACTTAGGCCACATTTGCTGCTGATACAGCAGGCAAGTCAGGAGAACATAACATTGTTTACCAAAAATCTGGTGGGTTTTTTTGTTCAAATGCCCTCGCAACGATGTGCTCGCCTCACTCCCGAGTCGCGTCCATGTCTGTTGTCACCCTGCTTTGACTAGCGACGCAGGTGGAAAGTAACGAACACCTGCGGACAAGTTCCTCGGTGCTAGTGCTACCTTGACGTGCCACTGCCAAGTAGCCTACGGGTCATTCAATGGGCCAAATTTAAAATTAATTGAATTGCCCTCTTGAATTGCCACTCAGAATCTCAGAATTAATTGTGTTAATTTTTATTATCTAATTAATGCATTAAACTGACAGCCCTAATTTATATATAACATGAGCACTTACACCCTGTCGGAAAATGTGTCCTCTGCACAACTATGTAGGAGCAGTGGTAGCCATGCCAGCCTGGGGACCAAGAATCATAGCATGCATGTTGTTTTAGAGTAATAGAAGATAATAATTATCTTTGTGTTTAAACAATAATCAAAAGGGTACACCGTTGGTCTCCCACCATATGTGCCGTCATCAACACAAATGATCTGTCCCTAAACGTTAAAATCCACCATCCCTCCTGATTTTTTTTTACAAATCGAGTACTGCATATTTTTACAAATCGAGTACTGCACCGACCGAGACTCTTGGCGTATATCGTCGTTAGCGTCGTTATAGCGTATTTGTTTACTTTCCGGCTTTAAACGTCCACAATTTTTCAGAACTTGGTGTTTTATTTCTTTGTGCAAAAGCGACAAGGTGCAAACAATAAAACGAGGTGAAAACAATAAAAGTAGCTTTTAAAAGTTTAAATGGCGGTGTTTACGAGTGGAAACCGGATAGCGGTCTCCAGCGGATGTAGTTAGCGGACCAATCACAGCCGATGCCGCTGCGTTGGTGTTGCGTTGGCGTTGCGTCGCCTCGACGCGCGTCGAGGATTTTTGGGAGGCACACGTCAGGCCCTTGCGTTGACGCAAGGGGGGTCCGCAAGGACGTAAGGGGTCCGCAAGCTCCCTTGCGTTGTGTCGACGCGGAAGCATAATCCAGCCTTTAAGCAGGCCTGCTTTAGGTTAGTACTTAGCTATAGTTTAGGTTAGTACTTAGCTAGTAGCACTGGGACTACAGGGTTTGAACCGAAAAGTAAATCTACACCAGCTTGTTACCAAGTTAAAGGAAAAGTTCAGAATTTTGGACATAGGACCTCATTTCCAACTTGCCCGAGGTGATATAGGTCGGTGGAGACCGCAGTGTTTCCCCTAGAATTTTTTTCAGGCCCGGTGGTACCCACCGAAAAAACCCTAAACAGACAAGACGCGTGGGATGGTGTATTGGTGCAGTTGGATTAAGTCAGGTGGCACAGCAAGCAGTCTGCAATTCTGCAATTATTATATTTGCATTGTAGAAGAAATTGTGTTACCTTACAATTCTTATTTGGTTTTGGTATAATGTTCCTTTCTCTCTAAACATCAAATGTCCTGCTGAGCTGTTTTCCATTGTGTTAACCCTTGCCGTCTTGATGAAAAGAGTCTTTGATCTTTCCCTCTTCCTGAATGGTCTCTGTCTCAAATACATTGATCAAGGCCCGATGAGTGACCCCTGTAGTGACATCGTCTAGCTCTCCCAAGAACGGTCACACCTTAACAGATGTCTCTTCCTCTGCAGAGAGACATGTGCTGATTCAATGCAAATCCACTAATGACGCCTTCCCTTTTGTTCTCTCAAACTGTTCTGTATAAATTCAACTCAGCCAGGCCATTCCACAGACTGGATCTTCATAGACACACTGTGAATTTCTTTTCTCCACTGTCAGTGATTAAACCTCATTTGAACCAGCTACAGAATTGGACCTGAAGAGTTTTCTTCAACAGCATTCAACATTTTTGTTCAACCTGAGTGTATTCAAGGTTTTCAAGGATTAAAGGAGAGAGTGACTTATTAAGGTGCCGGTTGATGGAAATTATCCAAAATTAGGGGCCGGAAAAATATGGCTGGAAAATGAGGAGCATCACATTAATAGCTACAGATACTTTTATACGTTATAAAACATTATAACGACATATGAGTGCATATATTGTCTTATTTTATCAAGTAAAATATAAGTTATAGGTTTACTCAACAGCCTAATAGTTCATAGAAATTCAGGTAGAAATAGGTTAACTCAGAGTTCCACAGCTTATCAAAAAACAATCCTTATTTTATTAGGCTGCCTATGGCTTGATGTTGTTTTTAAGGAGCGCCGTCTCTGCATATATTTCTCGACAACACTCGACCTGCATCAGCGAATGTGCGCACGAGCAGATCTGTGCGAGCAGGCAGCGCGAGGAAAGCGGATTTTGGACGGGGACACAGCGGCATTTTTCTTATAAATGCACCGGTCCGGTTCCGGTCACACCACGAGTCTGAAGAGAGCAACAGCTTATCAAAATACAGTGTCAACTTTCCTTGTTTTCAAAGTAGAAAGCGGCATCGTGGTGGTTTAACGAGGCAGAGCGGCATCAGAACAACATCAAGCGCATAAAGTACGCGAAGAAGAACGTAGCGGGAGCGCGCAGCGAGGATTGTTGCGGCCGCGCGTCTTGCGGAGCAAGTCTACTGTGCTGCGCGGAGGCGCTCCTAATGTAAATGATTATTGATTTATGAATGAATTGATAGGTGGCTTATTTTTGGCCCCCAGGCCTGTACAATGGTAGGGGAAACACTGGAGACCGTTTTCAGCACAATTGGTCCAGTCCTTATAGTTGCACAAGTCACTGTTGCTAATCTGGTGTTGAGCTAGCGCACGTCAACGGTTACATCCAGCCTGTCACTAAAAACAGCTTTAACTGCTCCGCAGAACACCCGAGACAAATGTATTATAACGTCGGACTATCGATGTACATGTCAGTGTTGGTAGAATCATTTTAGAAATTAAGCCAACCTTGCATTTTCAATGATAAAACATTTTGAGGGACTAGTTTCTCAGCAGCAGCGGAATTTTACTTTGCGTGTTAGTAGTAGTGCGTAAAAACGAAACCTAACGCCTGGTTCACACTGGACGCAGCAAATAGACGCGTAGCGGAGCCCGCTTCCATTCGGCGCCCGCTTCCATTCGGCGCCCCTGTTAAGCAATGGTGTCGTTCACACCAGACGCGGAGCGCCGCGAATACGCCGGCCCTCCCGCGCCGTGAAGCGATCGTTTCGGCGTCTGCTCTATTTTTTGCGCGTGCCGCAAATTCAATTCTGGCAGGAAATCACACAGAGAAACACGAGACAATCCGGTCAATTTTCAAAATAAAAGCAATTTTCAAAATAAAATACCGTGATTGACAAACGCGATCATATTTGTGTATCTAAACTCGCACAGTCGGAAACAGGAAGAGACAATATATTTAATAAATGTGAAGAGTAGATAAAAAAAATGTGTATTTCAACGGTATATCTGCACTACTACTGTCTACTACCATACACACTCTCTCTGTCTGTGTGTGTGTGTCCCTCTCTCTCTCTCTCTCTCTCTCTCTCTCACTCTCTTTCTCTCTCTCTGAGAGAGAGAAAACGGATAAATACAAGAAGTGTACAAACGTCTTGGTTACAGAAACATGGCGTATAAATTTTATGGGGTTATTTACTTCATAACGGAAAAAAATAGCTCTGAATGAACAACAGCTGAGCAGAAGCGCTTGTCGACCGCCGCGGAGAAATACGCGTCTGGTCTGAACTGGGGATGCGCGGATCGCTCGCGATTTTCGCGTCGCTTCCGCGTCCAGTGTGAACCAGGCGCTACAGTCGTGACAGCTAGTACTCGTAGCCTCACTAGTAGAGATGGGCAAATGAAGCCTCGTGAAGCTTTTGAGGCTTCTTCCTGATTGTACCGAAAAAAGATTCGAAGCTTCAAAGCTTCACAGAAAGACCCTACCAGTGACATCTAGTGGTCAGCTGCAGTTATAGCAGCAATGAACCTCCAAATGATTCACACATCATTGCTTCCAGTTCCAACACAAAAGCAATAAAGTCATTATTAAGCAGTTGTGTCTTCATTCTAAGAATCATTGTTCACACATACACAACAAAGTGTTACTATATAATGTCAATTGACTAATAAAATGTTAAATGTGTTGTCCTGTTACTACCTGTAATTACTTGAAACGTGTTTTGGAGGTGTGACTGAGTTTGTGAGAAGTTTTGATGCAATTCAGTGGAAACCACTTGTGGTGGGACATCCCAGGATTTGGATCATAAACTGATTATCATTAAGAACATGATTGTGATGTAACACATGATATGAAAAGATTCAAATGCAACATTGTAGAGGTACTTTTGTGAATATGTGGGATTGTGCTTGTGCTACAGTGTCAAAATGAAGTGATTACGTGCATAAGGGAAATGTGCTTGGGGGCGCGCCAAAACTTCGAATCAGTCACCTCATTTCCGGTGGTTCGTTGTGACGTATGAAGCGTCAAACGTCATCGGTCACGTGATCGCGGAGATTTGATACAAGCCTCGACACAGCGTTTCAAACCAGCCTGCTTCAATAGAGTGAAGCAGGCTTCGGAGTCTCGGGGTGCAGTCGAATAGTCAAAAAATAAGGTCCTTACTCCTATTCCTATCTCCTATTCCTTGACCTCTGGGGAAAACGTCACGGGGTTAAGGAAAGGCGATAGGAGAACTCAAAAGGACTTAGGAAAAGTCGACCACGGTGCTCAGAGAATCCGACCGGACTTTCACTAAGCTACGTCATTATAACGCGGCCGCTGATGATTGACAGCTGATGATCGGCGCCGGCGATTGACGTGCGTCTGCGCTGGAGAAACTACAATAATGGACTACAAAAAGCGCATCGTCCACTTCTCCACATGTTGGTTTTATAAACAGCTGGTTCACTGACCGGCTTCAGGTCCAGCAGCTCCTGACCGGTTGCTTTATTTACGTTTCATTTGTCGTTTTTGTCAAGTTTGTAACATGATTGAAATAAATAAAATTAATAAAAATATTCGATTATTATCACTGTCCACACACATTTATCAACACTATTCCAATTACTATATGTCTGCATGAAAGTTAATGTTAAATATGCAAATGCACATATCGTTTGTTTTCATCAACGGCCGAGGTGTGTGGCACTTTAAATGTTGCTCTCGCAAAGAATTGTGGGTCGGCGTAATCTCCTTTCCTTTCGCATGGGAAGGTCCGTTGCATCCTATGCTAAAGGATTTCTCCTTTCCTTTGCATTTAGAGAATCCGAACGGCTCTTATCATGGCGGCCACTTGTTTACTTCCGGGTCACTTCTTCAGTTAGGAACCTTCCTAAGCAAAAAAGACTATTCGACTGCACCCTCGGTGTCAAACGTCCCATCTCTACTCACTAGCCCGGAGATAATATCAATCCGCCGCTGACGTAGCCTTAGCAACAACAGGGAACAAAGTATAAGCTATTCCAATGCCATGCAAGGTTCGTTTAATTTTTTTAATTATTCTACCAACACTGACATGTACATCGATAGTCCGACGTCATAATACATTTGTCTCGGGTGTTCTGCGGAGCAGTTAAAGCTGTTTTTAGAGACAGGCTGGATGTTACCGTTGACGTGCGCTAGCTCAACACCAGTTTAGCAACAGTGACTTGTGCAACTATAAGGACTGGACCAATTAAGCTGAAAACGGTCTCCACCGACCTATATCACCTCGGGTAAGTTGGAAATGAGGTCCTATATCCAAAATTCCGAACTTTTCCTTTAACTGTTTGGCCTACGTTAGCCTTGATTACTAAACAAACCCGCTCCAGGCCTACTTAAGCCTCAGTTTAGTAGTTCTATCTGCCTACAGTGCTTGAACAGGAAGTACTATACCCTCTAACTAAGTAGCTCTCGGCCTATACACCGTGAACGTATTGCGGGTGACGGGTGTTTGTCTACCTTCCAAGTCTCCAGCTCTTTCTTGGCTTCCTCGAATCTGCTGCCTTCCTCCTCCAGACCACCATTGTCCATCTGCCAAAGGGGGGAATGAACCCTGTTAACGACCCAGCTGGCTCCCGAGTCCTCCACGTGAGTACCGAGCACACAGTCCTTACCTCGCCGTTTACCAGGCGCGTACTGCACACGTCAGCCATTACCTTACCTACGACAAGAAGCTCGGTTAAAACAGTAGGAAACGCCGGTTTAATACAGCTTATATTAACAGAAAACCGTCTACTACCTGTTCTGCGGGTTGCTGCTGCTTTCTTTTCCTGTCGAAGTGTCCCAAAGTGAGACTGACGAGCAGAGCTGCACTTTCTGCTTTCTCGAACGAAAAGTGAAAGTAAAAACTATGGAAGTAAATCTGTGCCATCAGAGTTTGAATATGAATTTCTAAGATTCAATTTTTTTAGTATCAAAATCAGACTTTGAATTTTAAAAAACATCGAATTTCTCGCACTGAATTTCGTTTTGTCTCTGAATTCAAAAAATTCAACATCAAAAAATTCAGTTTCAAAAAATTAAACATCTCAAAAAATTCAGTGTAAAAAAATTCAACATCTCAAAAAATTCAACATCAAAAAATTCTACGTCCAAAAATTCAATGTCAAAAAATTCAGTGTCAACAAACCGCGTACACATGTAAGTATACTGTAAAACGATTTTTATGTTTTCAGCTGACTTTTAAATCGTATTGTTAATGAACGTTGCTTCACTGTTGTTGGAATTGTACGTTAGCGTTAAGGCGGGTCCACACCGGACCGACTGCCCGATTCGCGTCGGATAAATGAAGTCGGGCTACTTAACATGGCAGACTCGATCAACGACATGGGCGGTTCACACCTACGGAACTACAGCCGACGCCATACATTCCGCGCTTGCTCGAGATGTAATGTCTCCAAAACAACAGGCGGCGCTAATCTGTATTGTGGGCCAAAAAAACGAAAACCGGAAGTAGGCGGTCCTCTCTAGACCACCTTCTTCGATTCCACTGGTTATCTGGTATGTTTACCATCGTCACTTCCGGGCTTCACTGATTCGCTAGTCAAGCTGCTAGCCTCCACCAATCAGAATGGTAAAAGAGTGACCGACTCGAATGGCGGATTACACATTTGAATCAGCTGAAAAGAACGCCGAAGAGACATTCACCGGCAGGAGGAATGCTGCTGTTAGAGGCTTCACATAAGAACATGTATTTTAATGTTGTAATTCTCATATGCAGGGCTCCGTTCAAGTTCTGCTGTTGCATATTTAGCTACTCAATGATGTAAGGTTGAACACCAGCGTATACAGATGGGACATGTACTGCTTTCCTGAGATGTCTAGCTGAAAAGTTCTGTTGAACAGTTATTTTAGTCGGGCTGTAACACATTTCTATGTGCTGATTTTCATATAGGATGTTTATTAAAGAACATGGGATGGAGAGAAGATGGATCCCGGATGGTCAAAGAAGTGGGAGACCCAGATGCAGAAATACAAGGTGAGTTGTAAGCAGGTTAAAGTGTTGAACTCTACAGCATAAAAGAAACAAGATGAAGTTGTCTTTCTTAGATAATAATCAGGCAAAGTCGGTGCTGGGTAATATCTACAATGTGTTAAAACATCAGAGTCCATTAAGTTGTGGTACAGTATTACAGTACATATTATAATATATGACTAGTGGTGAATAGTTGATCTAAACAATGATTGCAAGAAGTGTATATGTTGTTTAAAGGAACTGACAGTGTCAGCACTGAGGGAGGAGAGGTCACTGCTGCACACTGGAAGTGTCTGTTGTCATGGATGAGGTGATTGAGCAAATACCTGCTATTACCCCACTACACCCCATCTCCTCAGCCATGATGTTAACCACTGCAGCAGGGTCTCTCCTCCAGAGCAGGAGGGAAATAGACCTGCAGGCCTAAAACATGAGTGAACAATCATATACATTCAGATATTTATTATTTAGATTTGTACAGATCATCAGATTCCTAAAACATTTAACAGGAAACATCTGTCAGAACTTCTACTGTGTGGTATTACTTATAAACTGCACTACTGATAAACACAAATAAAACCTCAACAATAATCATGTTCCTCCAACACAGGGATCTGGACATTTGGAGCAGACACTGCAGCTAAGAGCCTGTGAGGATATCCCAGGACTGCTGGAGACTCTGAGGATGTTCCAGGACTGCTGGAGTGGCTTGGCTTCGTCGCTGTCACCCCCATCACCACCGTGGAACTATGGACATGGAACCCAACTATGTTCTGTTAGTAAGCAATGGACGAGGTTCTCCATGGAACGTCTTGAAAGATGGAGGTCCTTCCTTAAATCCCGTTCCCCAAAGTAGAGGCCCAGCGGGGGAACATGAGGATTGACCTGCTGTGTACGGCCCTCTGGCACCAACCTGTAACAGAAAACATCATATATTACATTTATTCTGAACGTTTTCATATAAATTTGTTGATAAACTACTTATTTCTTCTTATCATACACGTATTGCAACCTGTATATATAACATGGATTATTTGTCTAATAAATTATTCACTAATAGGCCACTACTTGTTTAATTTATCCCACCAAACTCATACATGATATTATTAAATGATCTATATTAACCTACATGTCTGTTGGAAGTGTAAAATAGTAAACATGCTTTAAATTTTGATAAGCAATTTCCATTAAACGGGAGCCAGAACCGCTTTGAGAGAAGATGAGGAAGAGATGTCAATAAAGTTAAAAAGAAATGAGATGTGTATACTTCCATGTGAACAATCTAAGGGTAACAGCAACTCAAACGTTCATTTAGTAGGCAGTATGCAGTACATACACGTATGTAGTAGGCAGTACGTTAGTACGGTATTTCAAACACACGCACCATCACCTGCGTTTGTGGCCATGGCCAACCTGGGTGGGTGTCACATGACCAATGAAACGTAACATGATTGGCTGGACGTTGGCTGAATTGAGACAGGAATCGATTGCTTCTCCCTGGTGACCCGGATGTTGATTCTGGTTCTTTTGACACTGAATTTTTTGACGTTGAATTTTTTGACATTGAATTTTTTGACGTTGAATTTTTTGATGTTGAATTTTTTAATGTTGAATTTTTTGAGATGTCAAATTTTTTTAGACTGAATTTTTTTACATTGAATTTTTTTACACTGAATTTTTTTCAAATTCAGAGACAAAAAAAAATTCAGTGCGAGAAATTCAATGTTTTTCAAAATTCAAAGTCTGATTTCGATACTAAAAAAATTCAATCTTAGAAATTCATATTCAAACTCTGATGGCACAGATTTACTTCCATAAAAACAGGGTTGTACTGCAACACGGAAAGGAAAAACTTGTTGTTGTTCCAGGGAGCTGTCTGGCTCATAGGCGTAATTTATGGGGGGTGGAATAATCCAAACCAGCCACCACAACCCACCCAATATGATATCATAATCATTGATCATGAATGTTAAGTATTATAATCACAACAATGTGGTAGATTTTCTCAATTTAGCAGTAAAAAACAGTGACGTTTGTCTGTGACCCTCCCGCTCTGAGATTTGGTTTCGCCCACCTTCCTCGGACCTGTGCTTCCCTCCGGTCTCTCCCCGTATGTGTACGAAGCATCAGCGGTGGCAGGGGTGGATTGGTTATAGGGAGTACCGGGAGTTTTCCCAGTGGGCCGGAAAAATAATGGACCTTTTTTTTTTTTTTTTTTTGCTGCAGCCCAGGAAGAGAGACATGCACCGGCCCACAGAGCTCAGCTGCAGCCCACAGACATATTAGAGGCCCAGTGGCTTGTCTGTCTAAAGAATACCTGGCCCAGTGGCCCTATGATAGGCTACAGAGGCCCAGTAGTCCCGAAAATGGAGAAAAAAGGCGGTGCAGAAAAACTGAGGGAAAAGAAAAAATGCTTTTGCTGCTGATGCCTTTAAGAGCAGAAACATATAAGGCCTAAACATGTTGCGGCGGGTCCCTCTAGGCAGGTGTCGCAGGGGGACAGTGAAAGTGAGGCTCCCGCTGCCATGGTGGTACAGGAGGAGGAGGAGGAGATTGGTGGTGGTGATAGCAGGTGTGTGTGCTATATAACATGTTGTGGATAAACACTCATTCACTAAATGTTCATTACCGTTGTCTATGAACTTTACTTGACATAATAGATCTCTGCATAGTGTGTGGTGTGTTATAACTAAATCTAGTTAGGCTATCTAAAGTGTTGGAAAATAATACTATCCTGATTATTTAATAGTTGCTTTTATTAACCACTATTTTATATTTTCATCAAAGCATGCCACACATTTGCAGATCTATAAGCTTAAAACTCACATGTGGTTTGACCACAGTACCTTGCTATCAGCCTGCCAATGCCATGATCAGTTCCACCACATATGAGTGAGTTAAATAAACAAAACCCTTGAATCCAGTATTCTTCTTAAGAGCAAATGAGCAACATACTGTGTAGTCATCATTTATTTTATTCAAGGCTCCAGAATATAAAGGGATATTATACAGTAAAGTAGTGTTATTAAGGGCTTGTGTGATTCTATGTACAGTACATCAACGGGCCGGGTTGGCACAGTATCTGCGCGTGGAATGTGGTGGGCCAGTCTGGATCAAAAAGTCCAGGGCTGAATTTTTGTCCCAGTCCAGGCCTGAGCGGTGGTATGAAGAAAGCATGCGAAAAAAAAGGAATACAAATATTTTCCCAACAGGAGGTACGCTACTGCTAGGGTTCCAGTGCCACCACTCACAAGTCAAATAATGTTAAATGAACAAAAGTTAGTCCTACTTTCTGCTGTGCTGTGTTTTGGCCAGATTCGCTATTCAGTACTGTACGGTCACTTGATCAGCCAAAGATCGTCTATATACATGAGATGTTCCGTAACCCTGTATGATCACTGCTATCGGCGGTATCCAGGGCTGCTGCTAAGGTTTTGGAGCCCCCCCCCCACACACACACACACACACACACACGCACACACTCCACAAAACCTTCAAAGTTCCACTTTTTTTCTGCGTAACGTAAATAATATATCAGGGCTCCAGACTAACTTTTTGCATTGGTTGCACTGGTGCGCCTAACTTTTTTTTTTAGGTGCACCAGCACAAAATTTAGGTGCACCCACATTTTTCATCGTGTCGCCTTTAATGCCAAAAGGTCACCTTTTTATTGCTCTCCTTTTACATAATGACACCCCCCTTATGGCCTAGCTTAACTGCAGCACCATCAGCACCCAGAGGAACCGTTTTCTGCAGCCAATCTGCGCACTGATGCCCAAGCGCAGTAAATGCTTGCTTTGTGGCACAATAAAAAGATCATACAGGTCACTAGCCTATAGATTGCAAATGGAAAACTGTTTATGTGATCTTAGCCTAGCCTACTTATATTTTTACTTAGGCTATTCATTTTTAATAATAATATTAGGAATAGGCTACTATACAATTTCCTATTCATGATCTCTCATGCTGTAATGTGGGCCTTCAAACACTGTGCGTGTCCATGCTCCACCTCAACATGTCCAATTAACATGTTGACCGGCCTCCCTTTACGTAAAATGCAGCAGTAGACAATAATGCACTCCTTCATAGAGACTTCTGTGTCTCCGTCAGTCATGAATGACGTGTACGTGGCGTTTCCAACCTCCGCAGCTGTCTTGTTCTTTAGCGTGTCGGCATTTTTTTTCATCAGAATCATTTCGGACTTAAATTTAGTGAACGGCAACTCCTCCTTTGCAATATTGTATGGGACGTTGAATTTTATAATCATTTCAGATTCCTCAGCGGACGTGATCGATACAGCCTGACGCTGAAATGCAGCTGGATGAGGGGCCACTTTATTAACACACTTATCACGGCATGTAGTATGCTTTTTGGACATATTGCGCTTTTTCAATGTCTCGATGCGAAATGTTGTTGACTCCTCCACAAACGCACTATTACCGGACAAATTCTGACCGCACTCCCGACAATAAATGCAGTGCATTGAGTCCCTTTCTTCATCGTACATCAGCCAGGGAAATTGCTTCAACCAGTCCTGTCTGAAGGCATATTTTTGGGCTTTTTAATTAGTCTCGGGGCGAGGCTTTCTGCCTCTCTTCACCTTCAAAGAGAATCGAAGCGCTCAGAGTACCTGCTCAGCTCGCTCGCATTGTTCGAACTGACACAATTTACAGCAGTGAAAAGGACCACAGCCAATCAGAGGCAAGGACCCGCCCCAGCTCCGTCTCTTATTGGTTTAGACCACGATGCCATCAGGAGAACATAAAGAGATACTGCGCTTATGATTTTTTTTTTCACTCGAGCAGCGTTAGGTGCACCAGTGCGACCTACTATTTTTTTCAGTCGCACTCATAAAAATTTTGGTCGCATATGCGACCAAAATTTGGTCGCACTCTGGAGCCCTGTATATTTGTTATCATAGTTAGAGCCTTGATTATTCCCCCCCTGATCCCTTAGCCCTTAAAGAACAGCTGTATAACATTTAGAAATAAGTTCATAATTTTCTGTGTTTCCATAAATAATGTATGTATAAATATGTGTGAAATAAATGTAGTTCTTTCATTTTCCTCTCTTTGTCTGGTCATTTGACTTTTTCACCACCACAGCATGAATATTTTGAAAGCCCAAGTTGTTCTGAAAAAAGGATTTAAAATACTTGATCTCACAGGGCTGAGGTTTAACCACTATTCATACACCAGGCAAGAGGAAAATAGAAGAATATTCCATAGTTTTATATATATATATATACTGTATATATATTCTTCTATATCCAAGAAAGAGTGTCAAAGATGAAGAGCTGGACAGCACCAGGCCCCGATATGATCCATACGTACTGGCTGAAGAAGCTAACTGCACTCCATGAACACCTAGCAGCACAGATGAACCAGCTGCTGAGGGATGGCCCATACCCCTTTTCCACCAACGCGAACCTAGTTCAAGAGCCGGGCCGGTGCCGTGCTGGTTCGCAGTTAGTTCAATTTGCGAACCGTCCGAGAACCTGTTTGCGTTTCCACCGGCTAGAGAGCCACGTCATTACGTCACTGTATACGTCTGAGGTTTCCCCGCAGCGCTCATTTCAAGCATAGCAGACATGTCTCTTCAGAAAGTGTTTATTTTGGCAAATAATACAATAACAATAACATACACAAAATACTAAAATCACAACATTTTTTTACAGTGTAGAACAGCGTGTGATCAATAGATCGGAGTGTTTGATGTTTAGTCATCTGCAGGTTGGACCTCCGTTCAGTATCGCCGATGTCCGACAGCTCTACAAACACAAACCAGAGAACAGCGGTTTAATCACAAACGTGTCCACGACGCTGTGAACACAGATGTTAAGTCACGTCAACGGCAGTCAGAAAGTGGCATGCTAACGTTGTTGTTAGCAATATCCCGCTAGCGGGCTAGCTAGCCGGTCAGCTTACATTACCCGAGGAAGCAAAGCCACTAGTTGTTACGAACGTAATCACTAGCTTGGTAAACTAAACAGAAATGTGTCGTTGGTTTGCAACGAGGTGAAACATTTTAAAAATGAAACTTACCGGGAACACTCCGCACTCCGCAGCGGCGTATTTTCGCCCGTTGCCTCGAGCGTTAACCCCGCCCCCAGCCCCTAACGTAAGCCGGGCCCAGTTCCAGCCCAGCAAAGAGTTGGGGCCGATCGGGAACCAGTTTTCCAGGCCGAGAGCCGGCTCTTTGTCTGTGGAAACAGGAAGAACTGGTTCGCGATTGAGCACCGGCTCCGAACCGGCCCTCAAAATGCCTCGGTGGAAAAGGGGCACCAGAGTGGCTAACTCAGGGCAGGACAGTCCTAATCCTGAAAGACCCCCAGAAGGGTGCTGTCCCATCCAACTACCGGCCAATTACCTGTCTCTGCACAACATGGAAGGCCCTGTCAGGCATCATTGCAGCAAAAATGAGTAGGCATATGGCTCAACACATGAGCAAGGCACAGAAAGGAATTGGCAGTAACACCAGAGGAGCCAAGCACCAGCTACTGGTTGATAGAACAGTCGCCCGAGACTGTAAGAAGAGACAAACCAACCTGTGCACTGCCTGGATTGACTACAAGAAAGCCTACGACTCAATGCCGCACACATGGATACTGGAATGTCTGGAACTGTATAAGATCAACAGGAACCTAAGGGCCTTCATCCAGAACTCGATGGAAATGTGGAAGACAACCCTAGAGGCCAATTCAAAGCCGATTGTCAACATCAAGTGCGGCATATACCAGGGAGATGCACTATCACCACTGCTGTTCTGCATAGGCCTGAACCCCCTCAGTCAGATCATCACGAAGAGAGGCTACGGGTACCGATTCCGTAGTGGGGCAACAATCAACCACCTGCTCTACATGGATGACATCAAGCTGTACACCAGGAGTGAGCGAGAAATAGACTCACTGATCCACACCACCAGGATTTACAGTGATGATATTGGGATGTCATTCGGACTGGACAAGTGTGGCTGGATGGTCTCAAAGAGAGGCAAGATGATCAGGACTGAGGGAATCGACCTTCCAGAGGGCAACATAGGTGATATCCAAGACAGCTACAAGTACCTTGGCATCCCACAGGCTAATGGAAACCATGAAGAGGCCACAAGGAAATCAACCACAGCCAAATACCTCCAGAGGGTAAGGCAGGTCCTGAAAAGTCAGCTGAATGGTAAAAACAAGGTCTGAGCCATCAACACGCACTACCAGTCATCAGATACCCCGCTGGTATGACAAGGTGGCCAAAGGAGGAGCTAGAAGCCACAGATATCAGGACTAGAAAGCTCCTCACCATGCACGGAGGGTTCCACCCCAAGTCCAGCACCCTGAGGCTATACACTAAGCGGAAAAAGGGAGGCCGAGGGCTAGTGAGCGTCAAGGCCACGGTCCAGGATGAAACATCGAAAATTCGAGATTACATCGAAAAAATGGCCCAGAAGGAAGAACTGCTAAGTGAATGTCTCAGGCAGCAGAACCCTGATGAGAGTGCAGAGGAGGAGCAGACCACCTGGTGGGACAAGCCCCTACATGGCATGTACCACCGTCAGATAGAGGAAGTGGCTGATATCAAGAAATCCTACCAGTGGCTGGATAATGCAGGACTGACAGACAGCACAGAGGCACTAATCATGGCAGCACAAGAACAGGCCATAAGCACAAGAGCCATAGAGGCCAGGATCTACCAGAGCAGATCAGACCCAAGATGCAGACTGTGCAAAGAAGCCCCTGAAACAGTCCAGCACATACACTCAACAAAAATATAAACGCAACACTTGTTTTTGCTCCCATTTTTCATGAGATGGATCTAAAATTCATTCCAGATACACAATATTACCATTTCTCTCAGACATTGTTCACAAATCTGTCTAAATGTGTGATAGTGAGCACTTCTGCTTTGCTGAGATAATCCATCCCACCTCACAGGTGTGCCACATCAAGATGCTGATCTGACATCATGATTAGTGCACAGGTGTACCTTATACTGCCCACAATAAAAGGCCACTCTGAAATGTGCAGTTTTGTCTCACAGCAAAATGCCACAGATGCCACAAGCATTGAGGGAGCGTGCAATTGGCATGCTGACAGCAGAAATGTCAACCAGATCTGTTGCTCGTGCATTGAATGTTCATTGCTCCACCATAAGCCGTCTCCAAAGGCGTTTCAGAGAATATGGCAGTACATCCAACCGGCCTCACAACCGCAGACCACGTGTAACCACACCAGCCCAGGACCTCCACATCCAGCAGGTTCACCTCCAAGATCGTCTGAGACCAGCCACTCAGACAGCTGCTGAAACAATTGGTTTGCATAACCAAACAATTTCTGCACAAACTGTCAGAAACCGTCTCATGGAAGCTCAACTGCATGCTTGTCGTCCTCATCGGGGTCTTGACCTGACTCCAGCTCGTCGCCGTAACAGACTTGAGTGGGCAAATGCTCACATTCGATGGCGTCTGGCACGTTGGAGAGGTGTTCTCTTCACGGATGAATCTCGGTTTTCATTGTTCAGGGCAGATGGCAGACAGCGTGTGTGGCGTTGTGTGGGTGAGCGCTTTGCTGATGCCAATGTTGTGGATCGACTGGCCCATGGTGGTGGTGGGGTTATGGTATGGGCAGGCATCTGTTATGGACGAAGAACACAGGTGCATTTTATTGATGGCATTTTGAATGCACAGAGATACCGTGATGAGATCCTGAGGCCCATTGTTGTGCCATTCATCCATGAACATCACCTCATGTTTCAGCAAGATAATGCACAGCCCCATGTTGCAAGGATCTGTACACAATTCTTGGAAGCTGAAAATGTCCCAGTTCTTGCATGGCCAGCATACTCACCGGACATGTCACCCATTGAGCATGTTTGGGATGTGCTTGACCGGCGTATACGACAGCGTGTACCAGTTCCCACTAATATCCAGCAACTTCGCACAGCCATTGAAGAGGAGTGGACCAACATTCCACAGGCCACAATTGACAATCTAATAAACTCTATGCGAAGAAGATGTGTTGCACTGCATGAGGCAAATGGTGGTCACACCAGATACTGACTGGTTCTGAGTCCCCAGACCCCCAATAAAGCAAAAAAAAAATGCACATTTCAGGGTGGCCTTTTATTGTGGGCAGTCTAAGGCACACCTGTGCACTAATCATGATGTCAGATCAGCATATTGATGTGGCACACCTGTGAGGTGGGATGGATTATCTCAGCAAAGCAGAAGTGCTCGCTATCACACAGACTGATTTGTGAACAATGTTAGAGAGAAATGGTAGTATTGTGTATCTGGAATGAATTTTAGATCTTTAAGTCCATCTCATGAAAAATGGGAGCAAAAACAGTGTTGCGTTTATATTTTTGTTGAGTGTATATATATATATATATATATATATATGAGAAAAGAGAGAGCATGAGAATGAGAGCATGAGAAAATCATGCAGGGCATTTCCTCAGACCTGCTTCACAGGCATAAATCTCAACCCCCCCAATGTTCAACCCAAAGTTACGCCCTTGTGTTAGGATATTGGTTTATAGCTCGTTGGTTTACTTGGATCTTTTCCTGGTTTTCTAATGGGAACAACAAGTGCTTCCTTCCATCCTGATGGGATCTTGCACTCTTCTCAAACTTTATTATATAATCTCAAAAGCCTCTGCAATCCATCCTCGCCTGATAATACAAGCATTTCTAAAAATTCTGCGAAACCTTTTCATACTCTCGCATGAAACTAGCATCACGGCTTCGGCTGGGTAAACAGGGAAGTGGCGTCTACGCTGCGGTAGCATAGTAGCCGAGGATAGAAGCAATCAGGCAAGAGTTCTTTTAAATAAACTCCTGGTGTACTTACAAACTTTCAATTGCCTCGTTTTGTGAGTACAGACCCTATGTGTACTACTGTAGAAGTTTGGTAACATTCCATGCATTATTAGTGGGGAAATTTACGAGATAATCAAGATGTACCATCGCTCTACCGTGTCGGACCGTGTTTTTTGCCGTGTTTTATTGATTCCTACTGTGGATGTAAACTTTGGGACATTGTGAAGAATAAATATGCTTGTTCAACTTTACAACAGAGTCAAGTGGATCACTGGAATTACATCGGTACGACTTGCGTAGGCCGTGATTATCTGATAGCTACAATCTGCACTAACAGTTACTTAAGTAAATGTAACGGAGTAAATGTAATGCGTTACTACCAGTGGCGTTTTCTTGCAGAGGCCAAGGGAAGCCAGGCTTCCTCAGTTTTTTCAGAATATAACCATCATATAATAAAATCACTTTTTTAACAGTTTACGTAATCCCTCTGTGATGTGTCTGTCGTCTCCTCCTCCTCTCTCTTCATTAATCATTGAGCGTTTCGTGATGTGTAAAACAGCGCCCCTCTAAATGTTACGGGGTGAATGAGCATTGAAAACATGTTACTGCACCCTGTTGTCTATGAGGAGGCCAAGGAGGAGGCCAAGCTGTGCTGGCCTCCCTTGGTGAAAAAAAAAGAATGATTGACCAGGGCTACAGTTTCACCACAAGTTTCATTTATTCACTCTTTTTCTTTTTTTTTTTGATAGGCCATCCCATCATTTTTTGGGGCCCCCCAGGCTGCCGGAGCCCGTTTCAATTGAAACGGTTGAAACATAGGTAAGGCCGCCTATGCATATAATGTATGCTGTAAAACATTATACAGTATAGTAGTGTATCGGCTGCTGAGGTAGTAATATATAATCTAGTGCACATAAGTGACTTTTGACAGTTATAGTACACTTACCAGCACTTACCTTACCAATTACCAGCATCTCACAGTAATTAACAGTATTATTTTACAGTAACTTGTTGTAATTAAGTTCCCCTGTAATATCCCAATGAACACCTGTAAAAACTACAGTATCTTTGGATTTTAAAGCATTAAACTTTTATTTTTTTAGCTATACTTATTAAATGTATTTGGGTGATTATTAATAATATGATCAACCACATGAGATATGTTTGTTAACAGATTTACACATCATGAGACTAACAGCCCACGATCTAGCGTTAACTATTAGACTCAAATTTCACAGGAAATGTGCGTTTTCTACATAACAATACAATACTACAATACAATACAATAAAATGTTATTGTCCACCATCGTGGAAAATTGTCTTCGGCTCACTGTAAAAGAGGTACATATTTCAGTTAAATAAGGAAACAGTTAAAACACAGTTAATCATACAATAAATACATTGAAATTGAGAGCAGTTCATTGCTAGTGCCATTTAGGATACATTGAGAAGGTGGACAGCATTCGGGATAAAACATTTTCTTAATGCTCCCTTGGCCAGTGGGACTCTATAGCGTCTCATGGACTTAAGGAGCTCAAATTGGTTGGTGAGAGGGTGAGAGTTGTCCGCTGAGATTTTTCTGGCCCTCCTCTTTGTCCTTTCTATGTATATTTCTCTGAGTGGCTTTTGGGGTCGTCCCACTATTTTACTTGCCCTCGACACAATTAAGTTCAGTTTGGTTTTACATTTACAATTTAAGTAACCAAACCAAACAGATGAAAGGTGAGCAAGCTTTCTACATGTGTAGTGTACACCAATTAAAAATTTTTTTGGCGGACCCCCAGGCTGCTCATCCTCCTCAGCAATCTGAGTCTCTGTGAGCATTTTTTGAACACATAATCAGTGTTTCCTGTGAATTTCAGCTGGCCATTGAGCACTGTACCCAGATATTTAAAGGTTTCAACAGTTTCCACAATTTGGCCATCAAGTGAGAGTGGCGCTGTGGAGAGCTCTTGGTTTTGGCAGAATATCACTTCTTTTGTGTCACGGTTCCGCTGTGGCAGACTGGTTGTGTGGGTGTTTTCCCTGTTTGTCTTTCCCCCTCCTTTTTCCTCCCTCACTAGCTCCTTCCCGGTGTGTGTCCGGTGGGCGTGGCAGGCGGCAGTAGCAGAGCGGCGCACCTGTTCCTCATCATCATCATCACCCGACTATATCAACCCGGTCTCTCCACGACTTCAGCGCCAGATTATTCCGTCTATCACGGTGACCGCTGGTACCACGTATCGTAGTATCCACGTACGCTGTTGTACATTTGCTCGTTCTAATTCCTGTTTGTTTCTGGCTCATCCTCCAGAGAATCTCCGGCGCGCCTCCACTCGGTTCTTCTGCTCGCCTGCCTGCCTGCCTGCCTGCCTGCCTGCCTTCCTGCCTGCCTGGCCTCCTCGCCTCCTCGCCTGCACTCACCAGCATCACTTCTGTGCAAATAAACTTTTTGCTCACAGACATTCAGTCTCCGGTCTCTGCCTTCGGGTCCACTGAAAACTAAAACCTAACATTTTGTCTTTGTAACATTGATTTGTAGTTTGCTCTGTGAGCACCAGTCTTCTAGGTTTTTCACATAAGTTAAAAAACAAGTATCATCAGGGGCGTCTGCAGTCTGTTGAAGGGCAACTAAGGCCATGTCATCAGCATATTTAATCAATTTCATGTTATGTTCCTTAATGGTTCATGTTATGTTCCTTAATGGTTCGAAGTGAAATGCACCCTAAGTAATTTCCACCATGACATCCAGCCAAATACTCCCTCAGAAGAATTTTTAGCGATGGTCAGCATTGGTCAAGATAGGGCTATCAGCCGAATGGCTTAGAACTAGCGCTATGGTACAATTGGTATATCTCGTAAATTACCCCACTAATAATGCATGGAATGTTGCCAAACTTCTGCAGTAGTACACATAGGGTCTGTACTCACAAAACGAGGCATTTGAAAGTTTGTAAGTACACCAGGAGTTTATTTATTAGAACACTTGCCTCGCGAGTTTCACGCGAGAGTATGAAAAAGTTTCGCTGAATTTTTATGCTTGTATTATCAGGTCAACACATTTTTATAAATGCTTGTATTATCAGGTTAACAAGTGTTGACAAGTGTTGACCTGATAATACAAGCATTTATGAAAATTCAGGGAAACTTTTTCATACTCTCGCGTGAAACTCGCGTCACGCCATCGGCTGGGTAAACAGGGAAGTGGCGTCTATGCTGCGGTAGCGTTAGTTAGCGTTAGTAGCGAGGATAGAAGCTATCAAGTGTTCTTTTCAATAAACTCCTGGTGTACGTACAAACTTTCAAATGCCTCGTTTTGTGAGTACAGACCCTATGTGTACTACTGCAGAAGTTTGGTAACATTCCATGCATTATTAGTGGGGTAATTTACGAGATAATCAAGATGTACCATCGCACTAGTACTAAGCTATTTGGCTGATAGCCCTATCTTGAAAAATGCTTCCGAGGGGGTATTTGGCTGGATGTCTTGGTGGAAATGACCTAGGGTGCATTTTACTCGGAACCATCACTTTAATACAAAATTCATTCGTGAAGAGAGCAGAGGAGAAAGAACACTGCCTTGTGGGCATCCTGCACTTAGAGTGAGCAAGCCAGACTGCACGGCATTTACCTGCACCCGGCATGAGAGAAAGTCCCTTATCCATAGGATTAGAGTTCCTGAAATATCAAGTTCTACCAGCCTTTTCAGTAGAATAGATAGCCTCACAGAATTAAAGGCTGCATTGAAGTCCATTAATAAGACCCTTGCATACCCTTTAGGCCGTGACAGCTGCTTAGATATAGAATCTGTCAGTGTCAGCACAGCATCATCCATGCCTCTGTTACTTTTATAGGCGAATTGCAACGGATCTAATCTATTAGCTAAGGTGGTGGTCAGGGTGTAAGCTAGGACTCTTTCCATGCTTTTACAGAGATTGGATGTTATTACAATTGGCCGAAAATCTTCAAGTTTACATGCACCTAGCTTTTTTGGTATGGGCGTTATTATTGAGGATTTCCAGGATGTTGGTACACCCGTCACTATAAGGATTTTAAACAGCCGACTGCGTACTCCTTTCAGTTGGGGGGCACAATCTTTGAGTAGACGGGCTTTTAAAACCGTCTGGGCCTGTGGCCTTTGTTGACTTCAATTTAGAGAGAGACTCCTTCTGACAGCCTCTTCTGATAAGTCAATTGATGACATATCATATGTCAATTGAGGCATTATCTGATTGTCAAACGTGCTGTTTGTTGTCATAAGAGCCAATCAGCTCTTAGACGAGGCGAGAACCAGGCGTTTCCCATCATGCCCAGGGGCTTGCAGTTGGTTGACCGCAACTGCAGCGCCTGGCTCTAAAAAATGCGGCCGCCTTGATCTCGTGAGACTATCGTTGCCGACGTGTGTGTGAGGGTTGTTTGTGTGTGTGCCTGCTGTTTCTCCTTCCCCGCCTCTTTTTCTCCCCTACAGGGCGCGGCAGGCGGGGCTGACGAGGCACACCGGTTCTCAATCTCTCATCACCGCTTCACATATAACCTCTGGCTCACCCACTACTACTCTGCCAGATAATTCCGTCTCATCGGTAGAGCTGACACTTCCCGCTTTTCGTAGCAGGATCTCAGTGGTTATTCCTTTGTGAGTTTGACGTGCTCCTTTTTCTTGTTTTCAGTTTGTTCTCCCTCGCCTGCCTGCCTCGGTTGAGATTCCTGAGTTTCGTTTTTTCGCCTTGGTGCCTGAGATTTTTGGTTGGTCCAGAGGACGCCACGCTGTCGGACCGACGGCCTATATTTCTGTTCTTGTTTTTTCAACTTTCGCTGTTTAATAAACTGTGTAAACTATACTCAGCCTGCTCATCTGTGCTTCCGGGTCCAACCCCCCTCCAGCCTGCAACAGAATTATCTGGACAAGATGGACTCCGGAGAGTCTTCGGCGCTCCTCTCACCTGCTCTCTGCGCCTGCTCGGGCTCCTACTGCGGCTCCGACCCCGGCTCCTCACTCCGCTTCCTCTCCACCATCCAACCATCCCCGTGAGCCATTCATACCCACACCAGCCAGGTACTCAGGGGTGTTAGGGACATGTAGCCAGTTTTTGCATCAGTGCTCTTTAGTTTTCGATCAACAGCCACTCACTTACGCTACTGATCAAGCTAAGATAGCCTTTATCATGAGCCTGCTAACTGATAAGGCTGCGGCCTGGGCTTTGGCCGTGTCTGAGAGCAGTTCTCCCGTATGTGACTCGTTTTCCTCTTTTACTGCTGAGTTGAGGAAGATTTTTGATCATCTTGTTAAAGGCAGGGAAGCTAGTAGCCGGCTTCTCGCCTTACAGCAGGGCTCCGGTACCGTCGCTCATTACTCGATTGACTTCCGCATTCTTGCGACGGAGAGCGGGTGGGATGAGACAGCGTTACAGGGGGCTTTTCGCAGGGAGCTTAGTGACGAAATTAAGGACGAGTTAGCAGCTAGGGACGAAACATCTTCCCTAGACGAGCTCATAGCACTAGCCACCCGTTTAGACAATCGCCTCCGTGAGAGGCGCAGGGAGAAGACAGCCAGGCACAGTTTCCCTTTTCCCCCAGCCCGTCCCTGGTCTGCGCGGCCACCTGTGTCGTCTTCATCTCCCCCTCCTGCTCCGCCGGCTACCGGAGACCCTTCCTCCACGGCGCCTACGCTCTCCAGCACCGAGGAACCCATGCAGCTGGGCGGGACCAGGCTATCCCAGGTCGAGCGTCTTCGACGTCGGCGCCTAGGGTTGTGTGGCTACTGTGGCCAGTCCGGTCACCTTCTCCTCCAGTGCCCGATCCTGCCAAAAGGGCAGGCTCACCAGTCTCAGGAGGGGCACTGGTGAGCCATACATCTATCCCGTCCTCCTCACCTCGCCGCCTTCAGCTTAAAGGTACTGTTTCCTGGCATTGTATGTCTTACCCTCTGCAAGTTCTAGTGGATTCTGGTGCTGATGAGAACTTTATTGACGCTGATATTGTCTCCCTGTTGAGTCTCCCCTCTGAGCTCTTACCTTCAGCTAAGGACGTGGTTGCCCTCGACGGGAGACTGCTGGGCCGGGTCACTCACCGTACAGCTAATCTGTCTCTGCTCCTCTCCGGTAACCACCATGAGTCCATTTCTTTTTTTATTATCTCCTCACCCAGTGCTCCGCTAGTGTTAGGTCTCCCCTGGTTGAGTTTGCACAATCCTCACATTGATTGGTCCACCTCCTCTATCACTAACTGGAGCATTTTTTGTCACTCTCATTGCCTACACTCCGCTATTCCAGCCACTGGTTCACCTGCGCCACCTCCTCCTCAACCTGTTGACCTTACTGGTGTCCCCAGTCATTACCACGACCTCCAGGAGGTTTTTAATAAGGACCGCGCCAAGTCCTTGCCGCCCCACAGACCCTATGACTGCGGCATTGATCTACTTCCTGGTGCCCCTTTACCTTCCAGCAAGCTATATAATCTCTCCAGACCGGAGAAAACAGCCATGGAAACCTACATCTCGGACTCCCTGGCAGCAGGTCTTATTCGCCCCTCATCCTCTCCGGTGGGGGCGGGGTTTTTCTTTGTGGCCAAGAAGGACAAGTCTCTACGTCCCTGTATTGATTACAGGGGTTTAAATGAAATTACTGTCCGCAATAAGTACCCTCTGCCACTCATTGACTCTGCTTTCAGCTCCCTACACGAAGCTACCATCTTTACCAAGCTGGACCTAAGGAACGCGTACCACCTGGTACGCATTAGGGAGGGGGACGAATGGAAGACTGCCTTCAACACGCCACTGGGACATTTTGAATATTGTGTTATGCCTTTTGGACTAACTAATGCTCCTGCTGTATTCCAGGCTCTTGTGAATGATGTATTACGTGACATGTTGAACAAATTTGTGTTTGTGTACATCGATGACATTCTCATTTTTTCACAGTCTTTGGAGGACCATGTTCAGCACGTCAAGATCGTGTTACAGAGGCTCTTGGAGAACAGGCTGTACGTGAAGGCTGAGAAATGCGATTTTCATGTTTCCTCCGTGCAGTTTCTGGGCTTTGTGGTGGAGAGGGGCCAGATCCGAACTGACCCAGCCAAGGTACAGGCAGTGGCCAACTGGCCCATTCCCGCATCCCGGAAGCAGTTACAGAGGTTTCTGGGATTCGCTAACTTTTACCGCAGGTTCATCAGGGGCTATAGTTCTGTCGCCTCCCCTCTAACCAAGTTGACCTCTGTTAAGACTCCCTTTTTGTGGTCCCCTGCAGCAGAAGCTGCCTTCAGTAAATTGAAGATGTTGTTTTCCTCTGCTCCTGTGCTCATACACCCAGATCACTCCGCTCAGTTTGTGGTGGAGGTCGACGCCTCGGACACAGGTGTAGGAGCGGTCCTCTCTCAACGATCCACCTCGGACCAGAAGCTGCATCCCTGTGCCTACTTCTCCCGCCGACTTTCTTCTGCTGAGAGAAATTATGACGTTGGTAACCGTGAGCTTCTGGCAGTCATTCTGGCTCTTCAGGAGTGGAGACACCTGCTGGAAGGAACTACTTTTCCTTTTGTTGTTTGGACGGACCATAAAAACCTCTCTTATCTCCGCTCTGCTCGCAGGTTGAACCCTCGCCAGGCCCGGTGGGCCTTGTTCCTGGGCCGGTTTAATTTCACCCTCACCTACCGGCCTGGGTCCAAGAACACCAAGCCGGATGCCCTGTCCCGCCAGTTTGACTCTCTGGAGAAGGAGCCGAGTGGGGAGACCATCTTACCCTCGACGTGTGTGGTTGGAGCTGCCAGGTGGGAGGTCGAAAGGTTGGTCCAGGAGGCTAGGGAGGACCGTCCGGATCCTGAGTGCTGTCCACCAGGACGGTTGTTTGTGCCTGCGCCCGTCCGGGGTCCAGTGCTTCAGTGGGGACACGCCTCCAAGGTGGCTTGCCACCCCGGTTTCCACCGCACTCTGACCCTTTTACAGCAGCGTTTTTGGTGGCCCTCCATGTCCGCTGACACTAAGAGGTTCGTCGCCGCCTGCTCCGTCTGTGCCCGCAGTAAGGCTTCTCACCGCCCGCCCGCTGGACTTCTCCGTCCTCTCCCCATCCCTCACAGACCTTGGTCCCACATCGCGGTGGATTTCGTCACTGGCCTGCCCCCGTCCGAAGGTAACTCTGCCATATTGACTGTTGTGGATCGATTTTCTAAAGCGGTGCACTTTGTTCCTCTACCCAAGCTCCCCTCAGCCCTGGAGACTGCCAACCTGCTGGTCCTACACGTGTTCCGGCTGCACGGCATTCCCCAGGATATTGTCTCGGACCGTGGACCCCAGTTCTCGTCGCAGGTTTGGCGAGCCTTTTGCCGAGCGATGGGGGCTTCGGCCAGCCTCTCCTCGGGATACCATCCACAGACCAACGGCCAGACGGAGCGGGCTAACCAGGACCTTGAGACGGCTCTTCGTTGTGTTACCGCCCGCCACCCGGCCTCCTGGTTCACCCACCTCCCCTGGGTGGAATATGCCCACAACTCCCTGGTCTGCTCCGCCACAGGTGTGTCTCCTTTTATGGCCGCTAACGGTTTCCAGCCTCCATTATTTCCCTCTCAGGAGACGGAGTCGGCGGTTCCCTCGGTGCAGGGTCATCTCCGGCGCGCCCGCCGGGTCTGGCGGGAGACTCGGGCAGCCCTTTCCCGCACGGCGGCTCGGAACAAGAGGCTGGCGGACCTCCACCGGGCTCCTGCACCTGTCTACCAGCCCGGACAAAGGGTTTGGTTATCTTCTCGGGATCTCCCGCTGCAGTCTGAATCCCGGAAACTAGCGCCCAGATACATCGGCCCCTTTGAGGTCAACCGGGTGATTAATCCCGCGGTGGTGAGACTGAAGCTTCCACCTGCCTTGAAGGTGCACCCTTCTTTCCATGTCTCTCTCCTGAAGCCAGTAGTCACCAGCCCTCTGTCCCCTCCGGCCGAGACCCCTCCACCCCCCGGATTATCGATGACCATCCTGTCTACACTGTCCGGCGGCTGTTGGATATACGGAGGCGGGGTCGTGGTTACCAGTATCTGGTGGACTGGGAGGGATATGGTCCGGAGGAGCGCTCCTGGGTTAAGCGTTCTCTCATCCTGGACCCTACTCTGCTTGTTGACTTTTACTCTCTGTTCCCTGGGAAGCCTGGTAGACCGCCAGGTGGCGTTCCTTGAGGGGGGGTACTGTGAGGGTTGTTTGTGTGTGTGCCTGCTGTTTCTCCTTCCCCGCCTCTTTTTCTCCCCTACAGGGCGCAGCAGGCGGGGCTGACGAGGCACACCGGTTCTCAATCTCTCATCACCGCTTCACATATAACCTCTGGCTCACCCACTACTACTCTGCCAGATAATTCCGTCTCATCGGTAGAGCTGACACTTCCCGCTTTTCGTAGCAGCATCTCAGTGGTTATTCCTTCGTGAGTTTGACGTGCTCCTTTTTCTTGTTTTCAGTTTGTTCTCCCTCGCCTGCCTGCCTCGGTTGAGATTCCTGAGTTTCGTTTTTTCGCCTTGGTGCCTGAGGTTTTTGGTTGGTCCAGAGGACGCCGCGCTGTCGGACCGACGGCCTATATTTCTGTTCTTGTTTTTTCAACTTTCGCTGTTTAATAAACTGTGTAAACTATACTCAGCCTGCTCATCTGTGCTTCCGGGTCCAACCCCCCTCCAGCCTGCAACAGTGTGCATGACGTCAGAGTAAGTCGGGATCAAGTCGGACACAAAACTAACCGCATGCATTGTGGGGCGATCGATTCTGCGCAGGCCTGGCTCATCTCGAACAAGCCTAATCTCAAGCAACTGCAAGCCCCGGGGCATGATGGGGAACGCCTGGCTCTCGCCTCAACAAAGAGCTGATTGGTTCTTAGTTTTGACAACAAAGAGCACGTTAAGTAAAAAATGCAAATTTCCTGTGTGAGTCGAATATTTAACGCTAGATCGTGGGCTGTTAGTCTCATGTTGTGCAATAAAAGTTCAGTCTGTGAACAAACATATCTCATGTGGTTGATAATATTAATAATAATCATAATAACAATAATAAAGAGATTATTTATATAGCCCTTATAAAAAAAACCCAGTTACACATTTAATACAGTATACTTCAACGGCAGATACAATACTATAGTGTATAGTGTTTTATATACATACATTATATGTATACATTACTATTGGCATTATTATACTTTATATTTTTATCCAGCTGTACATTTTCCAGAGGGGTTACTAAATTATTCTGATTCTGATTTCTACAGATATTTATGAACAAATATAATTAAATGTGAATGTGGTCGCAAACTACAGATAGCCTACAGATTGCGTCTAACAGTATGTAACTTTTTCTTTGACTTCCTGTCAAATCTTTGAAGGCCGATGGAAACTGTCCAACTGGAGCGCAGCTTTTAGGCTCCGCCTTTATCTTGAACGAGCCTAATTTCAGGTTCTGTCTCACACGTTTTGCCTGGTTTGTTCACTAGTTTCTTAACCAATAAGGTCGCTGTTGCTGGGTCAAGGGAAGTTATTATTGGCTGTTTGTTTGGGGTGCCCTCACCAATGGTAACCATAGCAACAGTTGTCAGTTGACGGTTGCTATGGTTTCCATTGTATTTCATAGGGTCTTTTGAACCATTCTTAGTCTGGCCCCTCACCTGAGACCAATTTGCCATAGGAAACCCTACCAGGAGCACAAAGCTCCAGACAACAGCCCTCAGGGTCATAGGGACACACAAACCTCTCCACCATGTTAAGGTGATGGTTCCCGGAGAGGTTTTTTGTTTTTTAGTTGTAGGAATAACCCACGTGGATGGGGAGAATATATTTATATATAATTTGGGGCCAAATTGTTTTTTTATAGTGGGGGGAAACCGGAGCTTCCGGCGAGAAACCCATGTGACACAGTACAATCCATTGTGCCACCCCAATTTTCTTTTTGTTTCTCCCCTCTGAAGGACATAGTACCGGTTCAACGTTTTTTCACTGACCGATGCTGTGTCTGAACCTCTTGAAGAGGGATTTCTTCTTCTTGGGGAGACTATGCTCCAGGCTTTTGACCAGGAGCTCCTCTGTGACTGTGAGGAGCTACAGTGTGGTCATAGAAGCCTGGAGGTGAGAGGTTGAAAATATGAAATGCACCAAACCCTACCAGCTGCCCTTCCCTATCCGTGCTGCTGCTCGCCGTGTGGATCGTCAGTGAGTGGATTGGAGCAGGTCGACCCAAACAGCTTCAGCTGGTTGAGTTCGGATCTGGAAAAGGATCGTTGGCCAGCGACGTCCTCAGAGTACCAACTTAAAGGGATAGTTCGGAATTTTGGACATAAGACCTATTTATGGGCTGAAATATGTGCCACTAGAAACTGAATTTGAATCACATAATTTGAATTTGTATTGTTTAATTTGAATCATTGCATTGGAAAAACTGAATCTGAATACTATAATTTGAAATTGAATTTATTAGTTTGGAACTGAATTCCAATAAACTTGAAACTGAATGTAAGATTATGAAATTTAATTCAGTTTCTCTGAAACTATAATTGATCCTCACTGAAAATTCGATTCTATATATTTTCACATTCAGTTCTCACAATTCAAATTCAGTTCTCAAAATTCAGATTCAGTTCTCAAAATTCAGATTCAATTTACTGTGACAGACATCCGGGTAGTTGAGGAAGAGCAATCGAGCGCAGATACACAGGACTCCTCTTCAGCCAATCAGCACCTACGTTTTTGAGCACGTGACATAGTGGTAATTTACCTTAATGCTGGCTGGTTGCAACCCGCCATGAGACGGAGGAAGAAGTGCTTGACAGACTGGCTTGACCATGGATGAGGCTGGGACAAATTAACTGTTGTTAATGTTATAGCTATTTCGTAGAATCGTTTCGTTTCGTCAGCGAGCATAAACAAATCATAATGTTTACAATTACATTAGACTACTAGCATGTTAGCATTGCTTCAGCTGAGTGTTGCTGTGCATGACAAGTAGCAGAAGGGATGACCATTAGGCTGTTAATTAAGTGGATGGCTCTCGTGTGTATCTCATGTGGATTTCCAACAGTGCTTTTCTATTTCTATTTCTATTTCATAAAAATACTCGCTAATGCACAGTAAGTTATCTAGCGTTCTTTGCCACTGGCCTTGACTTTGACTCGGACTATAAACGTCATCCCGTTCATGGTCAGTTACTTGAGATTGAATTGATAACTATGAAGTTATATTTTAATCGACCGAGACAACAAGTCACATGGTTCTAATTCCCTTCTAACACTTATTCTTGCAACACCTCGGACTCAGACTAATCCTTAACAGTTATACCCAGACAATTACAATGCTATGCTATGCAATGCTAATACTATGACCAACTTGGATTTAGCGCTGTAATGTGTAGTAGTGTGTATTTTATGTTTTATACAGTAGTACTTGCTTTCTTTCCCTTCTGAGAAGTTACAGCATACTATGACCTGTAGAAGTCTGTATGTTAGGTGTCATACAGTAACGTTACTGTGGTGGTACACATTTTTAACCTGAACGTGCATATCACAGTTTTATACACAGTGGAATGGTTCCTCTGAGGCTGCACTATACAGCCTGCATTGGCCATACTTCTGCCATGGTTCACTACTTTGTCACCATAATTTTATGTCTGACTTCTGTGTTTGGTATAAAAACTACTTATTATTAATACTGGTATGGTAAAAAAAAACAAAAAACTACCTATTATTAATACTTCAGTAAAGTAATATTTAGTATTGGATACAAAATTGGATTGAGTGGAAAAAGACAAAATCACATTCTCAGCACTCACAGGCATTTTCCACTGCATGGTAGCAATATAGCTCTCATGTAGTCAGTAATTGGCCAAAACATAGGCATATTATGTGATTTCTGCATGATGGATAAAGAGGATCTCAATACTATATTAATTTGCCATAGATGACGACTGTTGAGGTTCTTGATGTTCTCTGTGTGTGTCAAAATGACAACAAGTCATCATTAATGGTCATCCCTCATTTTTCTTCCACTTCCTTTCTCAATGATATAGCCTAATGTGCCTTTCTACCACTTCACTGATATTTTTACTAAAAATAAGTTGTGGTTAAATCAAGCTTGTTAGCTGCCATGTAAAGTCCATAGTAGACTTATTGTGTATCGCTAGCCATTTGAGACATTTATGGACCTACAAAATATTAATATTTACATAATTTTTTTATGGATTTGAGTTGCCACAATCATTGTGCCTAACTAATAATTATTGGGTTATTAAGAATATGATGTATTGTGTATCGCTTCTAACCTACAGCTCCATTTTTATACTTTTGACAGGGAGACAACTCAGAAGTGGTCAATTCAGCAAGACACCTCCTAAATTTGCTCACAAATTTAACACCTTCCCCTGGCCCTATTGGGCCCAGTGCCCAACACAGAGCCACCCCTGTTGGGCCCAGTGCCCAACAGCAAACTGCCCCAGAGACTGCAAGGTGTTGTGTCTAGTTTCACAACAAATAACACAAACCCAGATTAACATGTATAACAATTCAATCATTTGACCCCTGAGATATTGTACACTGTTCATTTAAATGTTGACTACTCAGCATAAAATAATGTGATGCATCTTCCGAACACGGTGTCATTCTAGCAGACAGGGAAGGAGTCAGGAAAGAGGGAGAGATGGCCGACCCAGTGTCCACACAGAAATGACAAGGTCCTTCATTGTATTTGGTTTCTTTGTCAGACTGACTTGTTGTCCCTTACATTCGTCAATTTAAATTCTCACAAACTATAGCTAGTAAGATGTATACTTGTATTGTGTAATGTCAAATTAAAACATTCTCATCGTCACAGGTCTTTTCCTGCCCTTTTTGGAGCCAAGGGAAAGCGCCGGTGCCTTCGAGGGCCTTCCAACCACTTCACACCAGTCAAAGAGATACAACTTACATTTTATCTCTTGCCCAAGCTTGTTGAGCGCACTCCCAAAGGCAGTGAAGAAATTTTCCATTTGCAAGCTGGTTTGGGACGCAGGTCCACGCTGATACCTGAGAACTACACTCATGATGAGGTGAGGCAACATTGACAAGAAAATCTTTCTAATCTAATATTTTAATATAGTCCACTATCAAAACCAATGTTCTTTTATTAATATGATGGTGTGATTTATATTACTCTTGAAGGTATGTTCAACCCTCAAAGATCTATATCCAAAACTGGGAAGTGTGTCTGGGGGCTGGCTGATTTACAAAGGAGCAGGTACATAGAACTTACCCATGGCAAATCTAATCTTGTTGTATATTCATTTGGATCAATATCATGAGTGATGAGTACTGTTCCATTTCAACAGAATTCAACTATTAAATAACGTTTTTCTTTTTAGGAGGATGGGGTTCTCGAAAACTGTATATGGTGTCTCCTGAGGACAGTGGATATACTGGGCTAATGCTGAAGACTGCAAGTACGGGCGGAAAGGGTGTCCTATATATTGCTCCAATACAGGAGGAACTAGACACTCAGCCACTGCATCCTGACTCCAGGTCCTTCTCCAATATGCCAAAGGCAATGTGCCACTCCTGTCACACCAACTATCCACTACAAATCCTAGCGCTGCATGTTGAAACATGTAAGCCTTCAGATACTTGTGCAGAGGAGGTATGTACAGACCCATTGTATGGATAATGTTGGGAGATCACATTATATTACAAATAGCTGTACTCTGCAAAACACAGAAACGACTGCCTCACACTTTTAAGCTTGCTACTAGATATCTCTAATAGACAACGTTTTGATCCATCAGGACCTTCCTCGGGTCCAACATTGTGAATGCTGCTTTCATAATACTCACTTCATAGACTGTCTTCATATAATAAATGAGAACTTGCTTCTCTCCTTCATCAGATTAGTGATGAAGACCTGGATTACAGGCACCCCAAACCAGATATGGAAGACTTCAAAGTAAACTCAAATCAGAAGGTGAAGTAATTGGTACCTTTTCAAGCATCAGTGGTATTTTGGTTGGGGTAAAAAAGTGTTTGGACAAAGTACAAGGGACATATTACACAATTACAGACATGAGACAAGTCTGTACTCTACATCATTTCTTTTTCATCACCGTTGACTACTGAAATTGTCAGTTGCCATTTTTGTGTGACCTTGACCATCCATGACAAAAAGCAAACATTAAATTGTCAATCTATCCCCATAACAGTCACTTTCCCCCCCCTGACATGTTGCACCATTAAGCTTGAATACAATGTCTAAAGAGAACAAAGAGGAGGCTCATCATTACAGGTTGGATTTGGTTATAACTTTTATAGTGGCCAATTCTACCTGATGTGATGTGAATTTTCAAGGTATTTAAGCTATATTTTCAAAGAGGCTGTGTTAATTAATGAACAGTTCATGCAAAAACATCTGTTGAAAGACGAATAACAACAGATATATGCAATCAAGCGAAATGAATATTGGCATAACATCACAATTTTTTTCAATTTTTTCATTCCTCTTGACAGCCTACGGAGGAAGATCTGTTTTTTGTGTCCTCAAACACAGAGGTATGTTGTGATGTGTTGAGTGTATATTTTTGAGGTATTATTGTCTCCACTTTTTATGTTAAACATTTAAGTGGTTCCAGTTGCAGACTGTGTGCCCAATCTGTGGCCAGAATTTTCCTCCCAATGAGCTGGAGGCACATGCAAGCGAGTGTGGAGAGAGGTAACAGAATCTTTTAGCACAATTGAGAAAATATGTCAAGATATTGTAGCATCTTAGTTAGGGATATCCCTCCAAGCAACTGTCTTCCCACCAATGGATTAATGTATTGACCAGTTGGATTTATTACTTTTAAATTGACTGAGCTGTTACCATAAAGGCTGACTGTGCTGTGCGTGATACAGTATACATTGGCTTTCAACACTACACAAGGTTTTTTTGGGCTATTTCTTTGGTTGTGTTGCCATATGATTTTTATTGATCAGTTAGTCCTGACCATAACAAAATTACATTTTTTTTTTTAATTAAAAAACTTAAACTTTTATATGTGGCTTCTGTACTGAATTTATTGTACACCTTTTTACATTTGAGGTCAGAGGATATGGGTTTGACTCTCAACTTCATACTTGTGTTTTGTCATTTCAGCAAAGCTGACTTCATTCCTTCAACTTCAAAACACAAGATGAGTATTTCTAGGTTTGTACGCTTCTATAGTCTCCTTCAACAGTTAATAACCTAAGGTTCTCAAAGTTTTTGGGCCAAGTACCTCTTATCATGTCAAAGAATCCAGGCATCACCTGTAAGCTATAACCCTACAGAAGCAACAAAAAAGTCTATGACACAATTGTGCATATACTTACACACAATAGAAAGCATAAGTCACATACACGTACACATACCACAGTTTGAAAACCTCTGACCTATAGGAATAAACACAGACTACATACGCTTTTCAGAAACACACTGTCTAACAGGCATTTATTTCTCCCTCAGCCTTGATGACGTTCTGCAGGCCATCTCTGCCGCTGTTAACAAGGAAGAAGAATTTCCTCTCACTGTGTCAAGATCCCATGTGGTGGAGCGGGGCCTTGCTCAATGGAAGCGACAAAAGAAGGCATTGCCTACCAGTCAGTTAAGGATCAAGTTCATAGGGGAGGCGGGCCTTGACACAGGGGCACTACGGAAGGAGTTCCTCACAGGTACACATATTTGAAATAAGACTTAAATTACATTTTTAAAAAGTTGCAATAGAAGTGACAGTAGTTACATGAATGGAGTGATTCTTTGTGTTCAAAGAGATGGTTGCAGGCATTGAGCAGAAGCTGTTTGAGGGTGACCAGACTGGAAAATGTCCCAAATATTCCATGTTGGATCTCGATCAAACAAACTTCAGGTATGCCATGTGGGGTCCATAAGTCTGAGTCCTCAAACAATATTTTGTTGAAATGTTATCATGGCAATGATATTTATGTTCAGTAGGCTAAATGTTGTGGCTTGTGATCTTTACACAGTATGTCCTAGTCGTCAGGACATGACTATGTTACTATTATTTTATACTGTCTCTTTCAGGAGTGCTGGTGAAATCTGGGCTGCAAGTCTGGCTCAAAGCGGACCACCACCCTGCTGCCTCAAACTTTGGTGCTACAAGTACTTGTGTGATGGGGAGTTGCAGATACAGCTAATTTCCAAAGAGGATGTCTCTGATGCTCAGTATACATCACTCATCTCCCAGGTAAGAGGTCTTAAGGGTTTTACTGCTGTAAAATGTTTGGCATCACATCTTTGTAATACAGAATTCCCAGCTGTCACGGAATTCATGGAAATCAGGGAATTTACTTTAATTTCATTCGAGATAGTCATGGGGTTTATTTTTTACCCACCTTTGTCATGGAATACAGTGGAAGTTAGTCAACATTTTTGTAGTTGCATTTTGTCCAGAAGAGGAGCTTTGAAATGCCTTGACTAACATTTGTATTAATTTCTTGTTAAAATTGTAGCTAAAATGTCCATGGCACATAAGTTTAAGACACCACAAATTAAGCAAAACATTCATTATTACTTTATTTGCTGGATATGGGATTTGGTCAAGAAAGTCAGAGAACACACTCAGGGATGTTTCCCTTTCACTGAGGGTGGGAACTCAATAGTGTCATACTGTATGTGCTGTGTATTGGCAGCAATATTCTGATGCAATACATGTCGGATTTCAGGGGTCCTGATTCAATGAGCTGTGATGCTTTAAACATCAATATTTTGAAAATGTGCTTGGATTTCAGAATGCTCCAGCAAAGACAAAGATATCATTGAGTCAATACAATGATTTTGAGAATCAATACAGATAGGGCTGGGCAATATATCACTATTACATCAATATTGTGATATGAGAATAGATATTGGCTGTGATGGATATCTTAATATTGTGATATAGCACAAGTGTTGTCTTTTCCTGGATTTAGATACTGTATTTTGGAAAAGGAATGCAATTTTCTAAACTTTGCAAACTGTTTTTGCTGATCTATCTCTATCTCTACCTCCTTGGTCACCATATTCACATTAATAATAACTGTTTATCAGAAATCCCATGTTTAAATATCAAATGAAAGCAATATTGTAACAACATCGATATTGAGGTATTTGGTCAAAGATATTGTGATATATGATTATGTCCATATTGCCTAGCCCTAAATACAGTATTGCAAGAAATAAAAATACAATTGTATATTCAGCTATTGCACCTCTTGAATGGTAAATGGACTCCATTTTTGTATCGTATTTCTAGTCGACCGATTACTCAGAGCGCTGTACTGTGTCTGCCTCATTCACACACATTCACACACTGATGGTGGAGGCTGCCATGCAAGGCGCCAACCAGCCTATCAGGAGCAGTTAGGGGTTCAGTGTCTTGCTCAATGACACTTTGACATGCTCTCTGGAGGTGCTGTAATCATGCCCCCCTGACATGTTATTCAGTGTTTTTTTTCTGTATGTGTGTGTGTGTGTGTGTCTTTTTAAGGTTGAGTCGGCCACAGAGGCTACAATGACTGAACTGATTGAAGAAATTTTGAGCTGTGGCTATAATGGACCTGTTAATGTTGAAAAGAGAGAAGAAATTGTTCGGTATAATTGTTTTTTCACTATGCTGATACTTGTCAAAGATGTTCATATTCATGTTTTGATTTTTTTTTACCTTTAACTTCATACTGAATTTCTTTTTTCTTTCTATATTTTAGTGCTGTTGTTCTTCATGCCATACTTCGGCTGCTGCCCCTTCTCTCCCAGCTACGTGAAGGTCTGAAACTTTATGGTCTCGCTGATCTAATGAGCCAATACCCAAACATCTGCCAACCACTCTTTGTCCCTGGGGTGGAGGTGAAGGTGAGTTAATAAATGTAGGCTTTAGTAGGGATGTACTGATGCCCTTTTTAACTGCCAATAGTGATTCCAAGTCTTAAACTTAAAATATCAGCTTATCTCAAGTACCAATCATGTCCTTTACTTTGACTTTAGTTTTTTTCTGATTATCTTATTATTTTGCTGTGTTTGGGACATTTCTGTGTGTCAACCTTTGGGCAGTGGGTGTGTAGCCCACAGCCAGCGTGTGTGAGGTTGGGACTCATAGCGTAGCAACCAGGTAACATCACAGTGTTTTTATGTGCTGCTTCTCCATCTCTCTCCTCTGCTGTGTGCTGCTCCTATGCTGTCAGTGTGTCTGTTTTGACCGACACACAGTTTATTTCTCTCATTCATTGGCTTTGTTCTCATCAGCGCCGCTTGCTCTTTTCATTAACTCTCTAGCTCACTCGACCACCACTGCTCTCTCTTTCTGGATAAACTCATAACGATAATTGTTTCTCTCACCAGGCTGATGCTGACTTTGTCTTTGCGGCGTGCCATCCTGAGTTCAGTGAGAAGGGCTCCAACAAAGAACAGGTGGAAGTGAGCGTTATGAACCATCTACAGGATTTCTTGCAGGAGCTGGAAGCATGTAATTGCTCATTTAGTTTTCTTCTTGTAAACTCTGTGTACTTAGTTTCTCTGTCTTACACATCTCATGTAGATTACTTTATCATTGTACGTACACTTACTGTATGTCAGAGATTAGATTTCCAAATTCTACCTCTCTGCTAGTACAGGTAAACCATATCCAATATTTAATTTACATGATTGTTTGCTTTATCTGTCTCTGAAAAGGTGAACATCCAGAGGTGGGTGACTATCCAGGTCACCTCTCCCCCAGTACGTTTCTGCAGTGGCTCACAGGACAGGGCCACATTCCTGTCTTACCAGAAGAGAAGATAAACTTCAGTGTCTTTGTGCAGTTCAATCACACCTGTCACATCCACATACATTGGGTTAAGATATTTGTTCAGTCTTTCACTGAAGTCAGTTTACCCAATTCTCTGTTCATGGGGGTATTTAATGACCCAGGACTATAGCTAGTTTTTGATTAGCAGTCAATATGAACAATATACACTGCCATTCCATAACGTTAACAAATTAATTTTTTTAGTCCTGTCCCTTGAGATACCCATCCGGTTACATTGAGTTATTTGATTAACTTTCTCTTTATCCTTTGGAATGTAACCAAAAATATAACAAATGTGCGTGGCTAATTGATTGATTTTATTTGACATATTTTATAAAGTATACATCATTGTTAGCCATTACATTGAATGTTACGCTTCAAACAGCATTTCCATATGGGCATCGCACCATTAAAATGTTTTTGTCAGAGAAGATGTCCTTCACTGTGTTCTTTCCCTCCTCCCTGTGGCTGTGTCAGCTTGACAGAATGAATGTGAGGGTGTCCAATAAAAAAGTATGGAAGCAAAATACAAAGTGCCTACATCATCAGGAAAGGTGAATATAATTGAGTGTAAAAATTTAGTGCCATTTTGTTATTATTTATTTAGTTTCAATTAGTTTTTTGTGAATGGAAGGTGGACTATAAGGTGCCAGGATACATGGGGTCCTAGACTGGACTTGTGCAATCATGAATCATCATGAATTTATTTAGTCCTCTGATTGGCACAGACACGACTTTCAATGATGGTGAAGTAGGTACACAGCATGTGAGAGTGTGGTCAAATAAATGTCTCTTCCAAAACTATATGAATGAGAAAGGGGATCAATGGCAAGGCATAGAGTTTCAATGTCCTCGGTCGTCAATGGACATTCAATCTCTGGCACGGTAACACCTGGGGTGGCAGAGTTACCATCAGATAGCCCTGAGCTCTCCCAATCAATATCCTCAATTTGGATTCCCTAAAACCAAGAGAAGATAGTATTATAAGTATGTAGATTGAGAAAATCATATTTAGAGGCAGGACAACAATATCATTGGCATTATTACTCAACTGCCACATTTTCCTCAGACATCTCTGGCTCTCTGATGGGGTGCTGCAGCATCCCAAGCTCCCACAGCTGGTTTGGGGAAAGGTAGTCCTCTGTCCTGATAGGATGATCATTCCATCCAGCAGAAAACTTGCCCAAATCAGCCTTGAGTCTTGGGAGGAAGGTGTACTGAGCACAGAAGAGATGAAGATTATCCGAGATGTCGAGGAATCCATCTTCCTCCAGGCTGTGTAATACGTCATAGTAAACGTGTGTAACTCCTGTCCACACGTCCCTCCATAGACGTTCGATTCTACAATTCATACATACAAAAGTTCCCCATGGGTCAATCAAACTATGTAAAAGAATAGCCAAACAGCAATTCAACTGGAGTAAATGTCACACTGAAGGGCACACCAACAATAACAAGACATGTCATGTACCTACTTGGATCTTGAGGTAATTTGATAATAATCATTATTGCAACAGGAATACTTCACCTCTGGTTGTGCACGCTTTTTCCACTTATAAAGCTTCCACGTCTTGTGCCTCTCACAGTCAACATCATCTGGGCAATGCTGACATTTTCAACACCCTGGTCACCTCTTACCCTGTAACACATCAGATTTTGAAATTAGTATCCATACAACTGAATCCACAAAAAACCCTACTAAAAATACCGAATCATGGGGCGCTGTTCAGCTCAGTTGGTAGAGCAGGCGTCCCATGTACAAAGGCTTTGTCCTCGCTGCAGCGGCCCCGGGCTCAAGTCCCGGCCTAGGGCTCTTTGCTGCGTGTCACTCCCCCTCTCTCTCTCTGTCATCCTGTTTCCCGTCTATCAATAAAGCCATATAAAGGCCAAAAAAATACTGGATAATTTCCTCACACAGGTTCATGAAAACTAAATGCAGCATTGAATAAATCCTGATAATTTCATGTTTAATAAACGGCTGACAAATCATTTGTATTGCTTACAGGATACTACGAGAAACAATTCAAAATAAATTTACTGCAGCATTACTCATTTGTAAGGCCATCCAAATCTCCTCACTCCATCCAGAAAAAACTGAAGTGCAGTACTTGCTGTGTTGTTGGATCCAGCATTGAGGTACATGATCTAGAGGGTGGAAAACGGACATGAATTGTACTAATAATAGTTATGGGATGCTTGTCATAAGATAGACACCCTACCAAAAAATTATGAATTATACCAGCAATATTTTCATGAGTATGTACTCTGTTACATTAGGAAACTTACCTTCCTAGAGTAGCCATAAATGCCACCGAATATCACCATGTTATATCTGGTGAAAAAAAGGACATGGTTTAATTAAAAATAAAGAAGCAAAGGATAATTACCCACAAATAAAAATGAATTCCAACGATAACTATTTTAAGTCATGCTATATTCAAACACACCTGATGAGTTTATGATTGGTGTCTATGTGCTGCAGGAAATGTGGGCCTTGAACACAGTATTTTCGCCGAACAACACAGCCCATACTTGTCATTCTTGATAAGATGCCCTCTGTATCAACTCTATGCATAGAGGCCTTGAGTCTGGTCCATTGTACATGGTGGCCCTCTGCTTCAAGACACCCCTTGACAATCATGAGGTAGTCTAGATTTGATGGCTCTCACTTCAGTATCCAGAGCATCATCAGTCATGGTGGAATACAGGCTCCTAACTGACATATTGTACTCCTGCATCCTCCTGTAGATGGTTCTTCTTGAGACTCCAAGAATGTCTGCTACACATGTGGCAGGTAGACCTAGATGAAGAAGACTTTGGAGGTGGTCCTCTGTGACCTGGAGTCTAAAACGTCCACAGGGACCCATGCTCCTCACCACAGATATGGAGGGGGGAGGTTTATTCCGCAGGTCTAACAAACTGCTCAGTTGTTCGAGGGCTTCACAGACATCATTAGGCAGAGCTACATTCTCCATTGCATTTATGAAGGTCCTCTCTTGGGTCACTATGTATTCCAAATAATCAAGATCAGGAGGGTTGTTGTTGAGGGCACACTGCAGTCTTTCCCTCAGTCTGGCTAAGCACTCCTGGATGACAATGTTCTGCAAAAGCAATGTAATGAATTGTTAACATACACCATCAAGTAATGCAACCCATTTCATCAGCTGGTGCTATTCTTTTCTGATACCACTGTGAATCACTGACATACTATGTATTAGATGACATTATGTCATACATTAATAGTAGGGTTACTATTAATATAATTTATTGTGGTACTAATAATATTCCAAATAGGAGATGTGAGCTACAGAGAGGTAGCTGGTAACATAATAATCTAGAAGTAGTAAAGGTTGAAAGTAGTAGGAGCTTTTCATTGCAAACAAATTAAAGTGCTTTACTATAAACAGATTCAATTATCACTGTGATTGTAAGCTATGGAGTTTATGTCAAGTTGATATCAAGTGTGGTGGAGGCTATGGATGAGGAACCACCAAAATTATGGAATAGTAGCAAATCAGTTGTATTTGTTATGTGACCACAAGCCAGCTAGTTATATATAAATGTTACACTATTTTGCCGGATATGGTTTCCTATACCATGGTAACAGTGACAACTCATTTGTAACTGGTTGGATCGTGCCCATAATCACACTGTAAAAAAAAATTGTAATATAACAGAATTTTACTGTTTATTTTACATATTTATTCTGTATTTTTAAAATACCATTCAATTTACAAAAAGAGACTGTGATTTTACATGTCAAATGTAAAATAACATGAAATCATTGTAGCTGTGAAAACACAATATTTCTGTTATTTTACAAAAAAACACATTAGAAATACATATATTTATTGTTAAAATACGTTCACAAATGTATTGTAATATCACAAATATGTGTCCGTTATTTAAGGGAATAAACTGTAAATTTCAAGTTTAAAACTCTAAAAAAAGGGGAAAAATCATTTAAAATTACTGAGAAATGAATAGTAAAATAACTATTTAATTTCTAATTTTACTATAATTTATTTGTTAATTGACTTATGTTTTCATTGAAAACAACTACAATTAAAACTGCGCAGTGATGAATGGGCCCTTGCATAGCCAACTCGGTTAGTGCTAGGAACGCCTGCCAGTGCAGGGCAGCCTGGCCTGGCCACATGCCACGTCGCTGGTCGTCCCTTGCCTGAATTTTCATGTCGATTACCATATCAGACGATTGAAGTCATCATGCTTGACTGGGGTGCAAAGTTCCACAACACTGGGACTGTAGCGACCCACTGGAAACGTCGCTCCCTCTTACATGGAGACATAACGGCGCGGTAACGGCATTCAAAGCGTCCTCCCAATCTTCGACAGGAAGCGTGAGCAACGTCTGGAGGCTCTTCCGGCCAAATTTGACACATGAAGAGGAGTGCATACGAGTGTAAAAACATGACATTTCATGTCGCCAATAGGTGGCGCTCTGATTGTGAGTCAATATTGCAGTGCAGACGTGTTCAGGGTGGGACTCTCATCAACTGTGTGAAGTTTGGAGCTGATCACACAATGTACACTGAAGTTACAATAAGGATCTAAAATCGTGGCATTGTCATGGCTTACTTAATTCACTGCATACATTTGTAAACTATGGCAACATAGTAATACGTATTGTTGTTTTAAATATGTCAGTGTAAGTCATGTTTGATTTTGCTTTCATATTTTATATAAATCCGACATATAGAGCGCTTTTATTTTGTGGACTTCCTGTCGCCGCGTTTCTTTTTCCTGTTTAGTTATTTTTCGTGTCTGGACATGTCTGTGGCGTGTCGAATCTGTGACGTGCTCTCGTCCATCTTTAAGTGCTGTGATTGGCTAATAGTGAGACAGTATACACTAAGTTGCGTCTTCAATCGGCCAGTCGTATATTCCAGATCTTTCCGAGCGGCATTTACGAATCTCACGAGAGGCTTTTGGATATTTGGCTTTGGACTTTGGACTGGCTTTTGACACTTTGGACCTTGGACAACGAGAGGAGACCACATTGGGACAGCTTTTGGTGCACGAACAAACGAACCGTGAGTTATTTGAACTATTAATGAATTTTAATCTGTATTTAGCATGCACATGTTAGCTTGGTAGGCTATGTCGTAGCTATGTCCGTTAGCGAGCAACAGCATGGGCTGATACAGCTAATGCCATTATCAACACTGGTACATATTGTCTTTCTTAAAGTCAATAGTGGTGACTATGTTAAAAGAATTACGTGTTTTATTTATAACTTATCTTGTCCTGGGCTGCACGGTGGTGTAGTGGTTAGCACTCTCGCCTCACAGCAAGAGGGTCCCGGGTTCGATCCCCGGGTTGGCCTGGGTTCCTTCTGTGTGGAGTTTGCATGTTCTCCCCGTGTAAGCGTGGGTTCTCTCCGGGTTCTCCGGCTTCCTCCCACAGTCCAAAGACATGCAGGATGGGGATAGGTTTATTGATTACTCTAAATTGCCCGTAGGTGTGAATGTGAGTGGGAATGGTTGTCTGTCTCTACATGTCGGCCCTGTGATAGACTGGCGTCCTGTCCAGGGTGTACCCTGCCTTCGCCCAATGACAGCTGGGATCGGCTCCAGCCCCCCGTGACCCTGAATACAGGATAAGCGGTAGAAAATGGATGGATGGATGGATGGACTTATCTTGTCCTGTGTGGTTGAGTTAAAGGCCGTTAGCTTAAGTCCGCTATTCAGGTAGCTAGCTCGCTAGCTGGCTGGCTGACTGGTGGCCTTGAGGTAAATAGCTTTTTCGAGCTCTGCCTTGAGTTGTTTTACGGTCTTGAGCTAAGTAGTATTTGTCGTGTGCTTTGGTTTCCACCATGAGTTTGCATTTAAATTAATTTGTTAATTTCATATTTATTGCGGTAGTTACTCAGCGTATTACACAGATATCCCACTGCAAGAAAAGACAAAATATCCATGGCGGTGTCTCATGCAGTTTCAAGTTCAATAGGGACAGGGGAGATATGATGGATATTTTTGCTAGTCATGCACTTTTTTCACAAGTCTTGAAGCGCAAGCGAAGTGGCTGTGTGTATGCTATACAGCATGTTAATGTGTACACGTGCAGCCTCCTGCAATAATTAATTGGCTTATAAAGGTTTGAGTTTGTAATAGCTGGGGCAAGCCTGTGTAAGATAAATTCAAAACTTGTATATGTATAATATATATATATTTTACACTTTGTTTCCACTGCTGACGTATGTTTAAGAACGTTTATATATTATAGAGATTAGATTCCAGCTCTGTATGATAAGTGGTCTGAGATTACATTTTAATGATATGATATATGACTTGATGTTATATGAATAACCACAATTATTATTATTGATTTTTTTTTTGCAGTGGAGAAAATCATCAGAGGGAGGAGACCAGTGGACACTTTGAGTACCAGAGGAATGGGTTTCTATTTGTTTGACTGCATTCAATACAAGTTTTCACTGTTATATTCCTGATAACGTTTTTGTCCAGTGTGCCTTTTTTTCATTTAGGATGCCTCACAGGTAAAACCACTGGCTGTCCGTTGCTGCCAAGCAGAGGATGGAGGATCGGTGTGACAGGCAGGAGCCTGTCATCTCTTTCTCCGGCAGACCCTCTGGTTTGTACTCAAACGTTTTTTAGTATCATTGAATGTTTTACTTTAATTGTTAGGTGTTTTCTCACTATATTTGTACACCTGACCTAGTGGAAAGAGCTATGCTTATATAATTATTATAAATTATGAATGACATTTCTGACTGATTTTGTCTTTTTAACTAGCCCATGGAACTGGTCATCGCCATGCCGTGAGGAAGTGGCCAACTTCTGCTTGTACCGGCAGGAGCCACAAGTTGGTCATCCCACCAGATTCTCCAGACAAACAGGTAATGTTGTTTTGGAAGTCATTTGACAAATGATGTTTGATGTTGATCATAATCTCGTTTGCATGATAATAATTCTCCGTTGTGTTGTTCCAGTTTGTTCTCCTTGTTGGGGACTCCCACCTTCGCAGCATCGTGGATGGGTTTGTCACGATGCCGGAGGGATGCCTTTCCTTTGGTGCCATGGCGACGCCGGGGGCTTGCACCAGGGACCTGAGGATCGAGCTGGTGAGTGCTATTGTGCCACGTACACCAGATGTTGTCTGTGTTCTTGCCCCCAGCAACAACCTGACGGCCAGGAGGACGGTGGAGCAGGCAGGGGAGGACTTCCGTGCGCTCATCGCCAGTGCCTGCAGTCGGTGTCGAAGGTGTTCATCCTGGACTTTGTTCCTCGCCTGTCGGTCGACGTGGATGTCCAGGATCACTTCAGGAAGGAGTTTCGCCGCGTTGCAGCAGTCATGGGTAAGTTTTAAAAGGATTTTTGTGAAGTACATTTACATGTATGGTGTATGGTGACTTTTAAAGTCACTATGCCATCTTTGTGTATTTATATTGTGCTTTTCAAGGCACCCAAAGCACTGTTGTGTAACTTTTTTGCAAAGGTATACAAATATAGTACAGTCCACAGTTACTAAAATTGTTTTCTTTTCATTAGACAGGTGCCTCTTCAAGAGAAATCGAGACAAGGGATCAAAAGTGGAGTGGAACACCACCAAAAACAACCTGCAGTCAGTCCAAAAGTTTTCACGCTGAGGACCAAAATGTCAGACTACAAGTGGAGGGAATAAGAAGTGCTCAGTTATGGAGTTATGGATGCCTTGGCTAGAAATAATACTGTAAATTGGTAACTTCAGAGTCATTATAATGTAATTGATTTTTGAATATTGCTGTAATAATGGTTACCTGTTACAGTTGAATAAAAATACTGAGAATGGGAAATTGTAGCTGTTCTTGTTTCAATGTTAATTTACAATCTTTATGGGTAATTTCACTGTTTTAAAACCTAAAATGTTTGTAATTAAATGTTAAAAACAACATAAAATAACTAAATATACATTTGATGTGATCTAAAATTAACATTAAATTGTTGTAATTTTAAACCCAATATCTAGTTTTTCAACAGTTTTTTTTTACATGTTTTGAAAGATGAATCACATTATTTCATGTGTCATATACAGTTATATTACATCAAATATAAATCATTATACAACCTTTTTCTATAAAATAATGTTATAAAACCAACTAATAACAGCACATTTCTGTAAATTTAAGCATTATTATTTGTAATACAAAGTTTACTTACTATATTTCTAGGGAATTTAATTGTTTTTAAATGTGAAAATGGTTGTAATTAAACGTTAAAAGCAACCTGAAAATAAGGGAAATCTTGTTAAAATTACAACTACAAACTGTATTTTTATTATAGAAAATAACTGTATTTTTATGAGAAAGTAATTTTCTGTTATTTCACGGTATTTTTCTGGCGCCCCAGCTGCCAGAAAATTACCGTTTTTTTTTACAATTTTTTTTTTACAGTGATAACGTTAAGTTACCCCTTGCTAAACTTTGTGCAGATCACAGCACAAGTTGGCCAAAAATGAATCTCCAGAAGAACACTGGGTTGTTTTATCTGGCCTCTCCCTGACTTAGAGCACCAGAATGGCGCTTGCACATGGCTTCTTCGATTTCACGGTTTGGATCATGTGAATGGACCAACTCTCTCTAACGTTATCAGTAAATCCGATCAGCATTGACATAACTGGAATCCCACCATGGACTCTGTTGTTATTTATATTACGACATTTTATGGCTGACAAGCTAGCCTTTCTTTTTCTTTTTTTTATCAAACATACAGTAATTTTGGCTTGTCGCAAACGTTTGATTTTAATTCAAAAATAACTGGACAGTTGGCATAAGCATAAGTTAACAGCCTAATGGTCATCCCTTCTGCTACTTGTCATGCACAGCAACACTCAGCTGAAGCAATGCTAACATGCTAGTAGTCTAATGTAATTGTAAACATTATGATTTGTTTATGCTCGCTGACGAAACGAAACGATTCTACAAAATAGCTATAACATTAACAACAGTTAAACAAAAGCTTGTTAAAATATATGGTAAACTGCCATTACCGTATTTGTCCCAGCCTCATCCATGGTCAAGCCAGTCTGTCAAGCACTTCTTCCTCCGTCTCATGGCGGGTTGCAACCAGCCAGCATTAAGGTAAATTACCACTATGTCACGTGCTCAAAAACGTAGGTGCTGATTGGCTGAAGAGGAGTCCTGTGTATCTGCGCTCGATTGCTCTTCCTCAACTACCCGGATGTCTGTCACAGTAAATTGAATCTGAATTTTGAGAACTGAATCTGAATTTTGAGAACTGAATTTGAATTGTGAGAACTGAATGTGAAAATATATAGAATCAAATTTTCAGTGAGGATCAAATATAGTTTCAGAGAAACTGAATTAAATTTCATAATCTTACATTCAGTTTCAAGTTTATTGGAATTCAGTTCCAAACTAATAAATTCAATTTCAAATTACAGTATTCAGATTCAGTTTTTCCAATGCAATGATTCAAATTAAACAATACAAATTCAAATTATGTGATTCAAATTCAGTTTCTAGTGGCACATATTTCAGCCCATACCTATTTCCCAACTCAGCCGGTGTGTTCGAGACGTCTGGAGACGTTTTCAAGAAATTTAATTCAGTTCTTCTAGTTGCCGAGTTCGCTTGTGCAATGGCTAGCGCACGTCAATTGTTCTAGTTAGCATGGCATTAAAAACACTCATACCGACTCCACAGTGCACCCGAGGCAAATCAATTGTAACGGCAGACTATCGATGTACATATCTGTGTTGATAGAATGTTTGAAATAAAACCAACCTTGCAATTTTAAAGATTTATGTCTCAGCAGCAGCAGCAGCAGCGTGTCATACTTCCTAGTAGGCAAGTGTAGGGGCCACAGCCCCACGATTCTCGGATGTGACTTCTCAACGAACGAAAGATGAACTATTCACCTTTAAAAGATATACAGACAAAGGTCCCATCGCAGCAGATGAGAAGACACTCAGGTCCAGATCACTCGACTGACCTACGATGGAATGTGAGGCCTCTTTATGGCCTTACAAACAACATTTCTACGCATCTCCAAAGGTCTGGGGAGGACGCAGACCTTGGAGACACCAGACTTTGAGGCACCTATACACAACTGGAAACTGATTTAACACCTTTGTTTGACAGAGAGCCCTGATTGAAGTATGAAGGATACCTTGGGCCCTAGTTTCGTGGCGCAGCGCAGGGCGGCGGAGCCGGCGTAATGCAAGTTTCGACCCGCGCAGCCTTGCGCACGGTCCATTTGGCAGTTAGGTGGATCGCCTAAGATGGGTGTAGCGGCGCAGCAGGGGGGGGGGGCGTCACAGATTCAGCTTGGCGTAGCTGAAGTTTCAAGTGGCAAAAAGCCTTGCCGAGACTGCGCTGAAAGCTTGCCAGCTCCAACCTGGTCTACTTTCGGCGCAAGGCGTAAACAAAGTCCATTCATTCAATGCGAATCACAGCTGGCGGAGTGGAAGTTTGTCTGACGGCGCGCAGTGCACACACGTCACCGCGACCTCACAGGCACATTTAAATGCAATAAATAATCACAACAAACACTATTTAATGCAACTAATTGAATCAACACGTGAATTTATATCTATATAGATTGTCCCGTCACATCTGACGTCAGTTCAAAGGCGAATGGCACTCGTAACGGAAACTCAGCCTCTCGGACCAAAACATATCGGCATTGTTATTAGGGGTGGGGCGATACGGGTAACTCACGATTCAATACTGTGACGATATTTGGCCCACGATAACGATAATATCACGATACACGATATCTGCGATATTCGATATATTGCAAGAAATTTCATCAATGATATATCACGATATGTGACTGAAAAAGAAAAAATATGCATACAAAATAAATTCCCAAACTTCGTACAATGTACAAATGAATAAACAATGTCCAGCTGGACACATTAAAGTGCATGCACATTAATAACATGTCTTATGTAAACCAGGACAGTGCTTTCTGATACTGAAAAGTCAGTAGCAACTTGTTTTATGTAAACTTGGGCCCGTTTTTAGTTTAACAATAGCTAAACAAGATAAGGATAACATCAGAATTAAATTAAATATTGGACACATTTCAGTATGCAACCAATTATGTGCAGAGTTATGTTCACCCATCCAGTACCTGGGAAGTCGGGCCTCATGCCCTCAGAGCTGGGTGTAAACCGCTTGGAGCTCACAGCAACACCGGGCAGCACACGGCTCCGCGGATCCACACATGCGGACCCTCCAGCGGATGGTAAACACGCGCCGCCCGGAATCCTGCCCGTAAATAGGCAATCGAGCCCGGCCGAAAAGTGGGTCCTCATGCCCTCAATGCTGTGTGAAACCCGCTTGGAGCTCAGACCGACCCCCGGGCAGCGGGCGGCCCCCGCGGACCTGCTCCGGAGAACCGTAAACTCTTAGACGCACCGACGGGAGTCTAAAAAAACCCATAGACCCAAAATATCGATATTTGCCGTCAGTGTATCGATTTATTTATTGCGACAGAGAGCACAACAATATATTGCAATATCGATTTTTTTCCCCACCCCTAATTGTTATTATTATGATACGCATGCACAGCGCGTGATGCGCATGGTGGGAGTGGCGGAGCTGCTTCTGTCATCGGGTTGTCAAGTGACAGAACTTGCACTGAACCTCCCCTAACGCATTAAAGGTGAGGAGAGGAGCTCATTTGATTGGTGAAGATCTGAATCGGCTGTATTAATCCCAGTCCACGCCTCGTCTCCCACTCACGCCTTCTTCTCCTCCCTCTTTCCCACTTGCGCGGGTGGGAGTGACGGGAGGTGAGCCTGCGCGAGCCTGCGCGGTGCACAAAACTTGCAAAGTCCAGGCGGACACACCCCGTTGGCACGGCGCAGGTGCACTGAGAGCTGACTGCACCTGGTCTACGAAACTAGAGCCCCCTATCTCTTCCTCACCATTTGCTCCCAAGTCATGTTGAAGACCCTTTCTCCCCTCTGGGAGTCATAAACTAACAAACTGGTCTGTGAAAACAACCAAAAATGCAAAAATGGACATTGTCAGTGTAACAATATTAACTACTGCACTCACGCAGTCAGAGGAAAATGTGTTTGCTCATTAATCTGCCCGCATCACCGAGGACAAAATGCTTACGAAGTTACCAAACTTGTTTGGGCTAGCTTGATAGGTTTGCATTGTATGTGTTGGATCAAAGTTCCTTTCAACTCTACCAAAAATGATTTGTACAGAGAAATGTCTACAGTTCATGTCTCATTTGTTTTGACCCATCATTCTGTGTGAGAACTATATGCAATGTGTTAGAAGGAGCCAACTTTGACCATAAGGGCAAGATTGTGTCTGATCAGCATATCGTATACATTTAGGGAATCACATAACCAGGGGTCCTATTGGAGGCCCTCCTGGACCGGCTCCTCCTCAGGATCAGGTTCAACTAAAATCACGCCCTCTGTGTGTAGCATAAAGACAGAGCGTTTCCAATAGCTCATCGAGCAAAGAGGAAAAAGAGCGGAGTCGAGTCGAGCAGAGTAGAGTTGGGTTGAAGAGGGGGGTCGAGGTCAAAGCTCATGCTTGGTTGGCTTCCCCCTCCCCCCCTCTTTGCTTAATTTTCTTTCCCTTTTCCGCCGTTAATTCTATTTTTTGCATTTTTCGGGAATTGTTACTATCAGTAACATTTTTACTCTTAACAACTAAGAGTCCCTATGAAGATCACTAAGTATTACGAGTAAGCTATATAATTAGTTATCCAAGATTCAACGTCACGCCACCGGTCACTCCCAGCAGCAGCAACCCGAGGCAGAGACGGCCTCCGAACCAGACGAACAGCTACGAAACCACCGCAGAGCAGCGCTCACGGTCCCGAACCATCCCTCGGCAGACGGCCTGCAAACGGCAGTGCCCTAATTCACCAACAGGAAGAGTGACTGCTTGGGGTTCCGAGGAAAAGCTGAGACCAAGCTGCATGACGTAAGACCGACACAGTTTACACTCAGTTGGTGACCAGAGTTGAAGCCAAATTCTTAGGAGAAACACACACTTGTCCTTATCACCAAACTTCCTATATTCATGGTTAACCCGTTTCTTCCAGTAATACTTCTTGTGTTTTATGTGTGTTTATGTTGATTCCACTTATACTCTTTTATTCCCGTTGTTTAATCCTTAGTTAGTCAATAAATTCCCCTAAAGCATAGTCGTTGTCCGTGGATATTTCTTCTGTGCAGAATACAAAGATCCCTATTTCAAGAACTTATGATCTAAGGAAATGAGACTGATTTGTTTACCTGCTGTCATTGCTACAGACGCAGAGTAGCCTGCAGTGCTAGTTTCTTCAATCTCACAGAAATGGCCACTTTTGGAGTATATACTGAAACTTGTGAAGACTCTGATGAGGAGTTTTTTTCCACCCAAACCCAACCGTACCTGTACGAGCCTGAATATACAGAGTAAGAATTGCGCGAGAGGGATGCTCAAAGGGCAGAACGTGAACGAGCGTCTGTGGAGACCGAGATAGCCCCCACTGGAGCTGAGAACCGGGACCGAACAAACGGAGACTGGTGGTGCCAGGAGGGAATCCCCTGCAACGCGTCCAAGGGTTTACGGTTCTCCGGACGGTGCAGATGATCGGGTTCGCGGTGCGTAATTGTGGGTTGGCTGGGCCGTGGACTGCCTGGTGTTTGCGTGAGGTCCAAGCACTTTTCACCCAGGTCTGAGGGCATGAGGCCCGACAATTCGGCCCGAGTTCGATTGCCTATTTATGGGCAGTATTTCGGGCGGCGCGTCTTAGAGTTTTGAGTCCGACGGAGAGTCCGCATGTGTGGATTTGCATGGCCGTGTGCTGCCCGGTGTTTGTGTGAGGTCCAAGGGCTTTTCAGACAGCCTTGGGGGCTTAAGGGCCGACAAATCGGCGGTGTTCAGGTGTCTATTTATCGGCTGGATTCCGAGCAGCGCGTCTACCCCCAATTTCCACTGCATGCGTCTCCACTTCCACTGCGTTGCGTCTCTGGCACGCCAGCGGAGCAGATACGTTTCACTTTAGTCTATGGGTGAATCCCCACCAGGTCCACTGCGCTGCATGTCCGCTGCGTCGAAGTCTCGCGACGTCACAGTCGCATCCTGTGGGGATTGGCGGACGGCGGACCGAAGCCGGATCGGAGACGCACCGCAGCGGAGACGTATGCTGTGGAAATTGGGCGTTAGAGTTTAGAGTCCGACGTAGCAAAGTAAAATTCCACTGCTGCTGAGAAACTAGTCCCACAAAAAATGGATGATTCATGCGATGCAAGGTTAGTTTTGTTGCAAATATTATTCTATCAACACAGATATGTACATCGACAGTCAAGTGTTTTAATTGATTTGCCTTGGGTGCGCTGTGGAGTCAGTATCAGTGTTTTTAATGCCATGCTAACTAGAACGATTGACTTGCGCTAGCCATAGCACAAGCGAACTCGGCAACTAGAAGAACAGAATGAAATTTCTTGAAAACGTCTCCAGAAGTCTCGAACACACCGGCTGAGTTGGAAAATAGGTCTTATGTCCAAAATTCCGAACTATCGCTTTAACTGATCCGATCTGAAAAGTCAGGGAGGTTCACAAATGCGTTAGAATCCGTTTTTGTCCAGATTAAACAACCAAGGTATCATGTGTGATTATTTGAGGCGTGCTAAGCTGCAGCTTCATATTTACTGTACAGACGTGAGTGCCGTCCATCTTCTCATCTTCCTCTCTGCAAACTGGAAATGTGTGTTTAACTTCTTCGTATTTCTGTAACATGGTTCGCTCCTCGTACGTGAAATACGCCGCTCCGCTGCCGTAGACTGATCCATGTATGTGATTGGTCAAATGCTGCAAACGCCGCCTCTTTCATGTGCACGCGCTCATAGCCGGATAGGTAAACCCTGGGTTGACTTAACGAGTTGATAACCAGCTTCGTGTGACCGCTTATCTCCGATCTCCTTTGTTAGGGTAACTCAAGCTGGATCTCTGAAAGAAACCCTGGGTATGTTGAATCGCTTCGTAGTACGGGCCCCTGGTCTACGAAACTAGGGCCCTATATGTTTAAATAAGCGCATGAGGCATTATCTGATGGTATCTTGAATTTAGTGAGAAATCTACAGACCTAAAAATAAACAAAGTAGTAAAATAAAATGTTTTCCCTCCACAAGTCTGAAAGAAGACATGTTATGGAAGCAAGCTGTAGCGTTTCACCTCAGTTAAGTTTAGGTTAAGGTCAGGGGTTTTGGAAAAATAATTTCTCAATTCGGGTCCTCATAACCAAATTGTTTAGTGTGTGTGTTTTAGAAAGCGAGTAGATTAGGTAAAATTAGGCCACATCAGCCTCAAACAGCTACTGGGCGAGCATCTTGTACTGGGACACCAGTGAGGGATCCTGCGGGGTCGACGAGCCCTCGGCTATTCCAGGTCGAACCACTTCCCTCCAGGATTGTTCAGCAGCACATGCCTCTGCTGAAACGCAAAAACACCACGCGATCTGTAGGCTGTCTGTAGTTTGCAACCTAATCTCAACCGACTGCAAGACCCAGAGCATGATGGGCAACGCCTGGCTCTCGCCTCAACTACGAGCTCATTGGCTCTTAGTTTTTGACAACAAACAGCACGTGCAAATTTCCTATGTGAGTCGAATATTTAACACTAGATCGTGGGCCGGTAGTCTCATGTTGTGCAATAAAAGTTCAGTCTGTTAACAAACATATCTCATGTGGTTGATAATATTAATAATAATCATAATAACGACAATAAAAGAGGTTATCTATATAGCCCTATATATAAAAAAACAGATCACTTGCTCTCTTGAGCCTCTCCAGCTTGTCACGGATGGCCTTCCCCCGGTTGATGTGCATTTCCTTCAGGGTCTTTTGCTGTTTAACTTGCTCAGTAAGCTCCATCCTAATCCTGTGCTCTTCAACGTTGATTTTCGTTTTAACGTTGTCTTAAAAATGTTTACATTGATTTTTCATTGACTTCATGTCGATGGTGCGTACGGTTTTCCCGATATCCCAGTTTGAGTTTGGTGAAGTTTCAGATGATATAATGGGTGTTAGGGGTGTGATGATACACTCAGCTCACGAGACGAGACACGATATTGGGTCCACGAGAACGAGACAAGACGAGATTTTAAGAAAACTACAATGACAAAATATATGACTGGACCAACAGACTTTAATTTAACAGAGTTGCACATGCATTTTTAATATTTTATTATAACTCTTTACATGCATCATGTAAGCATGATCTTTTAATAAACTTCTTCTTTCACAAATTTAAACTAAAACAATAATTTATAAAAGTTAAAATAAAATAAAATATTTTCTTTTTTCCAAGTGTAAATATTTGCAAAACCAAATAAAAGTTCTACTTTGTCAATACAGAGTTCAAATAGTGCAAACGGAGCCTGACCAAGTATGTCATTAACAACATGCTGCAACTACAGCATCTTCAGCATCTCTGACATCCCAGCTGTCAAGTGTTATCAATGCTTCGGGAGTTTTGTCTTATCTCTTGGCTGGTAATGCTGCTATGGCAGCTTGCTGCTCAAGGTAATGAGCCAGCATATCCAACGTGCCCGTCATTAACTTGTGTGATGGCAGTTGTAGCCGTTTCTACTTGGACATTTTCACCGCGGTAGCCGCTGAACTACGATGAAAAAAAGCAGTCACACGTCTCACCCGCCCAAGTAAACGAGTGACGCGGCCAGCGTCAACACCGAAGCAAGCTTGTGTTGCAAGATTTATAGTGTGCGCAAAACAGATGTGCGACTTCAATCCCGCGTCACGCACGGCCACGTCCATATTACGTGCATTGTCGGTAACAATAAGTGATGCCGTGGTTGGGTTTTTTAAGCTCCCAGTCAGTAACAGCTGTCTGTTAAACCTCAGCTATGTATAGCTCACAAATCTCGCGAGACAGATTTTTAACCCGACGAGAAATATCGTCGACTTTAATCTCGCGAGATCTCGTGGAACGACATCTCGTCACACCCCTGATGGGTGTGAATGGCACGGAATCTTCAGCTAGTGTCAATATAATTTCCAACTCGCTCCCAATGCCAAAATTGTGTCTCCACAGACATCAGTTTTGGGTGAAAACGTAGCTAAACTTGTGCCGGTCGCAGACATGTAACTATGGAATTCAACACACATACATATTTTGGTCAGAGATGCCTGGAGGTGAGAGGCTGAAAATCTGAAATGCACCAAACCCTACCAGCTCTCTAACCTGTGGTCAAGCTCAGATTCTTGACACTATGCACACAAATTTAAAAATGATTGTTCATCGAGAGCTTAAAGTGCATGCCATTGTTTGCTTATTGCTGAGTATTCGATGTATCAGAAATTTTAAAAAGACAAAAACACAAGTTGCTGCTTCGGTGATGAATATTTTATTTTTTTTCTCAATAAATGATGCCAAGACCTTTGCAGATTTGTCATTGATCATATCTTTAGAGACTTAGCATTATTATGGGAAAATGGGGTTTGGTTTATTCAGAGGGCAAATCTTTTTTTACAATACATTTGATGATTTTAGCAAAATTCATAAGTATAAATTTAACATTTTGTTGTTTTCCTACTTCATAATTTGACGAACAAAAAGGCTGTAATGGCACTTCATATCTGTATGTTTATGTTTGTGTCGTGTGACTTACCCCTGCCTCTGTTGTCATTGTTCTATTTGAATACTCCCCTTTATAATTAATCAGTAAGGTTCTTCTATGATCTTCTGTTAAATAACAATAAAAAAAAGACATCCATTTTTTTTGTTTCTCCCCTCTGGGGGACACAGCACCGGTTCAACGCTTCTTACGCAGACCGATGCTGTGTATGAACCTCTTGAAGAGGGATTTCTTCTTCTTGGGGAGACTATTGTTGGGACCTCATCATGAGGACTACACAATGCGGCCTACAAAAGCCTTCACAGGACAAAGGAACAAAGGAGATAAAAAACTACAACCGCCATTTCAGTTTCACTTCTCACCGAGGTGCGAAGTGCAACGTCACACAACTGGTGCCCTATTGGCTGACAACTACAGGTACCCCAGGGGGTCCCGGGAGCAGCCGTGAGCTATATAAACCAGCGCCATCTTAAGAACAGCGCTTCCAGCTCTCTTCACCGTAACACGCGTTACAACAGGAGGGGACTCCTCCACCGCAGCACGCCGCTGCACAGGAGGCCAACGCTCTTCCAACGCTCTTCCATCGCAACACCACGTTGCAACAGGAGGTGGACTCGTCCAACGCAGCACACCACTGCAACAGGAGACCTAACCAGTTCCTGCGTTTCAGGTCAGCTGACCAAATCGCCAAGCCGCGATTGTCGCCCGCGGAGGGAAGAAACACAAACTGTTTTCTTTATTCGAGTTTGATCAAGGAGAGGAAACACGCTCCGCTCTCGTCTGGACTTAGCCGACTCATCAAGACCCCCCGCTGCCGCCGGGACTCCCGAACTACCGCCGCCGCTTTAAGGAACGCCGTCATTGCCAGGACGGATTCGCAGCTTACGCATCGACACCAGTAAGAGGCTATCAGTCTGGGCAGAGACATAAGTTTGATATGGATATGCTTGTAATTCTTGTTAACGTGTTTTAAGTTTTGATCACGGACCGCCGAGTCCGTTCCTTTCTGTGTTGTTGTATTTGAATGCTGATTGTGCACCCACGCCGCTGGGTTTCATTTCGGTAACAATGCGTGTCCAACCTTGGACACATTCACGAGCTCAGTAAGTGATCTACCATCAGTTAAAAGACCAGGCTCCCGTGTGATGGTATCCCTCCCTCTCTCTCGCTACTCCGTCTGACGTCAGTGGCTCCGCCCCTGAACGCTGTGAGGAATAGCTCCATCTGGTGGTCGCACCCAGCCATCTCTCTCTCTCTCTACACGCACGCACGCACACACACACACACACACATATCCGCACACGCACTCCACATGTTTCTCTTCCTTTGTTTAGCTTAGCTTTGTGTGTTAGGTAGTTAGGTAATAAGGCTTTGTTAATTGCAGTGTCATTGATTGTGATCATTATTACTGATTTTAATAAATCATATTATATTATAACTAGCGGTCTCTTGTGCTTGTTGTGTATATGTCACTGGATAACAGCAGGTTGTGAAGGCTAGTGCTCGAATTTCACGCCTTTTTAATTGTTAGATTGTTTTTTATACTTCTATGCCAATGATCACGATCCTTGGCATGTATAAAACCTTTATATTGAGACTGAATACAGTTTTTGGTTATCTTTTCCCTGATCCCAGGGTGGTGCCCCGTTTATTCATGATTATATCATGATAATATATTAAATATAATTAATTATCGATAATCATATTGACATTAATAATTAGCTGTTGATAACCAAATCTGCTCCTGCTACATCCCCAACACTATGCTCCAGGCTTTCGACCAGGACCTCCTCTGTGACTGCGGAGCTACAGTGTGGTCATAGATGCCTGGAGGTGAGAGGTTGAAAATCTGAAATGCACCCAACCCTACCAGCTGCCCTGCCTTTCCCTATCCGTGCAGCTGCTCGCCGTGTGGATCGCCAGTGAGTGGATTGGAGCGGGTCGACCCAAACAGCTTCAGATGGTCGAGTTCGACCCTGGAAAAGGATCGTTGGCCAGCGACGTCCTCAGAGAACCAACTTAACTGATCCAATCTGAAAAGTCAGGGAAGTTCACAAATGCGTTAGAATCTGTTTTTGTCCGGATTCAAAAACCGAGACATAACGTGTGATTATTTGAAGCTTTGTGCTAAGCTAAGCTAACCAGCTGCTGGCTGCAGCTTCATATTTACTGTACAGACGTGAGTGCCGTCC